>CM055061.1:36919852-36963337 GCA_029204045.2 Tillandsia leiboldiana
AAGGGGATTTTCACCTTCGAGAAATACTCAAAAAAATCCCAGAAAATTTAGGGTGTTCCTTGCGCTGTTTAGATGAAAAACGCCTATTGGCACGCCTCGATCCGACGCCTGTGCGCGAAGATATCGCCAAAATACCTGAGTGCTGTCCAAAACTCCACGATGAAAGATGGGTCAAAAGGAAGCTCGGGAAACTCCAAGATCAACACGAAAAAAGGAGGAAGCTCAAAACATAGGAGTTGGAGCCCTACCTGTCGTGAGTCCAACGGCGTGAGAATCGCCTGAATCGGAGGTCGTGGTAAGCCGGGGGAGCCCGCGCACTGAGATGCTACGAAATGGGTCGCCCGTGTGGAAGCGTCACTGTGCGCCGAGTCGCAGAAAAAGCCAGAAGTGGTGATCTCCAAAAATCCTCAAAGTCCTCCAGAGGGTAGTGCACTGAGAGAGGAAGAAGTCCCCTGAAGAGCCCTCTATGAAAAAAGATCTAGAAAGCCAAAAAAAAAAACTAAGGGATCCTATTATAGGCTCAGCCTATAAGGCTAATGGGCTGGATTCGGCGCACCAATTCGGGCGCCCGAATCCGCCCCCCTCTTGTCGCACGCACACGTCCGACGCGCCCGAAACACCACTCCGCCCGCCACGTGTCCTCGAATAGCGGACAGGGTGCGCGGGGCGGCTGGGCTTCGGCCGCGTGGCCTCCCCCGGTCAGCGAGGGTAGGTACGGCCCGCAATGGCGGGCCGACACGTGGCCCGCACTCGAGTGCGTCCACTTGCGGCTGACAGCGCCGCCTGGCGACCTGCGCGCACGCGCCCTGAGGCATTCCCGCCGTGCACCCGTGGACCGCGCCTTCGTGAGCCAGCCATGCCAGGCCGCCACGTGTCCTGCACCCGGTCCATAGAGCCCGCGCAAACTCCCTGGTCCGCGCCGCGTGCGCCGGTCATTCTGGGCACGCCACGCGTCTCCCGCCAGCGGTCCATGCACCCGCCGCGCCTCCCCCGTGGACCGAGCTGCGTTGGCCGGCCAATCACGGGCCGCCACGTGGCTCAGGCCGGTCCACGGTCTCCCCCCCATGCACCAAAATTCCCTGAAAACTTCCGGAAGCCCTTTTTTTGGTCATCCGGACTCCAAATTTAACAAGCAAATAGTCGTTTTCAAGCGTTTTCCGCGCTGAATCCAAATCCAACCTCTGTTTGGCCCAAAACCTTTTCTAAAATTCGGAAATGCAGCCGAAGGCCAAATTAGATAAAGATATCTCACGGGTCCATCTGTGGCATCCCTTTGATGCACTATGGGCCAGACACACCAACACTAGGTGTTCTACATAGTGGATTCACCGGAAAGGTTGCATGGGAATCTGGATCACTACACCAGTGTCAAATAAAGCTCGAACTCGAATGCTATGAATCAAGATAATACCTGCAACGACGTCCTCTGTCGCTGAAGCCTCCTCAGTTTGGGCCGCATACATGCGCCGCTCGGAGCCTGCCGTGGCCCCTCGTACTGTCGCGACGCTGGTGGTCGTCCTGACTGAGAGTAGGTGGGTGGGGTCACATGTCCTGGAATAACTGGTGTCGATGCTGAAGAAGGGGTTGGTGTCGAGCCTCGCGGGCACTCTGATCGAAAGTGGCCCTCCTGGCCACAAAGGTAGCACTTGCCTCCACGCTGCGGGCACTGCGGTGGCACATGGGGTCCACCACAAATCACGCAACGCAGCGGCCGCCGACGGTCAGGTCCTCCCCGGTGTGAAGATGAGCCGCGTCCTCCAGACTGGCTCCTCGGGTGCTTCGGCGGTTTCTTCGAATAGGGCATATGGCTTGCGCCTTCGGTCGCCGACCTCTTGCCTCGCGTCCTATCAAGAGCTTCTCTCTCTTCCTTAGCAATCTCCGCGCCTTTCTCCACTATCAAGGCATGGTCCACAACCTCCCGGTAGGTTTGAAGGTTTAGGGTCTGACCCAATCTGAAAATGGACGGTCTAAGGCCGTTCTCAAACATACGGGCCTTGTCCTCGTCGTCCCTCACAACGTGCGAAATACAGTTAAGTAGTTGAGTAAATTCCCTTTCGTACTCCGCCACGGTTTTGTCTCCTTGCCTCAAGTTGCGGAGATCTCTTTCCATTTGCCTTTTTCCGCTCGCCAGAAAATACTTCATTGCAAGCATCTTCTTGAATCGCGACCATGTGATTGCCGCCAAATCGGTTGTGGGGTCATCCCGAATGTCTGTCCACCACTAGTAAGCATCGCCCTCAAGATGGTGTGTTGCCAACCACACCCGGTCTCCCTCCGCTACGAAGGTATCATGGAAAAGTTTCTCCATGTGTAGAATCCACTTCTCAAAAACCCAATAGTCGGGTTTCTCTCCATCATTTGTCCGAGGCTTGGATTCCCGGAATTCCCTCAAACGAGCCATGAGTCGGTCCCGCTCTTCTCCTGCTACCATCATCGGTAAAACCGTCCTCGCCGGTGGAGTCTGAACTGGCGGTGACATCACAACCTCTTCCCGGCGTCCAGCACTCAGAGTGTGATGTGAAGACTCGGGCACCTCAGGTCGAAGTGCATCGGTCACTCCACCCATGTGCTCCCGTTGTTGCACGGGTGGGTGCGAAGGGTCTTGAGTTCCCCTTGATGCCAACTACTGGGTCAAAAGAGCTTCCAACCTCTGCATCCTTGTATCCTGCCGACGCGAAGCCTCAGCCTGCTCTCGCGCCGCAGCCGACTGCCGCTCCACTACATCAACTAGCATTGCCAGCTGCTCTCCCAAATCTCGGACCTCACTGGATCCGGAAGTAGCGGATGTCTCCGCATCGGCCTCCTCGGGCGTCATGGAGCGAGTCGTAGGCATCACAAACTGTAACAAGCATAAAATGCGTAGGTTAGGATAACGAACGCAAAACGCATCCCCACTCAAAACAAATCCCAATCATGCGAAGGCAAAATGAAGCATGCCATAATTATTTCCCGATGTTAGGTTGTCGGCCGCCAACCAGACCTTCCAAGGAAATAGAAGGTGCAATTACTTTGATCAACTCCAACTTTTATGAAGTTATAGTATTGACCCAATCATGTTACTTTCGCCAAGTAATCATATGAGACCCCGCCTCTCACGTTCTTAATCCTTATGGTCCAACCAGCCTAAGGTTTGCTAGGTCCACTAAGACTCAACCCTAGGCTCTGATACCAATTAATCTGTCACACCCCGGGCCGCAGCAGAAGCTTACCCGGCACGTGCACAGACCCGCCGTGTGCACAAGGTACCCCCGGGTACACACAAGGCGTCTACAACAATAAAGTGGAAAGGAAGCAATAGACACATCCTATTAGTAATCAGAGCACAACTCAACTAAATCATGCACAAAAGAGAAGAGTAGATAACAACTATCATACAAGAAGTTAAAATCCAATGTACAAAAGTGGTCTTCTCAATTACAACCTATCTTTGATACATTGGTGGTCTCTATAAAAAAAATACACCCACACCTCTCCCACAAAACAAAAGGGAATGTGCCCTGTAACCACCTCGAGTGGCGCGACGGGGACAAGCTAGCTATGCGACGACCCCTTGCCACGATCCCGAGCCCCTCCCGCTGCAGATGGCTCTGAAAAACAACAACCCAAATGGGGTGAGAACTATTAGACAATAGTTCCCGGTGGGTAAGCCGCCGAGAGAAGCGAAATACACTACTAGGTCAACTGAGGCATAAGATAGTATAACTGCTGAAATAAAATGCAGATAATAAACAACTGAAGTAAAGTAATGTACTCTACTACTATCATGCCTCTATGCTTATGTACAAAGTGATGACGATGAGAATCTATAATGTTTTCATAATGTCCAACTACAATGAGTAGTATTATTTATGTGGTGTCCAATGTCAAGTTTGCTATCTTAATGTATGTCCAACTACCATGAATGTATCATCTATGTGATGTTCAATGTCAAGTTTAGTTAACATAAATCATTTCCTCTTGAAGACTTTCTTTGAGTCTAAGCTTGAGCCACGCCTCATGATCCCGTGGTGGCACCCCCCAAGGAGCTATGCCAATCCAACGGCGTCCCAATCGGCACCCAATCCCGCTCGGAGATCATGATGTCGCAAATGGCCAACTCCGGAGTGCCGGCTTGTAGGGAGCGACCCTACCAAGCATGTGCGAATGAGCACAAACGGCAAGCAAGCAAGTCTCGATCATCGTGTCTAAAACACGGAATAGCAATCATCGTGTCTAAAACACGGAATAGCATCATCGACCTTTAGGTCGGGGTATAGTATCTCAGGTGTCAATGTTTCATATACAATATTAACATTATCTTGCATAATGAAAGAGTAAAACATTTACAAGTTGTCCTCATGTCTCAAACATGGAATCTCACTACTTCATCTTGATTGTACAAGTTTAGAAGTTTTCTACTTGTATCTCACTACCCTAGATGGCACTAACATCATAATGTCCATTTATATATGATCATGTGCATAGCATGTCCCAATAATTCTATAGCAGGTATAGTTATTCTCTATTCATATCCAAAAGCTTAAGTTCACAAAAATTCCTATTCAATCCCCCCTTAAAGTGCCCATTCACCTATAATGTTTACCTCTACTACATAGAGTATGAAATTATCTACACATGAAGGGGTTCAAATGCATGATTATAAATCATGATAAATCAAATGATACATGTTTAATATAACAATGATGCCCTAAAAGTCTATGGAAGACATAGGGAGAGTTCACCCATTTCGGTAAGGTCAAACCCACCGGATAGTTGCCAAATCCTTGTGAAGGATCCCAACCAAGAAGCCCACACTTCCTCTTATGCCCTAAGAGAAGTTTCCAACAGGTTAAAACATCACAAAACCCTAATCACAAAATCACTTAAAAATCATAAGGAAAATAGGTGGAAAATACCTTAGGTTGAGAGATCTTGCTAAATATTGAAATCCAAACAAGAAAAGCTTCAAAACCAACCTACAAGAGTGTTCTACACCCATCAATTTCACCCCAAAAGCTAGAAATCTAAAAGCCCCAAATAAATCCTAGTTTTCCAAAAACTAGGTTTTCCTACAAATATTCCAAAAGAAAAGGGAAAAAAAGTGTTCCAAACCTCTTTAAGCTCAAATCCCACTTTGGAATGCAAAGGATAGGAACTAGAGCTCCAAACTTCCTTCTCCTTCAAGCCCTTACCTTTCTTCAAGCTCTTGAAGCAAGCCCCAATGGTGGAGAAGAGAAGGAGGAAGAAGAACCCAAGTGGAGAGATGTGTTGGAGAAGGAAATCTAAGAAACACTCTCCCTCTCTCTCTCTCTAACACTTTCTCTTGCACTCTTCAAAAGAGAGGAAAAGAGAAGATAAAGAGGGTTAAAAACCCTAAAGAAACAAAATCCCACAAGCCCCCTCTAAGAAATGTAATTACATTTCTTACTGTGCTGCCCAGACCAAAACGGTCCGGACTGCCCCAACACGGACCGGACCGCGAAGGGGGAATTTCCCAGATTCGCGCGGACAGTCCGGACTGTCCCCGGACGGTCCGGACCCCGAAGCCAAAAACCTCAGATTTTCAAATTTTTCAAAAATTTTTGATTTGTGCCCAAATTCTCCGGAAACCTTCTAGAACCTCCCGGAAGCTTACAAAAACATTTGAAGGGTATCATTCAACCCTTCGCACACTCAAACTTCGCACTTTGCTAAAGTTCAGTGTACTACACCGCCGCCGCTGCTGGGGAAGCTCCTATTCGACAAACCGAACGGGACAGGGTGAGAGCGAACTTGGCGGATTTCAAAAAGTACGACCCACCCGTGTTTGAGGGAGAGATGACCGACCCTTGGGTCATGAAAAAATGGGTAGACACCATGGAGAAGCTTTTCAAAGATTTGTTGATGGAAGAACATGAGTATCTTGGGTCCTTCCGTTCAGAGAGTGAGCGTGGATTTTGACTATAGCCTGCAGGAGCCACTTTCAGCTCGACAGAGTGCGCGGATACCTTTTTCCTCGGTGGGGTCGCGCCCCTCGAGTGTCCCGTTCGGAGTGGGCCAGTTCCGGCGCTGGCGGGCGGCGGCGGGCAACGGCGGCGCGGGCTCGGGCAGGCGGTGGAGCAACCGCGGGCAGGCGCACGGGCGCGGGCAGGCGCGCGGGCAGGCGCGCGGTCCACGGGCCGGCGTGCACCGAAGGGAGGACACGTGGCATGATAGGACTGGTCGGTGCTGTGGACCCGGTTCACGAAACTAGTGAGGTTGGCCTCGGGGCGCGTGCGTACAGGGTTGGCAGACGGCGCGCGCAGGCGCGCACGTGGGCGCGTTGACGCCGTTTCCCGCGTTCAGGCGCGCCACGTGTCGGCAGCTGGGGTGGGCCACGTGGCGCATTGTAGGTGGCTGTTTTTGATGTGCGCTGTTTGGCGGTGACGTGGCGGAACACGGTTATTTCGGGTGCTCCGCGGGACACCAGGCCGGAACACTGTTGGCGCCCGAATTGATTCGGGCGCCCGAAACTTGGACACAAGCATCATTTTTGGAATTGTTTTTCCCAGCCTATAAATAGGCCGAGAACTTTGGCTGGTAGCCCTTTCCCTGCTCAGCTTCTCCTAGTGCGACCTTCACGAAGTTTTCTCCTCTTTCAGAGCTGGTTCCAACTGTGGATTTCCGGAATTTTACATGGCACGCACTTTGAGGCTTCCATTTTTACGGCGCGGCGCGACGCTTGTTCATTTGTGACCCCCCTTCGTCGCATTTTGGTGCGAGGACTCCCCCGGCTTACTCCGACCTCCGTTTTCGGCAATTCTTGTGTCGTTCGATCGGCGACGGACAGAGCTACGATCTTGGTATTTCCTACTTCCCCTTGTTTCGTGCTTTTCGAAGTGTTTTTCCAAGCTTTCTATGACTCTTTTTCCTGTGTTGAGGCTTGGATAGCGGCTCGCTTCTTCGGCGATATCTCCACACTCGGGCATCGGATCGGGACGTGCCTATACACTTTTTGGATCTACGCGTCGCAAGGATTATTGTCGTATTTTTTGGGTATTTTTCTGAGACTTGCCCGAAGGTATACTTTTTCCCCTTTATCTGTGCATGGGTTTACAGTTGTGTGGTTGTGAGATTTTGCGCACCTGCGTTGTGGAATTTGTAACTCGGCCTACGGGGCTCAGAATTGGACGTACAGGTACCCGTTTGGAAGGTCTCGACGAGAAGATCGCTGTGATATTTTTATCAGAATTTTCAGGGCAATTTCAGCAGGTGAAATAATTGCATCTTTGGGGCTTATTTCATATTGTGTTTGTTTGGGTAAATTTTGGGAATTTAAGTGTAACTGTGAACTTGGTGTTGTACCCAGGAGAGTTTGCGGGTATTGCTGGACCCATTGGAGTTGGAGATTTAGATTTCCTGGTATTTTCAGCTGTGGGACTTGGACAGTTCAGCTCTTCAGGTGGGTGGCCTTGTCTTCATGACCTATGAACTGTGCATTATTTCTATCTGTGTAGGGACTTGCATGTTGTAGATGTATTCTGTATAGCATGCTAGAACATAGGAATTTATGTTCCTGATGTTGTTAGATAATCATGTGTTTATTTCTTCCCTACAAGCTGTTGTTTATTGATATCTTGGAACTTGACCTAGCACCCCCGCCATATGCAGCATGTTCAGCTAGACTATAGAAAACTTCAACTTGGGCTAGGTTTTTATCGCTCTAGATATTCCCACATCACTATTCTATATATCATTCTGGACTTAGCTTTTTCCTCGCCCGGGTAGTGGGCCGAGAGGTCGGGTTGTTGTGGGATGCTTTTACACTCATGTTTGGGAGCAGAGTGGAGTCTGGTAGATGTTGTTGGTCGTTATCTGTGGCGGGAGCCGTTTGGGTAAACGGTGATCCCGGGATATCTTGTTTCCCTGTTTGTGTTGTCGCCATTGTGTTAGTGGCAGTTGTGTACCAATGTTAGCAGGACCTAGAACCCAGAACCTTTTTGACATACACATGATTTTAGTCTACCAATGTTTTTCTTCCAAGCATCGAAGGGCCGCTGGAGTCTGTTCTTGTTTGATTGGACAAAGGCATTAGCCCTTCGGGGTTTGGGTATAAAATACTTGTTTTCTAACAGTTTTTCCTGAAAGAACTAAAATCATTAAAAATGGGTTTCTCCTTAAATCAATATAGTTTTTCAAAAAGGGAACTACTTTTAGTCCTCGCCCTGCGTGGGTTGAGTGAAAATGGGTTTCAATAGCAAATGTCACCTTTTTCCTTTAATTCTCCCCACTCGAAAGGATTCGAGTGGACTGGGTTCTAGGGGCCGTTCCTTTGTTGGGACGAAAGCCACGGGGGCCGAGCCTGGAACCTGTTCTTGTTGATAGGGTTGTAGGTGTTGGTCTCCCGGAACTTTCGGGCCCTGGTTGGTGTCTTCTGTGAGTTTGATGTTCTGTTAGGGGGAGCTGTTGTGTAGACGGTGGCCACGGGCCGTCAAGTATCTTCCGGCTTGTGTTGTTGGGAACCGTTGGGGTTGACGGTGGTCCCGGGTCGTTAAGTGTTGTCCGACCAGTTTTGTTAGCTCTGAGTTGTGGGTCGATCCTGGCTGTGGAGTATCTCTAGCCAGTGTGTTTTGTGCTGTGAGTTATTGGAGAGGCTAGTGTCTCGTGTTCGTGAGAGCTGATCAGCTGAGTCGTCGAGAGTGCTCCGACCGTTGTGCGAGATGATTGGGGATTCCGAGTCTTTCCGTTTAGAGCGTGAGCGTGGATTTTGGACTATAGCCTGCAGTGCCACCGGAGCGACAGAGTGCGCGGATACCTTTTCCTCGGTGGGGTCGCGCCCCTCGAGAGCCACGCCCGGGGTGTATTTGTTACTTTTGTATCGCAACTTGTCGACGCAGTCCCTCTGGCTGGGCCAGTTTTGGCAGTCACGGACGGCCTACGTCAGTCCGGTCCTACGTGGATGTAACGACAGTAGGTAGGCGCAGGTTTGACTGGACCCGAGGAGGCAGTCAGTGTAGATTGGGTGACTATACTTGAGAGTTAGTAGATGCATCATGTTTCCGTCTGTTCCACTTTTTGAGCATCTAGATAGAGGCATAGTAGCAGTAGAGTCATTCTCTTCCAGCTCTTTTCTTTTAGTGTTACTTGTTACTTTATGCCTCTAGTAGACTTAGTGGGCAGACCGTTGGGCTTGTTGGCGGCACCCACTGAGAACTACTGTGGGATGTAGTTCTCACACCCATCGTGGTGTCTTTTCCCCAGGGACTTCTACTCCTGTTCCTGTTGCTCCAGTTGCTGATCCTTCTGACCGTGGCGAGGGAGTCGTGATCTAGTTCCCTACCAGGCGTCTGCCAGAGAGAGAGTAGATGTACCCCTTTAGAGGAGATCTTCAGTAGATTAGTTATTTTCTTTCTCATTTGAGAGACTGATGTAGTGAGGACATTTTTGTATTGAGAGCCTGTACATTGATGTATTTATTGGATATATCTTCCTGTTGAGTTCTGAGTTTTGTATTAGAGGACTTTGTGTAGAATACAGGGATTTCGGATTAGCGCACCAACCTCGCAAGATGGCGTGGGGCGTATAAATTGCCTCGAGTGTGTCCCATATGTGTTTACAGATGAGTTCGGGTCGACTCGGATCTTCGCGGAAGCCCCTGGTTGATTCGGGGTTTTCCGGGCATTGTCCGCCGTTAGAGGACTGGCAGTTTTGGAGCCGGTTTTTGGATTGAGCACACTGACTCCACAGATGAGCTTTTTGAGGAGGGAAAGCTTTGAGCATGTGTATTTTCATATTACAGCGGAGTTCGAGAGGTTTTGGGGCGGTGCAGAGACCCCGAAGGCAAAAAGTGACTTGGAGTGGGCATTAATTAGAGTACTTGATTAATTTATTTAAATATTGATTTATGGCTATTGTAAAGTAAGAGATGAGTTTTCTTTTAAGGAGTTTGAGATATTCTTTTTTTTATGAGTTGGAGGTCTAATTAATGCCCTCACCTACTACCTCCCACTTGAGGCCACCTTAATTAATTACACGCCACATCACCCTCTCCCCTGCTAGGAAACAGAGGAAAATGAGGTGAGCAGAGGAAAGGGAGGAAGAGAGAAAGAAAGAAGAAGGAAGAGAAGAAAAAATTAAGGAAAAGAGAATGAGGATTGAGCTTGATTTTGGAACTCCCTCCTGGAGACGTGAGGGCCGAGCGGTGAACGGGGCAAGCGGCGTGCGCGACGGTTTTGTGAAGGAGGTAAGTGCAGGTTTTTTTCTTCTTTCAAGTTGCTCTTTTCTTTGGATTTTTTTTTGTTGTGTTTTGTGGTTGCTGGGGCTTGCTGGCCGTGGAGGAACCGCAGGTGGCCGCTGGCTGGGGGAGCGCGCAGGGCGCGCATGCGGGCACGCTGCGCACCGCGCGCAGCGGGCGCGTGCTGCGCACCGCGCGCAGCGGGCGCGTGCTGCGCACCGCGCGCGGTGCACAGCGCGCAGTGGCAGCGCGCTGGGCATCGCGCGCTGCTCACAGCGCGCAGCGGCAGCGCGCTGCGCACAGCGCGCGGCGGGCGCGCGATGCGCACCGCGCGCTGCGCACAGCGCGCGGCGGGCGCGCGATGCGCACCGCGCGCTGCGCACAGCGCGCAGCAGGCCGCGCGACGGGCCCGGACGGCACAGCGGCAGCAGCGGCAGCGCCGCGCGTAGCGATGCAAGCGTGGCATTTCTCGCGTGGGCGAGCGGCGTTTTCGACTGCCGGTGGGCCGCGTGCGCGCACGCCGAGGCCGTGGGTAGCCCGGGTGTCGCGTGGACTTTTGTTGACCGTTTTGACGCGGCTTTTATTTCTTTTGCTCTCTCAGGACACCGTCGGATTGCGCGGACTTCGGCGAAGTGCCGCGCGGAGCTCAGATCGAGTGCGCGGTATGCGGTCTTTACTTCAGCAGTTTGGACAGTGGGGTGTTATGTTTAGGTGGAGTTGGAGAGCTGGTATGCTTTGTGTGCTATGAGTAATGGACGTAATGTTGGGAGAGATGGATTGGTATAAGTGTGTTATTATGTTATGGGTGCAGGATGTGTACTGTGGTTTTTGTAAATGTATTAGTGGTGGTGATGATGTGTGTAGTATGTACTATGGGTAATGTATGTGTCCTTGGAGGCTTGGAAAGGAATCATATGAGGTTTTTATTGGTTGTATGTAGTGAGTTCAGGTGATGAAGCTTGAGAGTGTGTTGGGATTTATTTGTTGTGTTGGAACCTTAGTGAATGAGATGTGTGGGTGTGTTGTGAGCTTGCTGTTGGTAGTGTTGATCTTGTAGCTGCTGTTGGAGCTTGTTAGTGTGCTTTATGTGGGAATTCTTTTGTGTTAGTATTGTGGTGTGGTTGTATGCTGTGTGCCTTATGTGGCTTTTGGACTGAGGGTGAATTAATTTGTGCTTTTGGAAGCCTGGCATAGTGCATTTGAGCAGTGAGTGAAGTAGTTTGTGTATGTGATTAAGTACACATTAGTTTTATTTGTAATGGGAATTTAAGAGTTTGTGATTGGAGCTTGAGTGCTGTGAGTGTGTGGATTGTACATGAGAGATGCACATGAAAATTTGGTGAATGTGTAATTGTGATTAGATGAACCTTTGTTTAGTGTGCTGCTTGTTGCCGGGAGATATTATGTGTGTAGAGAAGACATGGAGTATGAGCTGTAAGGTGTATGCAGATTTATGCTAATTATGTATATGAGAGCAGGTTGTGGGCTTTATGGAATTTATTTGAGTGCGTTCTTTGGAGCTTGAAAAGGATCTTGTGGGTTCTTCGTTGCCGTCAGCTGACTGTGTAGACTCGAGGGAATTCATTTAAGCTTCCGGGGTTTTTCCGGGTTTGCGATGGTGTGCACGCGCGCGCGGCGTGTTTTTCGGAGTTTCATCAGTTCGAGGGTTCGGCACTCCACCGACTTCAGCGTTGCCTACGGAATGCGTTCCAGGTGGGTTGGAATTTCTCCAAAATTTATGGAATGCCCCTTAATGCTATTGAATGCAAGTTGTTCATGTTTATTTAGCATTTTCGCTGTTTTCACATCTGATAATTGCCTGGAATTTTCTCTAAAATTTATTGGAACCCCGGATTATTTTTAGTAGACTCCTGATATCACATGACACTAGGTTTCATGCTTTGTTTGCATCGTGATTGCACCTGAACCGTTTTAAAAATCGAAAAGTCCGTTTTAAGGAAAAATCAATGTTTTCAAAGATGGTTTTTAAGTTATGGGTTGCCAAAAGTCTGGCATAGGTTCAGGGTGCTTGTGTACTCGTGCCGGGGGGCCGAGTGGATTTTTAGAGCATGTGTGCTGAGTTCTAGTGTCCTGTGAGTTCTTCTTCCTTGTTGGGGATCGATGGGGTTTATCCTAGATCATGGGTTATGTATCTGATTTAGTGGTGGAGATGGTTCTCCCACTTAGTTCTGAGGATATTTGGGGTTCTGGTAGATCGAGTCGCGGAGGTTTCCCGACTCAGCCATGGTCGTGCATTATCAGATTGAGTCGTTGAGGGTTCTCCGACATAGCTGTGAGAGTATTTGGGCTATTCCTTTTGAGTAGAGGTTCTTTTTCCGACTGAGTTGTGCTCTGAGCTTTGAGATACCGATCTGTTTGATCGTGGATTATAGCCTGCATGTGCCACATATTTGAGACAGTGAGACAGATGTGATACTTGAGTTCGGTGGGGTCGCACCCCTCGAGCTACGCCCCGGGTGCGATGATGATACCGAGCCTGACGAGGCTACGATGTGGTTATGCGCCTAGTTGATTTACTAGTGGTCGCTTGATACCCCTGGCCGAGCTACCATGGGGTCACTTTGTGTGAGATTGAGATAGTCGGTTTAGGACGCCCCACGTAAATCCCGTCCTCTTGTGGATGCGTGGTAGTGGGCAGGTGCGTTCCTAGATGACAGGCGCAGGCTGGACTGAGCCAGTTTTGGGCAGTCTTTGAGATTGGGTGTTATGAGCGGGTAGTTACATTTTATGTTCTTAGATGGTTTTTCCTGAGAGCATTGATACTGAGGCATTGTAGCAGTAGCGAGAGTATGCATAGCATGTTTATGATAGACTTTCCTTTTGAGACATATTAGCTGTAGTTTTCCTTCAGCTTATCTATCTATCTATCTATCTATCTGCATATCTATCTGTTTTGCCTCCAGTAGACTTAGTGGGCATACCGTGGATATTGGGACGGTACCCACTGAGATCTGCCTTTTGCAGTAGATCTCACACCCGCTGCGGTGGCAGGTTCGAGGCAGCTGTTCCGGCTTGGTTCGCACGGAGACAGCAGATCGAGGTGAGGACGCGGCCGATTAGTTCCTTACCAGCATTGAGAGTCAGAGGTAGATGTACCCGGGATATTTTTATGGTTCCACTGTTGTACTGGACATTCTGAGAGATCAGTGAGAATTTTTATATATATTGTTTCTATAGCTAAGAGACTTTGTATCGAGGTTTTATTTATATCAGATGTTCAGTTGATCTCTTTAGCTTCTAGTTCTATTCAGCTCTGATACATGTTTAGCTATAGATCTGACTTGCAGGGTAGACGCTTCGTCTGTACGGCAGTTTCCGTACAGTCGGCGGATCTGTTGGCGAGCCCGGGTCGCAGTTTCGACCCCGGGGCGTGACACTTTGTTTATGATCGCTTTTTGGAGATGGACATTGTATATTTATTTCCAGTTTACAGTGGTTGATTTTACTTTTACAGCAGATTATTTTATTACTTTTAGTTCTGATATTTGTTAGCTGTAGTACTTTTCTTGCAGGTAGGACGCTTCGCCTATGCGGAGTTTGGCATAGGTGGCGGATCTGTTGGCGAGCCCGGGTCGCAGTTTCGACCCCGGGGCGTGACAGATTAGAGTGGTATCATAGCCTAGGTTATTGGTCATTATGGACTTAGAAACCTTAGGCTTGTGGTTGGACATTAGGATGACTACGTGAGAGTCGTGACTTTTAGCGAGAGTCCTGGTTGAGTTTTATACCTCTCCCAAGAGACGGGATGAGTGATTGGTATGTTTATTCTCCTAAGCGATTATGTCTGCTGCAGACAACATAATGCTATGGAATGGATGACATGTCTTAGACTCTCGCTTGATTGGGTCGATTGGTTGTTGTGTCCTGATGTTTGTTATTGTGCAGTGGCATCTTCAGTTATACCAGTGGCACCGATGGAGCGAGCAGCCCCCTCCGTGCCGACGAGTAGTGCCGAGGCACCGAGGCAGGGTGGACAGTGGATAGTAGATGAGCTTTGGGACATCATTGATTGATGGAGCCAGTCTCGGCAGTCTGAACCACCCCGACTCGTAAGATTGAGTTTGGAGCCTTTGGAAGCAGAGTCGTGGTTGGTGGTGATGGAGTGATCAATTGAAAGCCTCATTGTGCTTGAGAGTTTATGCAGTTGTTGAACTGCGCGCTCCATGTTAGAGGGACGAGGCGCACAAGATATGTGTGACTGGGAGTGGATTGCGCCAGGATACCTTTCAGTTTAGTTGGTCCCTCCGTTATGGATTATTGACGCCTCGATGGAGTAGGCATTGTGTATGGAGCGTGGCGCTGCAGTTCCTTTGGATAGGGATCTGCCGCCAGAGGTGAGTTCTGGATATTGGTGCTTGGCGCCGGGTGATGGAGGACAGATCGGCCGGCAGAGGCATTTCTGATTTCTTTTCCCAGGGTAGTGGATTTCTAAGACGCCAGAGATCGGGTGGACCCCGATGGCAGTATCAACGTCTTTATCAGAGTGGCGCAGCGGTAGCGTGGACTTGTTATCTGCGGAGGACCCTATTCGTCGCCTCAATGTGAGCAGAGACAGAGGTCATGCTCCCTTGTGGATAGTCTTGATTTTCAGGCAGATTGAGCGACGACCAGTGTATTGAGCGAATGAATCTGTGCCGCCCGGTTGGAGGGCGCCACAGCAGCGGATCGGGTTGTCGCAGGTGTGATTTCATCACAGCAGTCAGAGTTAGAGCATGTTGCTTTCCCGCATGGACTAGAGGCAGATTTGTTACCACGTGCACTAGAGGTATAGGTTCTTGATGGTGTGGTGCATGTGGGGGAGGCTTTTGGATCATGTCCAATGCAGTTGAGGCTGCGAGTTATACCGCCAGACTAATTGGTAATTGTGGCAGTCGGTATTTTGACCATGTGCTTGAGAATGATTGGCACAATGCCACAGGATGTTTTGACTGAGGAGAGAGAGGACATCGATTTTCTGCGAGGCAGACGAGAGGAGGTTTGGTTGTTGAGATTGTTAGAGCACACATGCTTTAGCGACAGTGTGAGAGGTGCTTACGGCGGCACCGGGACTCAAGGATATCTCTGTTGCCCACGAGATCCCGGGTGTGATTTTACCTGAGCTGTTGATGATGCCGCCGGTTAGGGAGATAGAGATTGCGTTTGACGTGGTTCGGGGAACCACGCCACCCTCAACAGCACCTCATTGGATATCGCCTGTAGAGCTGAGAGAGCTGATGGCACAATCGCAGGATCTGATGGATTGAGGGGTCTGTTTGACCTAGTGCCACGCCGTTGATACACGATGGTGATGCCACGTCATTGATACACGACTTGAGGGCCCTTTTATGGTTCGAGTGTAGACAGGTCCGGGTGGTATCTAGGACCTTTTGATGGAGTCATACTTGGAATCAGACAGCCGAGGACCTTGTGTAGATGGCGTTCAGGACACAGTAGGGCATTTTGAGCTCACAGTGAGGCCAAGTGGATTGATTAATGCCCTGCCACTCTTATGATTTGAGGAATTGTGCTCCAGCTGTACTTGATTGGATTGGTAACAAGATCCTCCAGGGATATTTGGATTTACTCCCAGAGCAACTTGGAGCACGAGGAGCACTTGTGGGTGTGCTACCATGCTCGTGTGGATGAAGCTGTATGCCATGTTATTGAGGTACAAGTTGTAGCTTCAGAAGCATACCTTCTTGGGTCACTTTGTTCGAACCGTAGGAGCGGCAGTGGAAATCCGGCCAATATGGATACTAATCGGGAATTGGCCGAGATCGGCAATTATTGTCGAGGTGAGGAGCTTCTTGGACTGGGTAGTGCCAGGAGAGCATGGCAATTGAATGATGAGACTGATACCAGCACCAACTCTTCTAGTTTTGTCAGTGTTGGGAGAGAGATCTGCGAGTTTTAGTGATGCCTCCTATAGCGACTGTGGAATTACCGTTGGGTTATTGTTGAGTATTCTGGATTACCCCGACAGGGCTACTGTGATGGCGGATACCTGGAGCAGGAAAGCTGTCTGGGGTTGAGTCTGATGATTCCACAGCTGGCACTGTGTGGACTGTTGAGGTAAACATGGCTTATGGTTGTGTCCCTGAGGGTTCCTTTTGATGGTAGACCGTGGTTGTGACACCCCCGGAATTTGGATTAGTCCTCTATATAAATGATATAATAGGACTAAATCTCTAACCCGGCTATAGCATTTTGGATGGTAGCAAGATCCAAGAGGAACATGAGAGTTAAGCATGCTAGAGCTAGAGTAGTTCTAGGATGGGTGACCCCCTGGGAAGTGGGGCGTCACAGTTGGTATCAGAGCCATTCACCAGCCGGAAATGTGAGATGAGTCTCGTCTGAGCCAGGGTTATATAGCTCCCCGGCTAATGACCGTTGTGAGTGGAGTGCAGCTCCTCACAAGGTCGGCTAAGGCTAGCGAGACGAGTCTCACATCGCCTGGTGCTTGTGAGTGTGCTTGAGCCTGACGTGGACGTCAGGGCTTAAAGGGGGGAAGAATGTGACACCCCCGGAATTTGGATTAGTCCTCTATATAAATGATATAATAGGACTAAATCTCTAACCCGGCTATAGCATTTTGGATGGTAGCAAGATCCAAGAGGAACATGAGAGTTAAGCGTGCTAGAGCTAGAGTAGTTCTAGGATGGGTGACCCCCTGGGAAGTGGGGCGTCACAGTGGTTGAGCAGTCCACTCGGATAGTCAGGATTCGGTGGTGACCGAGTGAGGACCCTAGTTTGTGAAGGCTTCTTTCCTTCTTGGATAATGGTGTGGGTATGTTTCGGTTTGCCTTGGTTGAGTTGACACAGGATGTGGTTTGGTGTGTGTGGCACTTGTGACACCCCCGGAATTTGGATTAGTCCTCTATATAAATGATTTAATAGGACTAAATCTCTAACCCGGCTATAGCATTTTGGATGGTAGCAAGATCCAAGAGGTTATGAGAGTTAAGCGTGCTAGAGCTAGAGTAGTTCTAGGATGGGTGACCCCCTGGGAAGTGGGGCGTCACAGCACTGGTGGTTATTTTGTTTTCCCCCAGCTTTTTGATGGAGTCCCTGAGGTTTTTCCCATGTTTCAGCGCGGAGTGATGTGCTTTTGGATCCCTCGCCCGTGATTTACTCGCTCCATTTGAGATCAGTGAGTGTTTGGAGTACGAGGGACGCCTGTTGCGAATTCTGGCTCGAGAGATGAGAGGATTACGCAACTAGGTCATGCCGTACTGCCTGTTGTTGTTGTTGATGAGGAGTAATCACGGGAAGTGAGTGGTGACTTAAGAGATAGAGACAGTGATGATGAGTCTCTACCCTTGATTTTGAGACTCCTGTTTGAGTTGTGTTAGTTTCGAGGACGAAACTTTCTTTTAGTGGGGGAAGGATGTGAGGACCCGGATCCCCGCGTTGAGTTTTCTGGTTGTTTGGCAGCTTTCGGAGGCCTACGTGTTGTGTTGGCGGTGTTTGTGCGCAATCTGGACACAAGTGGTGGACTTCGGGCTTAAAAAGGGATCACGGGGGTAGTTGGAGGACCGTCGAGCGTTTAGAAGTGGTTTCGCGTGAAAAGGAGAATACAATTGGGCTCAGTGCGAAGTTTGGACAAAAGATCACCTTTTCGGATTATCATGCCCCGGGAGGTTTTAGTATAAGCGGAAAAACGTGTATTATATAATTTTTTTCTTTTTCTTCACACGCGAAGATCAACCTCGCCCCCGGTGCATGACAGACCGCCACATATACAAATTCACTCTGCAATCGGACAGAGTCTCCTTTGTATATGCACGGCGTCCCATTTACAATATCAACCATCAACCATACAGTCGTCATCATACATAGTGCGGAAGAAATAATTACCTACGGTTTTGCAAACGGTGTCCACCCGACACCCAATTTTTAAAACAGTTACACATTCAAACAAGAGAGCGACGACATCGTTTAGAAAGGATAAATCCAGAGGTTTACAAAATCTGTGCCCACACGACACTCTGCTTTTGAAAACGTTTTCGCAATCACTTTTATGATGATAAAAACATGCCGTGCCCAAGGTCACGAAAGTATGTCTGAACCGTAATAGTGCATCCAATCCACAGTGCTAACAATAACTAATATGATCCACAGATGCAAATTAAGCTAAGAATAGTTAAGAAAGAGTTGAGATAATTCCAAGGAACCAGGAGTGGAAAGCATCCTACGACTACGGTCCTCTCGACGCAGTCTCATCACCGTCCCGACTAATGTCCCTAGTCAAACCTGTCACGGAGTGGGTAAAGTCAGTGACAAACAAAGTAGATGTCTTAACAATTAACGTTGAATTTAAAACCAACCGTTTATACTTGAACCTTTCGCTAAAAATCCTGTTACAAAAATAAGCTGGGCCCCAACCCCAGAGTACCTGTCGGAGAGACGGAAGTCTCCCCTCGTGCACAGTCACAATACCCCTTCGATGTTTTTAACCCCTTCACGGTGCTAGTGCGGCGCCCTTAGCAGGCGTGAAGAGGTCCTCACCCCATACACGTGAGGCACACGGGTCACTTGGACCACTTCTCCGGAAAAGTACACCCATGCGGAGGCCAATCCGCCTGTGTACGTGCAACATCCAAAACCGAAATTGCCGGCGTCGGCGTGTGATTAGCCCCGCGACCGCAGCTGCCACAATTATTAATAAAAAGTATTAAGCCCCGCGACCGCAGCCGCCACAGTTATTAATAATAAATATTCATGCGAAGGTATAAAAGTCCATCTACTTTATTAGACAAATTAACGAGCCTTTTACGATGATATGGTGCACTTACTGCACTCGTTGCACTTATAGCAAGTGTACCCACCTGGTTGCGAGCGGATCGGAGCACCCGGATCTTTCGCACACTCCCGTTGCGTATTTGGACCTAAGAAGGGTCCATAAGGGTAACCAAAATCAGAACCACGCATTAACTCTACAAAACGAAAGCCTGACATTACCCGTCCGACGGAAACCTAAAGAAACCGTCAAACCCGTCGGTCGACGGATTTCCCCCTGCGAAGCCCACCAAAACCATGCGGCGATCCTCTGCGGGCGGCACCCGCGCGGGTGTGATCCGCGCGGTGCCCGCGTGGTGCCCGCGCGGGTGTGATCCGCGCGGTGCCCGCGCGGGTGCGGTCCGCGCGGAGCCCGCGCGGCTCCCGTTGTTGCCGCCCGCGCGATGCCCTAGCGGCATCGTGCGTCTCCGCCGCCCGTGCCGTGCCCTAACTTGCGCAACGACGGCGGCGGTGACGGATACGATGATGACGATCGAAACCCTAAACAAGAACTTAAAGAAGACCCCGAAAAACCACAACGAGGATTGCACTCACCGAATTAATCCACGGGGGAGACGTCCGGTCGCGCTCTTGTCTCTGGTTCGTTGTTCGGGGTGATCGGACTCCTTCGTTTCCTCCCTTTTCTCCTTTCTTTCCTTCGGCTAGGGTTCCGTCTTTTTCTTTTCTTTCTCTTTCGCGTTCTTTCTTTTTGGCTACAGTTTCTCTTTTTTTTCTTTGTACGTATTAATTTATCCCCTTTTAAATCCTAGTCGCCGATTAATTAATTTCCCCATTTTAATTAATCATAGGAGATAAAAACCCCAAATTTAATTGTACGTAACCGATTAATTAATTTCCTTAATTAATTAATCACAGGAATATCTAGATTCCCCTAACAAACTTGCCAGATATTTTACGCGGATTCCGATGCACGACTTAAGTCATCGCGATCTTAAAAACCCCATTCCGGGAGATCCGTACATCGGATTCCCGATCCGATCACGCCATCGGTCTTCATTTTCCGGGCCCTTCGACGGAAAAATACCCGCACCACACACCGACCGAGTTTCAAATGTTAAATAATTTTATTCACTTAAGGGCATAAATAAGTAACATGTGAGTCACAATCAGTCGTAAAAGCCGAATCTCTACACGGATGCCTTCGGCAATTTTTAGAGTTGGAATTTGGCAAAACGAACTTCGGATTTGGATTCAGCGCGTGAAAACGATGAAAATGGACTATTCACTTGTATTTTTCGGAGCCCGGATGCCGCGCACGGATTTCGAGGTAGGGGGGCACTGTTCCAGCGCCGGTGGGCGGCGACGGGCAGCGGCGGAGCGCAGCGGCGTGGGCTCGGGCAGGCGCCGGAGCAACCGCGGGCAGGCGCGCGGGCGCGCGGGCAGGCGCGCGGTCCACGGGCCGGCGTGCATCGGAGGGAGGACACGTGGCATGATAGGACTGGTCGGTGCTGTGGACCCGGTTCACGAAACTAGTGAGGTTGGCCTCGGGGCGCGTGCGTACAGGGTTGGCAGACGGCGCGCGCAGGCGCGCACGTGGGCGCGTTGACGCCGTTTCCCGCGTTCGGGCGCGCCACGTGTCGGCAGCTGGGGTGGGCCACGTGGCGCATTGTACGTGGCTGTTTTTGCTGTGCGCTGTTTGGCGGTGACGTGGCGGAACACGGTTATTTCGAGCGCTCCGCGGGACACCAGACCGGAACACTGTTGGCGCCCGAATTGATTCGGGCGCCCGAAACTTGGACACAAGCGTCATATTTGGAATTGTTTTTCCCAGCCTATAAATAGGCCGAGAACTTTGGCTGGTAGCTCTTTCCCTGCTCAGCTTCTCCTAGTGCGACCTTCACGAAGTTTTCTCCTCTTACAGAGCTGGTTCCAACTGTGGATTTCTGGAATTTTACGTGGCACGCACTTTGAGGTTTCCATTTTTACGGCGCGGTGCGACGCTCGTTCATTTGTGACCCCCCTTCGTCGCGTTTTGGAGCGAGGACTCCCCCGGCTTACTCCGACCCCCGTTTTTGGCGATTCTTGCGTCGTTGGATCGGCGACGGACAGAGCTACGATCTTGGTATTTCCTACTTCCCCTCATTTCGCCTTTTTCGAGGTTTTTTTCCAAGCTTTCTGTGACTCTTTTTCCTGTGTTGAGACTTGGACAGCGGCTCGCTTCTTCGGCGATATCTCGGCACTCGGGCATCGGATCGGGACGTGCCTATACACTTTTTGCATTTACGCATCGCAAGGATTATTGTCGTATTTTTTGGGGATTTTTCTGAGACTTGTCCGAAGGTATACTTTTTCCCCTTTATCTGTGCATGGGTTTACAGTTGTGTGGTTGTGAGATTTTGCGCACCTGTGTTGTGGAATTTGTAACTCGGCCTACGGGGCTCGGAATTGGACGTGCAGGTACCCGTTTCGAAGGTCTCGACGAGACGATCGCTGTGATATTTTTATCAGAATTTTCAGGGCACTTTCAGTAGGTGAAATAATTGCATCTTTGGGGCTGATTTCAGATTGTGTTTGTTTGGGTAAATTTTGGGAATTTACGTGTAACTGTGAACTTGGTGTTGTACCCAGGAGAGTTTGCGGGTATTGCTGGACCCGTTGGAGTTGGAGATTTGGATTTCCTGGTATTTTCAGTTGTGGGACTTGGACAGTTCAGCTCTTCAGGTGGGTGGCCTTGTCTTCATGACCTATGGACTGTGCATTAATTCTATCTGTGTAGGGACTTGCATGTTGTAGATGTATTCTGTATAGCATGCTAGAACATAGGAATTTATGTTCCTGATGTTGTTAGATGATCATGTGTTTATTTCTTCCCTACAAGCTGTTGTTTATTGATATCTTGGAACTTGACCTAGCACCCCCGCCATATGCAGCATGTTCAGCCAGACTGTAGAAAACTTCAACTTGGGCTAGGTTTTTATCGCTCTAGATATTCCCACATCACTATTCTATATATCATTCTGGACTTAGCTTTTTCCTCGCCCGGGTAGTGGGCCGAGAGATCGGGTTGTTGTGGGATGCTTTTACACTCGTGCTTGGGAGCAGTGTGGAGTCTGGTAGATGTTGTTGGTCGTTATCTGTGGCGGGAGCCGTTTGGGTAAACGGTGATCCCGGGATATCTTGTTTCCCTGTTTGTGTTGTCGCCACTGTGTTAGTGGCAGTTGTGTACTAGTGTTAGCAGGACCTAGAACCCAGCACCTTTTTGACATACACATGATTTTAGTCTACCAATATTTTTCTTCCAAGCATCGAAGGGCCGCTGGAGTCTGTTCTTGTTTGATTGGACAAAGGCATTTGCCCTTCGGGGTTTGAGTATAAAATACTTGTTTTCTAACTATTTTTCCTAAAAGAACTAAAATCATTAAAAATGTGTGACACCCCGGAATTTGGATTAGTCCTCTATATAAATGATATAATAGGACTAAATCTCTAACCCGGCTATAGTATTTTGGATGGTAGCAAGATCCAAGAGGAACATGAGAGTTAAGCGTGCTAGAGCTAGAGTAGTTCTAGGATGGGTGACCCCCTGGGAAGTGGGGCGTCACAGTTGGTATCAGAGCCATTCACCAACCGGAAATGTGAGATGAGTCTCGGCTGAGCCAGGGTTATATAGCGGGTAGAGCAAGGCTCCCCGGCTAATGACCGTTGTGGGTGGAGTGCAGCTCCCCACAAGGTCGGCTAAGGCTAGCGAGACGAGTCTCACATCGCCTGGTGCTTGTGAGTGTGCTTGAGCCTCTATATGAATGATATAATAGCCGTTGTGGGTGGACGTCAGGGCTTAAAGGGGGGAAGAATGTGACACCCCGGAATTTGGATTAGTCCTCTATATGAATGATATAATAGGACTAAATCTCTAACCCGGCTATAGCATTTTGGATGGTAGCAAGATCCAAGAGGTTATGAGAGTTAAGCGTGCTAGAGCTCGAGTAGTTCTAGGATGGGTGACCCCCTGGGAAGTGGGGCGTCACAAAATGGGTTTCTCCTTAAATCAAGATAGTTTTTCAAAAAGGGAACTACTTTTAGTCCTCGCCCTGCGTGGGTTGAGTGAAAATGGGTTTCAGTAGCAAATGTCACCTTTTTCCTATAATTCTCCCCACTCGAAAGGATTTGAGTGGTCTGGGTTCTAGGGGCCGTCCCTTTGTCGGGACGAAAGCTACGGGGGCCGAGCCTGGAACCTGTTCTTGTTGATAGGGTTGTAGGTGTTGGTTTCCCGGAACTTTCGGGCCCTCGTTGGTGTCTTCTGTGAGTTTGATGTTCTGTCGGGGGGAGCCGTTGTGCAGACGGTGGTCACGGGCCGTCGAGTATCTTCCGGCCTGTGTTGTTGGGAACCGTTGGGGTTGACGGTGGTCCCGGGTCGTTGAGTGTTGTCCGACCAGTTTTGTTAGCCCTGAGTTGTGGGTCGATCTTGGCTGTGGAGTATCTCCAGCCAGTGTGTTTTGTGCTGTGAGTTATTGGAGAGGCTAGTGTCTCGTGTTCGTGAGAGCTGATCAGCTGAGTCGTCGAGAGTGCTCCGACCGTTGTGCAAGATGATTGAGGATTCTGAGTCTTTCCGTTCAGAGCGTGAGCGTGGATTTTGGACTATAGCCTGCAGTGCCACCTGAGCGATAAAGTGCGCGGATACCTTTTCCTCGGTGGGGTCGCGCCCCTCGAGAGCCACGCCCGGGGTGGATTTGTTACTTTTGTATCGCGACTTGTCGACGCAGTCCCTCTGGCTGGGCCAGTTTTGGCAGTCACGGACGCCCTACGTCATTCCGGTCCTACGTGGATGTAAGGACAGTAGGTAGGCGCAGGTTTGACTGGACCCGAGGAGGCAGTCAGTGTAGATTGGGTGACTATACTTGAGAGTTAGTAGATGCATCATGTTTCCATCTGTTCCACTTTTTGAGCATCTAGATAGAGGCATAGTAGCGGTAGAGTCATTCTCTTTCAGCTCTTTTCTTTTAGTGTTACTTGTTACTTTATGCCTCTAGTAGACTTAGTGGGCAGACCGTTGGGCTTGTTGGCGGCACCCACTGAGAACTACTGCGGGACGTAGTTCTCACACCCGTCGTGGTGTCTTTTCCCCAGGGACTTCTACTTCTGTTCCTGTTGCTCCAGTTGCTGATCCTTCTGACCGTGGCGAGGGTGTCGCGAGCTAGTTCCCTACCAGGCGTCTGCCATAGAGAGAGTAGATGTACCCCTTCAGAGGAGATCTTCAGTAGATTAGTTATTTTTTTCCTCTTTTGAGAGACTGATGTAGTGAGGACATTTTTGTATTGAGAGCCTGTACACTGATGTATTTATTGGATATATCTCCCTGTTGAGTTCTGAGTTTTGTATTAGAGGACTTTGTTTATGATCGATTTTGGGTGATGGACATTGTATATTTATTTCCAGTTGTACAGTGGTTGATTTTACTTTTACAGCAGATTATTTTATTACTTTTAGCTCTGATATTTGTTAGCTGTAGTACTTTTCTTGCAGGTAGGACGCTTCGCCTATGCGGAGTTTGGCATAGGTGGCGCATCTGTTGGCGAGCCCGGGTCGCAGTTTCGACCCCGGGGCGTGACAGCCTATGCGGGGTTCTGTATAGGCGGTGGATCTGTTGGCGAGCCCGGGTCGCAATTTCGACCCCGGGGCGTGACACGTCTTCTCCGGTGGATCAAAGTATGCGGCTTTAATTTTCGTGTTTCCGTCGTTGTTGTAGGCGTTATGGTTTCGTCGCCGTCGCGTCGCCGCCGCAGCGCCCGGGCGAACCGACGCCGCCGCCGCGCGGGACGGAACCGCGCGTGACAGAACCGCGCGGGCAACACCGCGGACACCGCGCTGCGCGGCCCTGCTGCCGCGCGGGGCGCCATCCGTAGGCAGCGTGCGCCGCGCGGCCTTATGCCGCGCGGGGCGCCGCCCGCAGGCGGCGCGCGTCTGCGCGACTTGCTGCCGCGCGGGGCGCCTCCCGCAGGGGACGTGCATCCGCGCGACTTGCTGTCGCGTGGGGTGCCGCCCGTAGGTGACGCGGGCCCGCGCGCCTTGCTCTCGCACGGGGCGCTGCCTGCAGGTGACGCACGCCCGCTCGACCTGCTGTCACGCGGGGCGCCGCCCGCAGACAGCGGCGCCCGCGCGGGCAGGCAGGCGACGGGCGCCCGCGCGACTTGCTGTCGCGCGGGGCGCCGCCCGCAGGTGACGCGCGCCCGCGCGACTTGCTATCGCGCGGGGCGCCGCCCACAGGCAGCGGCGCCCGCGCGACTTGCTATCGCGCGGGGCGCCGTGTTACGGCATTTTGGTCTTGGCATATTTCGTGAGTAATGTCAGTGAGTTGAGTCGGAGTCTTAAAGGGATCAAATTGTCAATCAGCAATCAAAGACTTAGGGAAGATTCAACAAGAGCTCAAGTTGACACTCACTGTCTTGAGTATTGAAGATTGAAGATGAAGAATTGTGGATCAGTTACATCAATCTCAAGAAGAAAGTATTCAAAAGGATCAGGTATGTTTAACTAAATAATTTTGGTGATCCGAATACTTTCTTATAGTGTAGAAACACTTGGAAGAATTTTTAATTGCATAATAATCAAAAACTGGTGTTCGGACATGTTCAGGATCCGGATCAGAGCCAACGATCCGGATCCCGAAGGTTGTTGCTTCATACAAGACTTCGATCCGGATCCTTGCAATTTCCGATCCGGATCCCGAATGTTAAGTTTTCTGATTTGTATGAACGATCCGGATCGGGCCTTGCAATCCGGATCCCGAACCCTTGGTTTTCTGGAATCGTCAATCTCGTTACGACGATCCGGATCGCAATAAATCTGATCCGGATCGCCGTCCTGAAAATTTCCAGATAAGGTATATTTTTGATTCTTATCTCTTTCCAAAGGTTTCTAAACTATAAATAGACGTTTAGGGTTTCTCAAAACGTGGGTTCTCTACCGATCAATATATAAAACTCTTGAGAGCAAACCCTAGAGGCTAGGTTTTCATCGTTCTTCTTTATAGCCTCTTTTAGGTCAATTCGATGGTTCTTTCAAGAACATATCTTTTGTCGAATTGATCTAATCTTTGCTTAGAGATTTTTTCTACGGTTCCTCAATGAGAATCTAAGCGAAGGATCACCATCGAAGTCAATATTCTTATCGACTGAGTTTGCGTCGTGGATTCGACGTGGCATCGTGGATTCGGTGTGCTAAAGGCGTTTCGTGGATTCGAAGCGTGCGTTCGTGGATTCGAACGTGAGCAGTGGACGGGCAAAACGGTGGAGCGCGAGGTCCAAGAAATTGAAGGAGGGGTTAAATCCGTGGAGACGGTAATCACCTTGTTATTCTTCTTTTCTTAGGGATTGTTATTGCGCGGATATCCAACCGGTCAGCGCAAGGTCCGAAGAAGCTGAAGGAGGGGTTGAGTCCGTGGAGTCGGTAATCACCTTGTTATTCTTCTATTCTTAGTGGATTGTTATTGCGTGTTGGTCCCGTGGTTTTTCTCCTGGATTGGAGTTTCCACGTAAATCTCGGTGTGCTGTTTTTATTTTCCGCATTGGTTTTTATTTTGCACTGAGATTGAGTTTTTAAGTATTACACCTATTCACCCCCCCTCTAGTTGTTTGATAGTACCTATTTAGATCCTTGTGGATCCTTAATAACTCTACAATTGGTATCGGAGCGGGTTTTAGGTTTATATATCATGATGGGTGAAAGTGGTAATATTTATAGACCTCCTCTTTTTGATGGGACTAATTATGCTTATTGGAAAGTGCGGATGAGAGCTTTTCTCATCGCAATTGAAGAGCGGGTATGGCAATCCGTGGAATACGGTTGGGTGCATCCTGTTGAGGAAGTAGGAAATTCTACTACCCCAAAACCTCGCTCTAGATGGTCCAAAGAGGAATTTGAAAGATCTTCTTACAATGGGAAAGGTATGAACGCTTTATTTAATTCTCTTTCCTCGACTGAGTTCACACGAATTTCCGCGTGTGAAACCGCAAAGAAAATTTGGGATATTCTCAAAATTACACATGAGGGTACTAATCTTGTAAAAATTCAAAAGCTCCAGATGCTTACAAGTCAATTTGACTCTATTCATATGGAAGAGCATGAATTGTTTACAGATTATTACACTAGACTTCAAGATGTAATAAATACATATGCTAATTTAGGAGAAAAGATCCCGGAGTCGAAAATTGTAAGAAAGATACTTCGGACTCTTCCGGAACGGTTTAGGGCAAAGGTTACCGCCATTGAAACCGTTAGTCATCCGGATGAGATGAGTGCAGAGGAATTAGTAGGTGCTTTGCAAACTTATGAAATGACTTTTCCTACTAATCAAGTTTCTTCCAAGTCTTCTTCTAAGCTTACAGGTATTGCATTCAAATCAACAAAGGAAGAAGATAGCGAATCAAGTTCCGACGATGAAATCTCTTTTGCCGATTTTGAAGAACAATTGGCGCGGATCGTAAAGAAATTTTGTCGGAAATTTTGGAAGAATCGAACCGATGGATCTTCATCCACGAAACCATCTAAAGGATCATCGGGTTCTAAATCCTCTAATCTCAAAAGCTTTGCAAAACCTTCTAAAGAAAAAGAAAAAGACGATTTCGAAGGGGAAATCCAATGCTATCGATGCAAAGGCTACGACCATTTTTCAATGGATTGTCCTTCTAAGAAATCATATAAAAAGAAGGCTTTGCAAGCGAAAACTTGGGATGATTCTACTTCTAATGAATCAACCTCAAGTAAAGAGGAAAAAGAACAAATCGTTGCTTCTCATGCCTCTCATTTTCCCTCTTATAATAATTGTTTATCATCTTTAGTCACTGACTCTACTCCTTTGATTTTGTATGAAACATCAACAACCGGCGGAGAGTCATCAAGTGAGGGGGAGTCGGACGAGGAAGAACTCGTTGAGGCATATCAACAACTTTTTGCGGAATCTAAGAAGATGGCCAAACATATCAAGAAGTTGAGGAAGCAACGACTTGAGAATCAAGACGAGAATCATGCTTTAAAGATCAAACTTCATGATCTCGAGGAGGAACGAGAGCTTTTATTGAATAATAATAAAATCCTCCAAGAAAAGATAAATCAATCGGAAACGGTCGTTAATTCCCATATTAACAAGATTGATTTTCTTGAAAAGCAGTTTGAGGAAATTCATGTCACCAACCAAGCATTGACCAAGCAAGTTCATCAACTTAAATCCGACATACAAAGGATTTCAACCGGTTCCAAGAAACTTGAATGTATGTCCCGATTAGGTCAAACAAGCAAGGTTGGTTTGGGATTCAAAAAGAACCAAACTGTGAAGGCTTCAAGTTCCACAACTAAATTGAAAGGAAGAACTTGTCACCTATGTGGACTTGAAGGACATTTGGTGAAGGATTGCCCGAAAAAGAGAAAGAAAAATTCTTCGGCAACTTCATCTACGGAGCGAACTCAACGGAATCAAAAGACACATCAAGTCAAAGGAGTTCACTCAACCCACCAAAGGTCCGAGCCACAACATCAATCATTCAAGTGGATCACTGCGAGGCAAAGACCTAAGGTGGATCAACAGTCAAAGCGGACAACCCCCGGCCACAACGAATCAAGACAACCCAAAATCCAGCGATTTTGGATTCGGAAAGGTGATATCTTTCCTTGTCTTAAGTTCTAAATAGCTTATGACTGTATGTAATGCTTTGATTAGTTTTCCTTTCATATTTTTCTTAATCTTTGCATTACATGTTTTTCAATGCTCTTCGTTTTTATACTTTGTTTTTGAACAAAAGGTTTTTTTAATGAACAAGTGCATTGAATGAAAAGGGCTTTCACTTTCAATCACTCCTATTTAATTTTATATGGATTATCAACTTTACTCCATAATCATAATCTTGAAGATACTTCATTATAGGAGTTTTTGATATTATAAGCATCAAATTTTAGAAATCATGTGTGATCTTTAGATGCTTAATCTATCTCGGTTGTGTGAATTCATTGTGATAAACGTGAGACAACCGATAGACTAAAATTTGGGATTTAATTCTTTCACGTAAGAGATTGCATTCTTACAAGGGTAATTAAATGAATCTTAAAAGATGTGGAAAGAGTTACATCCGAAAGGAGTGTGAAAACTACCACCACATGTTGGAAAGAGCTGCCACCCCGGTCGTCCGGTCTGTGTGTGAAGCTACCACATGTTATGGATGTTTGATAGTATTTTATGAGAAAATATTTAGTTGAAGCATTTGGAGATTTATATGCAAAACTCTTATATTTTGAACAATCTCCTGGTTGGTATAAGGTGGGATAGTTGAAAGATGCTCAAAGAGCCACCCTTAGGTATTTTAGTGCTTATCTCAAATTTGAAAGGGTAAGAAATCAAATTGATGTCATTTGGAAATCTCTGTAAGTCATCTTTGTACATCCGTTACATCTTGATAGACTTTGGATCTCAAGATTATTTTTGATGACTTGTGTTTGATGAATATAACATGAAAAACGGTTTATAATGTTTTACCTTTATTTTTCATGATTTTGGAGTAAATCTTTTTAATTTTGTGAAATTAATTGGATTGAATGACATCTATGTGAATTCATTGTTTTTCAAAGCACTTAAATGGATTTCTTGATGGAATACAAATCGGTATTTGAAAAGATTCCAAAATCTGGATTTGTTTCAAGAAATTATTTGATTTCTGGTACAGGTACGCAATCTGCATTTTTGTTATATACCGGAACTGAGCTTTTATCTCTCTTTCTCTATGAACTAATGCTGTTAGTGATTTCCTTTTGTCTAGTATGTTCACTGTTTGACAATTTGTGACAAAAAGGGGGAGAAGAGAAATAGGGGGAGACAGAGATGAGATCATCGAGATAGGGGGAGAACGGAAAATGATGATCGTATCACAAAGGGGGAGAACATGGAGAACATGTTAGAGATGCTCAAGATAGGGGGAGACAAAGGAAAAACAAAAGAACCAAAAGGAAGACGGATCAAATGTAGGATTCTAATTTCTAACGACTAACGTTTGATTTCGTTTGGAGTTTTGTTTTGCAGGAATTACATCACTTTAAGACTCCAAGTCTTAAGTCATAGAGTATGTTCTAGGACTGTTTGGTTCAAATGTAATTTTGTATTTATTGGATCTTTCACGCAAAGAAAATCAATGTTTTGGTGATGACATTGATTTTCGATTTTTTGGTTTAAGATGAGTGACTTGAGCGCTTTTATGTATTTTTGGGTTTTGTCACGAAATTGCCAAAGGGGGAGATTGTTACGGCATTTTGGTCTTGGCATATTTCGTGAGTCATGTCAGTGAGTTGAGTCGGAGTCTTAAAGGGATCAAATTGTCAATCAGCAATCAAAGACTTAGGGAAGATTCAACAAGAGCTCAAGTTGACACTCACTGTCTTGAGTCTTGAAGATTGAAGATGAAGAATTGTGGATCAGTTACATCAATCTCAAGAAGAAAGTATTCAAAAGGATCAGGTATGTTTAACTAAATAATTTTGGTGATCCGAATACTTTCTTATAGTGTAGAAACACTTGGAAGAATTTTTAATTGCATAATAATCAAAAACTGGTGTTCGGACATGTTCAGGATCCGGATCAGAGCCAACGATCCGGATCCCGAAGGTTGTTGCTTCATACAAGACTTCGATCCGGATCCTTGCAATTTCCGATCCGGATCCCGAATGTTAAGTTTTCTGATTTGTATGAACGATCCGGATCGGGCCTTGCAATCCGGATCCCGAACCCTTGGTTTTCTGGAATCGTCAATCTCGTTACGACGATCCGGATCGCAATAAATCTGATCCGGATCGCCGTCCTGAAAATTTCCAGATAAGGTATGCTTTTGATTCTTATCTCTTTTCAAAGGTTTCTAAACTATAAATAGACGTTTAGGGTTTCTCAAAACGTGGGTTCTCTACCGATCAATATATAAAACTCTTGAGAGCAAACCCTAGAGGCTAGGTTTTCATCGTTCTTCTTTATAGCCTCTTTTAGGTCAATTCGATGGTTCTTTCAAGAACATATCTTTTGTCGAATTGATCTAATCTTTGCTTAGAGATTTTTTCTACGGTTCCTCAATGAGAATCTAAGCGAAGGATCACCATCGAAGTCAATATTCTTATCGACTGAGTTTGCGTCGTGGATTCGACGTGGCATCGTGGATTCGGTGTGCTAAAGGCGTTTCGTGGATTCGAAGCGTGCGTTCGTGGATTCGAACGTGAGCAGTGGACGGGCAAAACGGTGGAGCACGAGGTCCAAGAAATTGAAGGAGGGGTTAAATCCGTGGAGACGGTAATCACCTTGTTATTCTTCTTTTCTTAGGGATTGTTATTGCGCGGATATCCAACCGGTCAGCGCAAGGTCCGAAGAAGCTGAAGGAGGGGTTGAGTCCGTGGAGTCGGTAATCACCTTGTTATTCTTCTATTCTTAGTGGATTGTTATTGCGTGTTGGTCCCGTGGTTTTTCTCCTGGATTGGAGTTTCCACGTAAATCTCGGTGTGCTGTTTTTATTTTCCGCATTGGTTTTTATTTTGCACTGAGATTGAGTTTTTAAGTATTACACCTATTCACCCCCCCTCTAGTTGTTTGATAGTACCTATTTAGATCCTTGTGGATCCTTAATAACTCTACACGCCGCCCACAGGCAGCGGCGCCCGCGCGGGGCGTTGCCCGCCGGTGACGCGCGCCTGCACGACTTGCTGTAGCGCGGGGCGCCGCTCGTAGGCGACGGTGCCCGCGCGGGGCGCCACCCGCAAGGGGCGCGCGCGACGCATGGCCTACCGTCGCGCGGGGCGCCGTCCGCGAGCGGCGACGCGCGAGGGAGTTCGGCCACACGGGGGACAGTTTTGCAACGTCCGCCGCACGGGTGGGGGTGGGAGGGGTTGTCTAGCCCTGCCGCCCGGTCTGCCTTGTCCACCCGTGCGTTTCCTAGTTCGATTCATTACTCGGGTGGGCTAGGTTCTAATTTAGGCTTTTCTAACGTTTTTGTTGGGACTTTTAGGGGTCCGAGAATCGTGCAAGGGCGCAGGACGGTTTCAGGCGTTCCGTCGACGCGACTTGAGGTGGGTACCTTTGTTGTGTTTTGAAGTATGGTTTCATCTCGTAATATGTGAGAGTAGAGTAGAGGTGCAAATTGTTATTGTCTAACCCCTTTTCGCATTAGTATCCCTCTTTGTTACTATCTGTTGCGACTGAGCGTCGCGGTGCTCTACGTTACACAATGGCTGCGGTCATTCTGTTCAAGTTTCGCTTACACACTCACCGGCGGTCTGGCCACCGCACAGAGTGTATTTTTCCGAAAAGATGGTACGTTGACCCGTGTTCCCCACAATGTGTGATGATGGGGACGCCTCGCGGTTACTTACGGTGCTGCACAAGTACCGTGGAGGGGTTAAAGCAAAGGTGAGAGCAAGTTGCTCGCTGTTACCCGAGGTCTTTAGACCTTTTGGTAGGTGCTTGGTTTCGATTTACAGGGGATGCGGGGGATTTATGAGGAAAAGTTTGGATGCTCTGATTTATCGGTTTGCCTTTATTTCAGTATTTACCGCTTTATACTTGTTTACATCTACTCTTCTTGTCACCGACTTCCCACACCGTGACAGGTTAGGTCGAGGTAGGACCCGGGACGATGGTGAGGCTACGAATAAAGGGTTATAGCCCGATTGGCGCTAGTGACACTTCCTTTTCTTGCTTTCGATTATCTAGGTTATTTGTGTAATGTGCCGGATTTTGGTATATAAATAAATGTAAATAAAATTGGTATGAAATACTATTTTTATGAAAGTTAGAGAAGTAAAGAATAATTTGGAAGCGAATTGGGCCCAAATCGGGATAAAAAGGAGAGATCTAAAATTTTATTTGAGAGAGTGGGCCCAGATTTTTAGCAGAAAATTCACAGTGTCAGAAAATTCTGAGAAAATTACGGGAGCTCCGTAAATATGTTTTAGGGCCACAGAAAAAGTTTCGCGTTGATCGGATGCCCGGATAGTGAGAACGGGGTCCGCCAGCGATTCTGGATACAGCGAGACTTTTGGTGACCCAGAAATGGCCCAAACTGAAAATTTAAAATTTTTCGTGATAAATTAAGTTGAGATGAGCCTGCCTGTCAAATTTGAGCGCAAACGGACACTCAGAAGGGCTCCGCAGTCAAGTATCAGATCAAAATTGGACTAAATAGTGAATTACCACTATTGTGTGGGGGGGGGGGCCTTTATGCAAAAAGGCTAACTTTACCTTTTTCATCTTCTTCTCCACCCGCACACAGCACACACAGACGAGTTCACCGAGGAGGCTTTCTCTCTCCTTCTCCCCTCACTTCCTCCCTCTAAGATTTCTCACTCTAACGCGTACGAAATCGCGGGGCGATTTGCGAGGAGCCTACAACGAGCGAAGGCGAGCTTTTGAACCAAGAAAAGCTTGAAATCTTGGCTCTTTGAGGTGAGTTTTGTGAAAAATAAATTTAGTTTTTTCGTAATTCTTTTAGATTTATAATGTATGTGATCTTAGAAGAATTCTTGTCCAAGAAATCGGCGAAATCGTGGAGAAATTGCGATGAAATTAAAGAAGTTTGAACCTAGGGTTTAAATTTTAGAATCTTGAATTTTTGGGGTTTTGATCTAAATTGATCATGCAAATCTCTAATTAGAGGTTGGAGAAACATGCCTAGCAATGTTAATTTGTAAACCGACGGAGTTCCAACGGCCGAATTGCAAAAATGACCGAAATAGGTGTTTTCGCATTCGTTAGCGTCGTAATGTGCCGAAACGACATCGGGAGTTAAATTAATTTAATTTCCTATCGTTTAGTATCGAAACGAGATAGTTGGTGCGATCCAGAATGGTCGAATTTCCGGCGATGTCCGATTCCTCTTTATCGGTCATATGGGCATAAGTTTAAAGGTGTGAATTAGTGTTTTTAGATTCAGGATCGTAAACTAATTTATCCTTTCATTTTATAAATTGGAGGTTGAAATAATACGTCTGGCGGCATTAAATTGGAGCCAACACGATCTCGGCAATTTTGTGGGTACGGACTCGAACGGAGCAAGTGAGCCGCGGGAGCCCAATTGCAAGTGTCTACAAGCAATTGGCAGTAAACCGAGGTGGGGGATTCTGCCGAAATTGGGTGACCTCTCCTCTTGCTCCTTTGCTTTTCGATTTAGAAGCATGATAGTCGCATGTTAGAGGTGTTGGGAATTATGATAAATATGTATGCGTAGAAGTAAATATTGTTATATGAATAAGATGAAAATAATTGCATGCATAAGAGTGGTTAGCTATTCTTGATTGTGATCATGAAGTGTATATCCCTAGGAATCATGCAGGACATAAGGAAAAAGAGCATGTTGGTAATAAAACTAGGAGAAAACCTAGTTTAGGGGTTTAATGAGTGACATCAACTTAGGAGTTGATCCTAGGATTTAACGAGTGGCATTGTCTTAGGAGATAACCTAAGGACATCGGATAGAGTGATCAACATAGAGTCAAGGAACTCTAGGATGAGCATGACCTGGAACTTAGGTAAAGAAAACCTAAGGTTGAATATATAGTACTTAACATAGAGTTTATGAACTCTAGGACAAGCAAAGCATGGAAAAAAAACATAGGGTCAATGTACTCTAGGTTAATGTGAAAAGAGAAAATCATAGAGTTAATAAACTCTAGGGATAATGAAAAGTGGAACTTAGAGTTAATGAACTCTAGGGTAAAAATGATGTGGGGTTAAAAATAGAGTTAATGTACTCTAGGAATAAGTTGAATGCAATTAGAGTTAATAAACTCTAGGCCAATGGAAAGTGAATGTAGAGTTAATAACTCTATGCCAGGAAATTCGAAATGGTTAATGTCCTTGTGACATAGTGAAACCCTAAGGTTAATTATGAACATAGGGTTGCAAAATGAAAACAAGCAAGTAGGAAAAGTTAAAAAGGGGCTAAGGAGCTAAAGAAATCGCCAAGTGGCAAGGTAAAGTGTAAATGTAAATGAACAAGGAGTTCAAATCTAAATTGGTGTTAGAGACACCCAGACTATCCTAGAGTAAAGAACTTAGGATAAAAGAGAAAAGTAAAAGAAAAGCATTTAGGCACAAATGCTAACGGGAGGGTTGAGCATATGTTACTCCCGGGTAGATGAGTGCCAAGGTGCTTTAAACTCATCTGAAACCAAAAATGTAAAGATAATGCTTAAAGTGCAAAGAAGGTAAAGGCTTAATTGAATAAAAGAAAGTAATGCTTAAAGAAAAGTAAACCACATTGGGCCGAGCACTACGAGAGGCGGTGCTACAACCTTTTCTTATTTGATTGGGGTTGTAGGCATCCGTCTTTTGGAACCCTCGGACCCGGTAAAGAAAAGTCTAAATGGTTAATGGGAGGGTTGAGCATATGTCACTCCCAAGTGAATTAAAGAAAATCGGCAAGTTGCCAAAGGGGAGGGTTGAGCAGATTTCACTCCCTAGTGAATGAGTGCCAAGGTGCTTTAAACTCATTCGAGACGAGAGGGTTGAGCAGATTTCACTCTCGAGGAAAATGAGTGCCAAGGTGCCTTAAACTCATTTGAGGCAATGAGAAAAGAAAAGAGAAAAAGAAAAGCTATCGATAACCTTGGACTATCTCGCCTTATGGTAGCATGACTGCCGGGCGGGGGCCCGTTGGGCGAGGTTTTCCAAGGGGCGAGTAGCTTGAGATAAAAATACAAGAATGTGAAAAGAATAAAGAGGTAATAGAGTGGCCTAGGTGGCTGGGTTAGTTTAACCCTATATACAGCGGCATAGTGGCCGAGTTTGTGGTTAGTGGCCTAGTTTGGCTGGACAGAGTAGTGTTGAGTCGAGGAGTATACACAGATAGTGTAGTGACATATTATATGCATATCAGCATTTTAATATTGATGTTATAGCTTTCCTAGCATTCTATTATTATTGCTTCCATTGGACCAAGTGGTGTAGGACACTTTTTCTCGGTGGTTGAACCCACTGGGAACTTTAAGTAGTTCTCACACCCTTGGGTGACCATTTTTCCAAGTACAGATACAGGTACGTCGAGCGAGGCACACGACAGGGGCAAGGGCCCGGCAGCTTAGCGACCTAGCAGTCTAGAGTCGCCAGTTCACACTTTGTGTTTTTATTTTGAGTGAACCTTGTATTTGTGAGGAAAATAATGTAAAAGAATTGTAATATTTTAATTGCAAGTTGAAAGTTGTAAAATGTAATAAATTTATTGTCACGCCCCGGGTGTAAACCAGAACCCGGGCTCGTCCACAGATCCGCCGTGCACACGGTATTTCCCCTGTACACGAAGCGCTGGTAACCTGCTCAGATATAAAAGAAATAATACTGGAGCATAAAACAGAGCTAAACTGAAACTAGTACATCTCAGACAAATGCTGGAAATAAAAGTACAATAATCTCACATGAATATACATGTGTCTCTCCCAGCTCACGAAATAAATACAACCAGCTGGCCGCAGCCAGACCCAAAAATAAAAGAAAATACAACCGTCTGAGTGTACAGGGGATACAATTTCTGCAAGTGGAACACTTCAAACCAAACTGTCCAGAAAATCTGTGTCAAAGAACCACAGTGAAAGGAGATTTTCACCTTCGAGAGAAATCCAGAAAAATCTGAGAAAAATCCAGGAGACTCCTTGCGAAATGTAGATGAAAAATTCCTTTTGAATCGCCTCGATCCGACGTCTGAGCGAAAAGATACGGCAAGAACACCGCGGTGCTGTCCAAAAGTCCGCGAAGAAAAATGGGTCAAATGGGTGGTCAGAAAAGTCCAAGATCAGCACGGTAAACGAGGAACCTCAAAACATAGGAGTTGAAGTCCTACCTGTCAGGAGTCCAACGGCACAAGAATCGGCGAAATCAGATGTCGGGGTGAGTCGGGGGAGTCCAAACATTGAGAAGGGGCGAAGCGGGTCGCCGGAGAACAAGCGTCGCGCCGCGCCGTAAAATCGTGATCCTCGGGATGCGTGCCTCCAAAAATCCTAGGGCTCCACCAGAGAATAGAGAACAGGGTGAAGAAGAAATCTCCTAAAGGTTTCTCTGTGAAAAGAAGCCCAGCAAAAGAGTAAAAGGCCTCCAAAACCCCCTATTTATAGGCCCAGCCCATACACTATTGGGCCGGGTTTTCGGGCGCAAGTTTCGGGCGCATTGCGCCCGGAAACCCGGTCGTATAAGCCCTGTCCGACGCGCCCGAAACTTCCTGGTGATGCCACGTCACCCCACAACAGGGGACAACAGTGCAAAGCTCCCGCCGCGCGTCACGTGTCCCCCCGCGGTCAGCGGGGGTAGGTACGGCCCGCCTGTCGTGTGCCGACACGCGTCCGCACTCGAGTGCGGCCGACCGCCCGCCTGGCGCTCCTGTGTGCGCGCCGTCCCGAGGCGCCCCTCTGCGCACACCGTGGACCGCGCCCTCGTGAGCCAGCAAATCCCAAGCCGCCACGTGTCATGCGCCCGGTCCACCGCAACCCCGCAAAGTCGCTGAGCCGTGCCGCGTGCGCCGGCCATTCCGGGCACGCCACGCGTCCCCCGCCAGCGGTCCATGCACCGCCGTGCCTCCCCGTGGACTGAGCTGCGTGAGCCGGCCAATAATAGGCCGCCACGTGGCTCAGGCCGGTCCACGAGCCTCCCCCATGCACCAAAAATCCCCGAAAACTTCCGGAAGCCCGTTTTTGGTCATCCGAACTCCAAATTTAACAAGGAAATAGCCGTTTTCAAGCGTTTTTCCGCACTGAATCCAAATCCAACCTCAGATTGGCCCAAAACCTTTTCTAAAATTCGTCAAATGCAGCCGAAGCCCAAATCAGCTATCAAAGTCTCACAAGGTCCATCTGTGGCACCCCTTTGATGCACCATGGGCCAGACACACCAACACTAGGTGTTCTACACAGTGGATTCATCGGAAAGTTGCATGGGAAAAACCAGAACACTACATCCTCCCCCACAAGAAAAAGTTTCGTCCTCGAAACAAAAGTCATACCTCAAGCAGGGGCCTCGAACAAGTGGGGGTAAGCATCCATCATCGCTGACTCTAGCTCCCAGGTAGCCTCGCGCTCATCATGACTGCTCCAGAGGATCTTCACATAAGGGATGGCCCGACTGCGCAACTCCCTAACCTCACGGTCCAAGATCCTCAACGGCCGCTCAACATAGCTCAGGTTCTCAGCAACCTCCAATGGGGTGAAATCGATGATGTGGGACGGGTCATGAACATACCTCCTCAGAGTCGATACATGAAAAACATTGTGAACACCTGAAAGCCTGGGAGGAAACGCAAGCCTGTAGGCAACTAGCCCTAAGCGCTCCAACGCCTCAAAAGGTCCAATATAACGAGGTCTCAGTTTCCCACGAATGCCAAATCTCCGAATCCCCTTCGAAGGCGAGACTTTCAGAAAAACATGGTCGCCCACCTGAAACCCTAAGTCTCGCCGTCGAGTATCAGCATAACTCCTTTGTCGACTCTGGGCGGTCTCGAGATGTCGTCGTACCAATCTGACCTTTTCCTCTGCCTCTAATAGTAGATCAGGACCCAAAGTCTTCTTCTCACCCACGTCACTCCAATATAGGGGTGACCGACACTTGCGTCCATACAACGCTTCAAACGGAGCCATCTGGATGCTCGCTTGATAGCTGTTGTTGTACGCAAACTCAACTAATCCCAAGTGTCGGTACCATCCTCCTCCAATGTCCAGAACGCATGCTCTCAACATATCCTCGAGGGTCTGAATAGTGCGCTCTGACTGTCCATCGGTCTGTGGGTGGAATGCTGTACTAAATCGGAGCTGCGTCCCCAAGGCTGTCTGTAAACTCCTCCAGAAATGCGAGACAAACCTCGGGTCTCTATCTGATACGATGGAAACGGGTACCCCGTGCAATCTAACTACCTCTGCCAAGTACACCTGTGCTAGTCGCTCCATCGGCCAAGTCATCTGAACCGGTAAAAAGTGAGCGGATTTGGTAAGTCTGTCCACGACTACCCAGATACCATCCGCCCCCGTCTGTGCTCTCGGCAAACCTGTGACAAAATCCATCGTAACATGTTCCCATTTCCATTCAGGGATTGGGAGACTCTGCAACTTGCCAGCAGGTACACGATGTTCAGCCTTTACTTGCTGACAAGTTAGACAGTGTGCTACAAATCTCCCAATGTCTCTCTTCATCCCATTCCACCAAAACTGTGCCTTAAGGTCCCTATACATCTTAGTCCCACCAGGATGGATGGTATAAGGTGTATAGTGGGCCTCCCTCAAGATCTGCTCTCGGATCTCTGCATCCATAGGCACACAAGCTCGGTCCCCTGTACCGCAGTACTCCCGAAGCATCGACTGAAAAGTCCCCTATCAAACCAGTCTGCATCTGCTCTCGAATCCTCATCAGGTGGGGGTCCTCACTCTGTCTCTCTCGAATCCTGTCCACAGAGTGGGCTGCACGACTAGAGACATAAGTCTAGCAGAGACCCCAGGGGACACAACCTCGAGCTCCAACCGCCTCATCTGCTCAAGTAACGGCGCCTGATCGGTGATCATCAAAGATAGACTCTGTACTGCTCTCCTGCTCAGGGCATCAGCAACCACGTTGGCCTTGCCAGGATGGTATAATATGTCTACATCATAGTCTTTCAACAATTCCAACCATCTGCGCTGCCTCAAGTTGAGCTCCTTCTGTGTGAACAGGTATTTCAAGCTCTTGTGGTCGGTGTAAATCTCGCAGTGCTCCCCATACAGGTAGTGGCGCCACAACTTTAGTGCAAAAATCACTGCAGCTAGCTCCAAATCATGGCTAGGGTAATTCTTTTCATAATCCTTCAGTTGCCGAGAGGCATAAGCGATTACCCTTCCCTCCTGCATCAGCACGCAACCAAGTCCACTGTGCGATGCATCACTATATATCACGTATCCTTTCCCCATAACCGGGGAGGGAAAGGATAGGAGCCGACATCAATCTGTTCTTTAATTCCTCAAAGCTCCTCTGGCAATCCTCACTCCAAGTAAACTTAATCCCTTTTCGCGTCAAACGAGTGAGGGGTGTGGAAAGTTCGCAAAACCTTCCACAAACCGACGGTAATATCCCGCTAAGCCCATGAAACTGCGGACCTCTGATACCGTCGTCGGTCGGGGCCAATCCCGGACTGCCTCGACTTCGCCGGGTCTACTGCCCACTCCAGCGGCTGAAATCACGTGGCCCAAAAAGACAACCTCCCCGAAGCCAGAAATCACACTAGATAACTTGGCATACAACTTCCTCTCTCTCAGAAGTTGTAGCACAATCCTCAAGTGCTCCCCGTGCTCCACATCGCTTCGGGAATAAACTAGGATGTCATCAATAAAAACAACGACGAACCGATCCAGGTATGGTCGAAAAATCCTGTTCATTAAATCTATAAAAGCAGCAGGGGCATTGTCAATCCAAAAGGCATGACGGTGAACTCATAATGCCCGTACCGCGTCCTAAATGCCGTCTTTGGGATGTCCTCGGCCTTCACCTTCAATTGGTGGTAACCAGACTGTAATCGATCTTGGAGAAGACACAAGACCCTTGCAGCTGATCGAATAAGTCATCAATGCGCGGCAAAGGGTACTTGTTCTTGATGGTCACTTTATTCAACTCCTGATAATCAACACATAGTCGAAGTGATCCATCCTTCTTCTTCACACAAATAGCACCGGCGCTCCCCACGGCGATACGCTTGGTCTGACAAAACCTTTGTCCATTAAATCCTGGAGTTGCGCCTTTAACTCTCGCAGCTCAGCCGGTGCCATTCGGTAAGGAGCCTTAGAGATTGGCCACAGTTCCTGGAACTACGTCAATCAAAAACTCAACCTCCCTATCCGGCGGCATATGAATCAGCTCTGGAGGAAACACATCCGGGAACTCATGGACAATAGGGATATCCGTGAGTCCCGGTGCCGCCGTAGGCTCCTTAACCACAGACGCCAAAAAGGCCACGCATCCACTGCGCATCATCTGCCCTCGCTCGAGAAGTCGAAACCACAGAGGCAAAGAAAGCACTCTGGGCACCCCCCCGTAAACGAACACCTCCTGACCTGGCTCGCTAAAAGTAACAGTCCTCGCGCGCAAATCATCGTCGCCAAATAGCGAGCCCGCCAATCCATCCCCAGTACAATGTTCAAAATCTCGCAGCTGACTAAGGACCATCGGTTCGCTGGCAAAAAATCCAAGACTCAAGCTGTACAGGGCAAGACCAACAATACTCCCTACATGCAAAATATGATCGGGAATCTGTACCTCTAATGCATGCGGCAACCGACTCTACTCTAGTCCAAGCGATGATGGCAAATGCTCTATCTGATAAAAAATGTGATGCACCGGTATCAAATAAGTGCGAGCTCTAATGTCGAAAAGTAAAATAATACCTGCCACCACGTGGTCGCTGCCGAGGAGTCCTCCACCTGGGCGGCATAAACCCGTCCGCTCTGAGCTGGTGGTCGGTAATCGCAGGGTGGGAAGAAGGAGCCCGGCTCGCTGGATCATAAGGACGCTGCTGGGCACCGAAGGGAATGATGCTGAGGAAGAGACGGCGATTGTCGCAAAAAGGCAAGTAGCTCGCCGATGACCTGACTGCCATATCTGAAACAGCGACCGTGCCTCATCTCACAAGTATCAGAGGGGTGCTGAACCCTGCAGAAAACACACCCAACTGTAGACCGGGGCTGCGTCGACTGCTGCTGCTGCTTGCCTCTGCCGCTGTGACCCCTGCTGTCGCGACTGCGACCTCTACTGCTGCGAGTGCTGCTGCTGTCGCTGGGGCTGCTGATGCTGTGCTGCTGCGGGGGCCTCTGGGATCCCCCAGGCCCTCGCCGCTCCGAACGCCCACGGCCCGTAAACTGAGGCGGTGGCGGTCGGGGCGGCCTCCATGAACTGGCCTGTCCCCCATCGTCTGGCGCTGGCCGCTTCCTCTCAGAACTCTGAGCGACCAAGCCTCCGCGCCTAGCGACCACATGATCTCCCCTCTCCACCCACTGCGTGATCCACAGCCTCTGACAAAGTCTGGAGCCTCTGGGCATGCACCAAGGTATAAATCTCTGGGCGAGACCTGTCTCAAAAGCTCCACCTGGTGCGGCCCATCCCTGGCAACATAGGGACGCAGTTGAGCAACTGCGTAAACTCCTGAAAGTAGTCCCACACTGTCCGATCACCCGTGCTGAAGATTCTTCCAGTCATCTTCTAGCTTTTTCTTCACGCTCGTGGAGAAATAGTTATCAAGGATCATCCTCCTGAACTCCGACCAGGGTAGCTGTCGGTGATCTGAAACTCTAAGGGCTCGACCCGACGCCACCAAGCATCTGCATCCCCCTCTAGACAATGTACGGCCATGTGTACTCTGAATCTTGGATCAATGAAGAAATCTCTGAACAACTTCTCCATTGATGCTAACCACGATCCTATCTCCCATGGGTGAGTGCTCCCCCCGAGAACCTAGGTGGTCCTCGCTTACAGAACTGTGCGAGTTTGTCAGCAAACTCCTGCTCCTCCGCTGGGGTCAATGGCCTGATCACCCCCTGAGCCCCACTGCTAGACGACGTGCGTAGGGACTAGTGGAATAGCCGGCGGTACAACCGGTGGTACAGGGGCCTCTACAGTAGTAGGGGAGGTGCCGCAACCTGAGCCAGCAACTGCTCAAAACTCTGCTCCTGTCGGCGGTGACTCTCCGCAACTGGGCACCATGGCCCTCAGCTCATGATCTCAAGGCCCGGACTGCTTCGGCTCCTCGGGGGTATAGGAGTACCCCGAGTAGGATCTGCGCCTAGGAGGCCTCCTGCCACACAAGAAACCACGGGTCAGTAAACAAAACCACACTCGACCCAATCCAGCGAAAGTCATGGACATCCCCTATTTCTGTAACTTCTTGTGTCTGCAGCCAACATAACAGTCCACCAGAAATAGGCTATGCCAGTCCCTCTCCACTCACAGGAAGAGTTTAATAACAAATGCCGATTCGCAAAATATCGCGTCACTCACGCCCTGCCGTCTAGGGTCTGCCAAAAAGCCTAGGGTTCCTAAGTCCCAACTGACCTATCCCTAAGCTCTGATTACCAACTGAATCTGTCCCGCCCGGTGTAAACCAGAACGGGCTCGTCCACAGATCCGCCGTGCACACGGATTTCCGTGTACACGAAGCGCTGGTAACCTGCTCAGATATTAAAAGAAATAATACTGGAGCATAAAACAGAGCTAAACTGAAACTAGTACATCTCAGACAAATGCTGGAAATAAAGTACAAAATCTCTCTGAAATATACATGTCTCTCCCAGCTCACGAAATAAATACAACCAGCTGGCCGCAGCCAGACCCAAAAATAAAAGATAAATACAACCGTTGAGTGTACAGGGGATACAACAAAATACTAACCCGAGCGGGGTCTGCAGCTATCTAGTCAGCGATCCTCTTACCTCGATCTGGGAAGAGGGTCCTGCAACTCCAGCAGATGACTCTGCAAAAACAAAGGGGACAGGAAAAGGGAAAACAGTGGGGGTCAGAACTACTATTTAAAAACAGTAGCCTCCCCTAGTGGGTAAAACCTATCACAGACCTGCCCACTAGG
>CM055061.1:36963437-37011628 GCA_029204045.2 Tillandsia leiboldiana
CATGTTTCCCATTTCCATTCAGGATTGGGAGAACTCTGCAACTTGCCAGCAGGTACACGATGTTCAGCCTTACTTGCTGACAAGTTAGACAGTGTGCTACCAATCTCCCAATGTCTCTCTTCATCCCATTCCACCAAAACTGTGCCTTAAGGTCCCTATACATCTTAGTCCCACCAGGATGGATGGTATAAGGTGTATAGTGGGGCCTCCCTCAAGATCTGCTCTCGGATCTCTGCATCCATAGGCACACAAGCTCGGTCCCTGTACCGCAGTACTCCCGAAGCATCGACTGAAAAGTCCCCTATCAAACCAGTCTGCATCTGCTCTCGAATCCTCATCAGGTGGGGTCCTCACTCTGTCTCTCTCGAATCCTGTCCAACAGAGTGGGCTGCACGACTAGAGACATAAGTCTAGCAGAGACCCCAGGGGACACAACCTCGAGCTCCAACCGCCTCATCTGCTCAAGTAACGGCGCCTGATCGTGATCATCAAAGATAGACTCTGTACTGCTCTCCCTGCTCAGGGCAATCAGCAACCACGTTGCCTTGCCAGGATGGTATAATATGTCTACATCATAGTCCTTTCAACAATTCCAACCATCTGCGCTGCCTCAAGTTGAGCTCCTTCTGTGTGAACAGGTATTTCAAGCTCTTGTGGTCGGTGTAAATCTCGCAGTGCTCCCCATACAGGTAGTGGCGCCACAACTTTAGTGCAAAAATCACTGCAGCTAGCTCCAAATCATGGCTAGGGTAATTCTTTTCATAATCCTTCAGTTGCCGAGAGGCATAAGCGATTACCCTTCCCTCCTGCATCAGCACGCAACCAAGTCCACTGTGCGATGCATCACTATATATCACGTATCCTTTCCCCATAACGGGGAGGGAAAGGATAGGAGCCGACATCAATCTGTTCTTTAATTCCTCAAAGCTCCTCTGGCAATCCTCACTCCAAGTAAACTTAATCCCTTTTCGCGTCAAACGAGTGAGGGGTGTGGAAAGTTTCGCAAAACCTTCCACAAACCGACGGTAATATCCCGCTAAGCCCATGAAACTGCGGACCTCTGATACCGTCGTCGGTCGGGGCCAATCCCGGACTGCCTCGATCTTCGCCGGGTCTACTGCCACTCCAGCGGCTGAAATCACGTGGCCCAAAAAGACAACCTCCCGAAGCCAGAAATCACACTTAGATAACTTGGCATACAACTTCCTCTCTCTCAGAAGTTGTAGCACAATCCTCAAGTGCTCCCCGTGCTCCACATCGCTTCGGGAATAAACTAGGATGTCATCAATAAAAACAACGACGAACCGATCCAGGTATGGTCGAAAAATCCTGTTCATTAAATCTATAAAAGCAGCAGGGGCATTTGTCAATCCAAAAGGCATGACGGTGAACTCATAATGCCCGTACCGCGTCCTAAATGCCGTCTTTGGGATGTCCTCGGCCTTCACCTTCAATTGGTGGTAACCAGACTGTAAATCGATCTTGGAGAAGACACAAGACCCTTGCAGCTGATCGAATAAGTCATCAATGCGCGGCAAAGGGTACTTGTTCTTGATGGTCACTTTATTCAACTCCTGATAATCAACACATAGTCGAAGTGATCCATCCTTCTTCTTCACAAATAGCACCGGCGCTCCCCACGGCGATACGCTTGGTCTGACAAAACCTTTGTCCATTAAATCCTGGAGTTGCGCCTTTAACTCTCGCAGCTCAGCCGGTGCCATTCGGTAAGGAGCCTTAGAGATTGGCACAGTTCCTGGAACTACGTCAATCAAAAACTCAACCTCCCTATCCGGCGGCATATGAATCAGCTCTGGAGGAAACACATCCGGGAACTCATGGACAATAGGGATATCCGTGAGTCCCGGTGCCGCCGTAGGCTCCTTAACCACAGACGCCAAAAAGGCCACGCATCCACTGCGCATCATCTGCCTCGCTCGAGAAGTCGAAACCACAGAGGCAAAGAAAGCACTCTGGCACCCCCCGTAAACGAACACCTCCTGACCTGGCTCGCTAAAAGTAACAGTCCTCGCGGCGCAATCAATCGTCGCCAAATAGCGAGCCAGCCAATCCATCCCCAGTACAATGTCAAAATCTCGCAGCTGACTAAGGACCATCAGGTTCGCTGGCAAAATCCAAGACTCAAGCTGTACAGGGCAAGACCAACAATACTCCTCTACATGCAAAATATGATCGGGAATCTGTACCTCTAATGCATGCGGCAACCGACCTAACTCTAGTCCAAGCGATGATGCAAATGCTCTACTGATAAAAGAATGTGATGCACCGGTATCAAATAAAGTGCGAGCTCTAATGTCGAAAAGTAAAATAATACCTGCCACCACGTGGTCGGCTGCCGAGGAGTCCTCCACCTGGGCGGCATAAACCCGTCCGCTCTGAGCTGGTGGTCGGTAATCTGCAGGGTGGGAAGAAGGAGCCCTGCTCGCTGGAGCATAAGGCCGCTGCTGGGGCACCGAAGGGACTGATGCTGAGGAAGGAGCCGGCGATGTCGAAAAAGGGCAAGTAGCTCGCCGATGACCTGACTGCCCATATCTGAAACAGCGACCGTGCCTCATCTCACAAGTATCAGAGGGGTGCTGACCCCTGCAGAAAACACACCCAACTGTAGACCGGGGCTGCGTCGACTGCTGCTGCTGCTGCCTCTGCCGCTGTGACCCCTGCTGTCGCGACTGCGACCTCTACTGCTGCGAGTGCTGCTGCTGTCGCTGGGGCTGCTGATGCTGCTGCTGCTGCGGGGGCCTCTGGGATCCCCCAGGCCCTCGCCGCTCTGAACGCCCACGGCCCGTAAACTGAGGCGGTGGCGGTCGGGGCGGCCTCCATGAACTGGCCTGTCCCCCATCGTCTGGCGCTGGCCGCTTCCTCTCAGAACTCTGAGCGACCAAGCCTCCGCGCCTAGCGACCACATGATCTCCCCTCTCCACCCACTGCGCGTGATCCACAGCCTCTGACAAAGTCTGGAGCCTCTGGGCATGCACTAAGGTATAAATCTCTGGGCGTAGACCCATCTCAAAAAGCTCCACCTGGTGCGGCCCATCCCTGGCAACATAGGGTACGCAGTTGAGCAACTGCGTGAACTCCTGAAAGTAGTCCCACACTGTCCGATCATCGTGCTGAAGATTCTTCAGATCATCTTCTAGCTTTTTCTTCACGCTCGTGGAGAAATAGGTATCAAGGATCATCCTCCTAAACTCCGACCAGGGTAGCTGTTGGGTGATCTGAAACTCTAAGGGCTCGACCCGACGCCACCAAGCATCTGCATCCCCCTCTAGACAATGTACGGCCATGTGTACTCTGAATCTGGGATCAATGAAGAAATCTCTGAACAACTTCTCCATTGATGCTAACCACGATCCTATCTCCCATGGGTGAGTGCTCCGCCCCGAGAACCTAGGTGGTCCTCGCTTACAGAACTGTGCGAGTTTGTCAGCAAACTCCTGCTCCTCCGCCGGGGTCAATGGCCTGATCACCCCCTGAGCCCCACTGCTAGACGACGGTGCTGTAGGGACTAGTGGAATAGCCGGCGGTACAACCGGTGGTACAGGGGCCTCTACAGTAGTAGGGGGAGGTGCCGCAACCTGAGCCAGCAACTGCTCAAACCTCTGCTCCTGTCGGCGGTGACTCTCCGCCAACTGGGCCACCATGGCCCTCAGCTCACTGATCTCAGAGGGCCCGGACTGCTTCGGCTCCTCCGGGGGTATAGGAGTACCCCAAGTAGGGATCTGCCGCCTAGGAGGCATCCTGCCACACAAGAAACCACGGGTCAGTAAACAAAACCACACTCGACCCAATCCAGCGAAAGTCATGGACATCCCCCTATTTCTGTAACCTTATGTTGTCTGCAGCAAACATAACAGTCCACCAGAAATAGGCTATGCCAGTCCCTCTCCACTCACAGGAAGAGTTTAATAACAAATTGCCGACTTTCGCAAAATATCGCGTCACTCACGCCCTGCCTTCCTAGGGTCTGCCAAAAAGCCTAGGGTTTCCTAAGTCCCAACTGACCTATCCCTAAGCTCTGATACCAACTTAATCTGTCACGCCCCGGGTGTAAACCAGAACCCGGGCTCGTCCACAGATCCGCCGTGCACACGGTATTTCCCGTGTACACGAAGCGCTGGTAACCTGCTCAGATATAAAAGAAATAATACTGGAGCATAAAACAGAGCTAAACTGAAACTAGTACATCTCAGACAAATGCTGGAAATAAAAGTACAATAATCTCTCATGAATATACATGTCTCTCCCAGCTCACGAAATAAATACAACCAGCTGGCCGCAGCCAGACCCAAAAATAAAAGAAAATACAACCGTCTGAGTGTACAGGGGATACAGCAAAACTACTAAACTCGAGCTCGGGGTAGCAGCTATCTAGTCAGCGATCCTCTTACCTCGATCCTGGGAAGAGGGTCCTGCAACTCCAGCAGATGACTCTGCAAAACAAAGGGGACAGGAAAAGGGAAAACAGTGGGGGTCAGAACTACTATAAAAACAGTAGCCTCCCCTAGTGGGTAAACCTCTATCACAGACCTGCCCACTAGGACTACAAGAGGCGGAGAAATAAAACAAGGTGGTGAGCTATACGTTTAACAACTGATAAAAGCTATCACTAAGATGCCTCTCAAGTAATAAGCTAAAAGAGTAGCTAAATGCATACATCAGAGTATACATATGCCTGCCTGGGTAACCCAATCTAGACACCGGTGAACACCGGTACTGCCTACTATGCCCACTAACTCACATCTCAGCTGCGGGATGCAGACCGGTTCCTGACCGACACGGTCCCATCCCAGAGGCAACAGACCGGCTCCTGACCGGCGCGGTCATAAGTACTGCAACAGACCGGCTCCTGACCGGCACGGTCTCAAGTACTGCAACAGACCGGCTCCTGACCGGCACGGTCACAAGTAACCCGATATAGTCGGACTGGACCAAGACTCTACTTAAGTGGGAACAACCCATCCACTAAAGAAGTCCCGATCCCCTATCCCCAAATCTGATGCACTAATAACAGTCCGGTCAACCGCTCGAAATCCGCGGTTGCCGCGAGTACCCTGTCCTCAAACCTGCCTGTCCCCAAATCCCAAAGCTGACTACACTATCCCAGTCCCTGCTCTAATCAGAGCATACTATCCCCTATGTCTAAGTGACTGGAGAAAGAATGAAACATGATTTCTCCTAAGTCAATTCCAGCATGATAGTGTAGCAGAAAAAGGTGGCCTATCTAGGTGACCATTCAAGCATGCAAAAGTCCTTTTCTTGATGAAACCATTTTAAGTACTCTAACCGCATGTCCCAGCCTTTCATTAAACATTCAACATGTTATGGATTTAGCATGATTTCCAAGTAATTATACTACATATCTAAAGCATGGAAACACAACCTACTAACTTGTAGTTTTCTGACAATGCAAATATTAACAAAGAAACCATGATCTCATACAAGCATGCTAGGTCTATTTCACAGTTCTACTAACAACATGATCAAGAGCATTCCAATAGGCCTAGTGACAAATCATAAGTAGGAGGTTTACAACATCACCCACCTCGAGCGCTAATCCCTGACCCAAAAGCGTATCCCACGCTCAGTCCAAAATAGTCACCACAACTCTGTACAAAATACCCCAAAGGAACATACATAAATTAAACATTCACAATTTACAAAAATCTGTCCACTAATACCACAGTCCAATGTTCCACAATTTTCACCTGCGAAAAATGCCCGGAAAATTCCAAGAAAAATACTATCGCGATCCTCGCGACGAGCACGTCGAAACGAGTACCTGCACGTTCAAATCCGATTTTTCTACGCTGAGTTACAATTTCTGCAAGTGGAACACCTCAAACCAAACTGTCCAGAAAATCTGTGTCAAAGAACCACAGTGAAAGGAGATTTTCACCTTCGAAAGAAATCTAGAAAAATCTGAGAAAAATCCAGGAGGCTCCTTGCGAAATGTAGATGAAAAATGCCTTCTGAATCGCCTCGATCCGACCTCTGAGCGAAAAGATACGGCAAGAACACGACGGTGCTGTCCAAAAGTCCGCGAAGAAAAATGGGTCAAATGGGTGCTCAGAAAACTCCAAGATCAGCATGGAAAACGAGGAACCTCAAAACACAGGAGTTGAAGTCCTACCTGTCAGGAGTCCAACGGCTCAAGAATCGGCGAAATCGGATGTCGGGGTGAGTCGAGGGAGTCCAAACACTGAGAAGGGGCGAAGCGGGTCGCCGGAGAACAAGTGTCGCGCCGCGCCGTAAAATCATGAACCTTGGGATGCGTGCCTCCAAAAATCCTAGGGCTCCGCCAGAGAATAGAGAATAGGGTGAAGAAGAAATCTCCTAAAGGTTTCTCTGTGAAAAGAAGCCCAGCAAAAGAGTAAAAGGCCTCCAAACGCCCCTATTTATAGGCGCAGCCCATACACTATTGGGCCGGGTTTTCGGGCGCAAGTTTCGGGCGCATTGCGCCCGGAAACCCGGTCGTATAAGCCCTGTCTGACGCGCCCGAAACTTCCTGGTGATGCCACGTCGCCCCACAACAGGGGACAGCAGTGCAAAGCTCCCGCCGCGCGCCACGTGTCCCCCCGTGGTCAGCGGGGGTAGGTACGGCCCGCCTGTCGCGTTCCGACACGCGTCCGCACTCGAGTGCGGCCGACCGCCCGCCTGGCGCTCCTGTGCGCGCGCCGTCCCGAGGCACCCCTCTGCGCACACCGTGGACCGCGCCCTCGTGAGCTAGCAAATCCCAAGCCGCCACGTGTCATGCGCCCGGTCCACCGCAACCCCGCAAAGTCGCTGAGCCGTGCCGCGTGCGCCGGCCATTCCGGGCACGCCACGCGTCCCCCGCCCGCAGTCCATGCACCGCCGCGCCTCCCCGTGGACCGAGCTGCGTGAGCCGGCCAATAATAGGCCGCCACGTGGCTCAGGCCGGTCCACGAGCCTCCCCCATGCACCGAATATCATCCGGACTCCAAATTTAACAAGCAAATAGCCATTTTCAAGCATTTTTCCGCGCTGAATCCAAATCCAACCTCAGATTGGCCCAAAACCTTTTCTAAAATTTGGCAAATGCAGCCGAAGGCCAAATCAGCTATCAAAGTCTCACAAGGTCCATCTGTGGCACCCCTTTGATGCACCATGGGCCAGACACACCAACACTATGTGTTCTACACAGTGGATTCATCGGAAAGTTGCATGGGAAAAACCAGAACACTACATTTATATTATGGTTCACTCATGTGGTTGCTTTCATTATCGTTTAAACTTGTTGTTTAATGGATGAAAGTGTTTAGTTAGTAGTGGTTTACTCTGATATCATCCCTCATTGATTGATTGTTTTTATTGAGATGAATGTTGCCGTTCCTTTCGGGTATAGAGAGGTCATGCCCGATTGGCGGGTCTGTTGGCATTCTCGAACTGTCCAAATTGGCGGTCTCGGGGCGTGACAGATTAGAGTGGTATCAGAGCCTAGGAATAGTCCTAGGTGGTTAGCAACCCTTAGGGAGACCCTAGGGATTAGCACGAGAGAGTGCGTGGATATTTGGGCGAAAGTATTCGATTGGTACATGTTGATTCCCAAGAAGGATATTGGGATTGATCGAGGGTAATGAGCTTTTATTCTTCGGACTATTACGTTGGCGGCCGACAATGTAATGTTGGAGATGAAAGGGAGTGCCCTCCTATACTTTCGCATGATTGGGTCGACGAGCTGTTTTACGGTGTTTAGTTACACGTTGTCCAAATTGTGAAATTTGGACTGATCAGTTCTTTGTGGTGTGCAGATTTAGCCATGGCACCACGACGGGAGGCGCGCTCCACTCGGCTTGGGCCAGGAGAGGGCTCCAGGTCGAATGAAGTATACGAGTTGCGAGAGCAGTTGGCCGCGCTTGTCGGCGTGAGGTGATTGGTTCGGTGTTGTGCTCCCGGTCCACGCAACCGGTGGAGTGGGTGACCGGGGCAGGTGGCCGTACGGCGGGGCAGGTGGCCGTACGGCCCGGGTCAGCCGCGACGTTCGCGGTCCACGGCGCGACGTGCGTGGTGCACGGGTTGCCGGGCCACGTGTCGCGTCGCCATTCGCGGGCGCAGGTGCACCGGGTGCAGTGGGGGCCCGGGGGAGTAGTGGACTGGACTGTGTGGTGGACCGGGCCGCACTGTGCGCGCCCAAAAGTGGTGGGCCGGGCCGCACTGTGCGCGCCCGGAAATTTCCGGGCGCCCGAAAATCCGGACTTAATGGGAATTATCCCAATTGTTTTCCTCAGCCTATTTAAAGGCAGCCCGAGCCTCTGTTTTGGGGCTTTTTCTCCCAAACCACACCTCCTCTGCCCGAGCTCCCTTAAGCTAAGTTTTTCACCTCTAAGTGCTTGATCTTCCTGCAGAGTTTTGGGATTTTTGGGGGCACGAATCCCGAGGTTCCCCATTTTACGGTGCGGCGCGATGTTGCTTTCTAGTGTTCTTCTTCGGCGCAGCGACAGTGTTTTGGCTCCCCTGGGCTACCCCGAGCTCCTTTTTCTGTGATTCTTGCGCCGACAGACTCCTAAGAGGTAGGGCTTCATCTTTCGTATTGATCGCGCTTTCCCGTTGCGAGTTTTTGGCACGGATCCCGAGGCAACACTGTGACCCTTTTTCTGTTTGGCTTTGTGGGACAGCATCGAGGTGTTTTGGCCATATCTTTGCGCACAAGCGTCAGCCGGAAACGAGCTTATACAACTTTTTCATCTACAGATCGCAAGGAACGCGCTCATATTTTTCTTGGATTTTTCTGAGATTTCATCAGAGGTCGAAATTACTGTTTTCTCAGTGAACAGTGTACAGTTTTAATACAGATTTTTGTATGAGTGTACCCCCTTGCCGAATTTTTATCTTGACTTACCGAACTCCGATTTGGGCGTGCAAGGTACCGTTTCGAAGCTATCGACGCAAGGATTGCTGTGATATTTTTATTGGAATTTTCTGGGCCCTATCTGCAGGTGATAATTTAACAGTTCAGAATTCGAGGTTGTATGTGGTTTTAAGTGCTATATTAGGGAGCCTAGTGTAATTAGTGGACTTTGTATTGTGCCAGGAGTGTTACGGGTGTACTGAACTTATTGGAGCAAGGGATTAGAGTTATTTGGTGTTTTCAGCTGTTGGGCTTTGGACAGTCAGCTTTTCAGGTGGGTGCCTTATTCCCGGAACCGGTGGACGGTTCTCTAAATTTTCATATGTTAGCATTGCATGCAGGTGAATGGTACAATAGCTGGGATTGATCGGTAAGTTTAACAATGAGGATTTTATGGAAATTGCAAGTGAATTATTCACAGTATGACAATGGTATTAATCAAATAGTCATGTTGATGATTAGTGAAAGCTTATCTAAGGCAAGGATACCCTATATGATTAATTATCATGCCATATTAGCACATAACCTTTTATGAGGATGGTTTATGCATTGGGATAGGATTATGTAGTTATGTGCAGGTTCTACTCTGAGGAGCCATTATGGATTGAGAATTATGGACAGGTATGGTCATTGATAATTTTGGCATGAGGTTTATTTTCTTTATTCTTCTTGAGGACAAATGCATGCTTGTATGGACATATGTGTATGGACATATAGTTAGGCCATCTTTTACTGCTGCACTACATATTGGAATTTGACTTAGGAGAAACCATGATTGCTTTCTTTCTCCTTTTTATTTAGACTTTTGAGTCATGTTGCTCGGGTTCGAGCAGAGGTTTGGGATAGTGTAGCTGGGACCTTAGGGTCAGAGACAGGGTGTGCTTGATGTTGGATTGTGGGTTATTGCGGCAACCGCGGGCAGTAGGCGGTTGACCGGATCTTGATTAATTTACCCAATTGTGGATTGTGGGTTATTGCGGCAACCGCGGACAGTAGGCGGTTGACCGGATCTTGATTAATTTACCCAATTGTGGATTGTGGGTTATTGCGGCAACCGCGGACAGTAGGCGGTTGACCGGATCTTGATTAATTTACCCAATTGTGGGTTGTGGGTTATTGCGGTGACCGCGAACTTTGGGCGGTTGACCGGATGTTGACTATTGCATCAGATTGGGTATCAGATTTGTTCTAGTGGATGGTGTTTCCCACTTTTTGAGTACTATTGCATCAGATCGGGGTTTTGTTAGTGGACGGAGTTTCCCACTTTGATCATAGTCTTGATCCAGTCCTGCTATTATGAGACAGTGGTTACAGAGATACTCGATACAGTGATGCTTGATACAGTGATACTTTACTCGTGTGGGTCGCTCCCCTCGAGTGCCACTCCGGAGTAGGCTTTCCACGGTGTGAGCGCCGGGCACCAGGCAGGGTTCTTGAGTTCGACAGCAGAGCAGGCAGTACCAGTGATTACTGGTCTATCGATTGGGTTTATTCAGGCAGATACTTTTTGTTACACTCGTGCCTGGGGGACCGAGTGGAGTCTAGTAGCTTTGTTTAGACCAGTGCTTGTATTGTTGGGAACCGTTCGGGGTTTGACGGTGGTCCCGTGGTCGTTGTGAGTTCTTTGACCATTGTGTGAGAGGTTGAGCATCTTGAGTCTATCCGTTCTGAGAGAGAGAGCATGGATTATGACTATAGCCTGCATGAGCCACTACTCAATAGCGAGTTAGTCCGTTTGGACGCCCTACATAATTCCTGCCCGTCAGCGGGAGGTGGTTGTAGGTGGGCGCAGGTTTGACTGGACCCGATGTGGCAGTCAGCTCGATTGGGTCAATTGAGCACCTCGTGTGCGAGTGTTGCATATCTTCATCAGAGTTTCCCCATTTGAGCATTTGGATAGAGGCATGGTAGCTGTAGAGTGTTTCCAGCTTCTTCTTTCAGTTTTACTGCATCGGTTATCTTTTGCCTCTAGTAGTCTTGGTGGGCAGATCGTCGGGCCTTGTGGCGATACCCACTGAGAACTCCCTTATTGCGTAGTTCTCACGCCCGTTGGGGGTTTTCCCCCTTTTGTCCTTTCTCCTCTTTGTTTTGCAGAGTCTTGGCGGGTGTTGCCGTTCTGTGGTTGCTGTGCGTGGTGAGGGAGTAGCGAGCTAGATCCAGACCCATCTTTGGAGAGTAGCGGTACCCCCTTTGGAGGAGATCTTCAGTATAGTCGGTAGATTGGTATTTATTTTCTCTTTTGAGAGACTGATGTAGTGAGGATATGATGTATTGAGAGCTTGTACACTGATGTTTTATTTGAGATATCTCCCTGTTGAGCTATGAGTTTTGTACTCGAGGTTAATGTATGATTATCATTTTTGGGAGATGGACCTTGTTGTTTTATCTTCAGTTGTACAGTGGTTGATTTTATTCTACAGCAGTTTTATCTTTTAGCTCTGATATCTGTTAGCTGTAGTTCTTTTTGCAGGTAGGACGCTTCGCCTATGAGGGTTTGGCATAGGTGGCGGATCTGTTGGCGAGCCCGGGTCGCAGTTTCGACCCGGGGGCGTGACAACTGTCACGCCCCGGGTTTTTTCGGTTAAGCGGAAAACGTGAGCTATTTAAAAATTTCCTTTTTCAGTATCACCCGGTGCGCGCCAGACCCGCCACACGTGTAAATTCCTCAACCCCGAATGCGGAGTCTCCTTTGCACGTGCACGGCGTTGCATCCACAACATTCACTTTAACCACACTAGTATGTACAAGTAAAGGAAAGTAAAAACAACATTTTGCATAAGAAGTTAAGAGGCCGAGTAAGTTTTGAAAGGATAAATTCGCAGGGTTTTGGAAACGGTGCCCACCTGACACCCATTATTTTCAAAAGTGGTTTTTTGCAACTATTTTCCATTATTTTGAAACGGCCCATCTAAGAGGAAACAAAAGAAACATCCACACCGAGTCCCAACATCCACAGACAATCTCACACCACAGCACTAATAAACCAGAGATGAACAAGCGGGAAAGTAGAAACAACTAATAATAAAACGTCGACGAAGGAAAGTAGCTAAGCCCCGAAATCGCGTCCTCACCATCGTCCCAGTTCCCACCCCTATTCGGACCTGTCACAGTGTGGGTAGTCAGTGACTAATAAAGTAGATGAAAATGAGTAATGCTATAAAACTGTAGTAAAAAAACCGATACACCAGAGTATTCCACTTCCCCCTCCTGAATCGCCATATCTCTTGTTAAAATCATGCTGGGCACCTACCCCAGAGTTACTCATGCTGGGCACCTACCCCAGAGTTACTTCGCTCATTCCTCGGTGCTTTTACCCCTCTACTGCTCATGAACGCAGTCGCCTCACCGTAAGGGGTCCCCATCATCAATAATTGTGGGGTACACGGGTAAACGCACCATCTTTCCGAAAAAATACACCCTGTGCGGTGGCCAGACCGCCGGTGTGCGTGTAAGCAATTATGAGCATATATGCCGAACCCGGCGTGTAATAGGGCACCGCGACCTTCGTCGCCTCAGTTAGAAATCAAAAGCAGGATTCTCATGCAATGGGGTTAGACAGTTTACAAAAGAAACATCTACTTTATTTTCACAAGTTACGCAGAAATGACTATACACCGGAAATGCCAAAAAGGTACCCACCTGAACAACGTTTGGTCGGAACACCAGAAGTTGACTCACGGACCCCGAACGACACCCCGACCTACGGAGTCCCCAGATAAAACAACAGTTATAACAAAAGATTATTTGCGAAGACACAACACACAAACGACTCAAGAATAATTAAGTGACAGTCGGGACACGAAAGCGCACGGCGGAAAAGAAGGAGGCGAGCGGCGGCGACACGGCGAGGTCGCCAAAAATGCAGTGGCAGCAGCGTGGCGGAACGCCCCGCGCTATACAGACCCCGCGCGGGTGGCGCGGCGGCGACAGCGAGCCCCGCGCGGGCGCATGCCCAAGCGGGCGGTCCGGCTGCAGAGCCCTGCACGGCACAGACTCCGCGCGGGTGCAGCGCGGCGGCGGCAGCGAGCCCCGCGCGGGCGCATGTCCACTCGGGCGGCGCGACGGCAGAGCTCTGCGTGAGCACAAGCCCACGCGGGCGGCGCGGCTGCAGAGCCCCGCGCGGCACAAACTCTGCGCGGGTGCAGTGCGGCGGCGACAGCGATCCCCGCGGGGGCGCATGCCCACGCGGGCAGCGCGGTGGCAGAGCCCCACGTGAGCACAAGCCCACGCGGGCGGCGCGGCTGCAAAGCCCCGCGTGGTACAAACTCCGCGCGGGTGCAGCGCAGCGGCGTCAGCGAGCCCCGCGCGGGCGCATGCCCACGCGGGCGGCGTCGCGGCAGAGCACCGCGCTGGCACAAGCCCACGCGGGCGGCGCGGCTGCAGGGTGCCCCGCGCGGCACAGACTCCGCGCGGGTGCAGCGCGGCGGCGACAGCGAGCCCCCCGCGAGCGCACGCCCACGCGGGCGGCGCGGCGGTAGAGCCCTGCGCGGGCACAAGCCCACGCGGGCTGCGCGGCGGCAGAGCCCCGCGCGGGCACAAGCCCACGCGGGCGGCGAGGCTGCAGGGTGCCTCGCGCGGGCTTTTTGCCCGCGCGGCGGCGGCGCGGCGCAGAGGCGCCCCGCGCGGGCGCGTGCCCGCGCGGCGATGGCGCGGCGGCGGCCGCGACGGCGGCGGCAGTTAGGCACGCTGACTCCAAAACCCTAAAAAGAAACCTAACAAGAAGGATGCTCACCACGAGGTATCGGAGGAGATGACCCGACCGTTCCTGGAAGAAGACTCCAGATTCGATCCTCGTTCCGTTGTGTTGATCACCCGACGAGATCTTCTTGCCCTCTCTCTCCCTCTATCTCTCTCTCTCTCCCTGGCGGCTGGGGTTACAAGGGATCCCTTTTTTTTTCTCTTTTCTTTTCCTTTTTCTCTCGCCCCCCCTCTCGCTTTTCCCCCTTTTTATCTTCGAATTTCGAAACTTGAATTTCGAATCCCTTTTTCCCCGTCCACGATCTCGAAAGGAGGGTTGTTATTAATATGCCTATGAAAAACCCCCAACACCCCAAATCACATACGCCCACATAAGGGATTGAAAGGAAGGTTAATTAATCAACCCGTATCGCACTCACACAAAAACGGTCGCTAACCCGATCTAAAAGAAACCTACCCCGTTGCCTCGAAAAGCGTGCAAATCATGTGGCACGGATTCCGATGCATGTTACAGATACCGTAACCTTCCAAATTCTATTCCGGGAGATCCGAAAGTCGGATTTCAGATCCGATCGCATCACGGTTCTACGTTTCTCGAGCTCCATCACCGAAAAATGATAACGAATGCCAACACACTACCCACCGAGGTCGATAAGAAAGGATGTTCCTACAGCTAACCCTATCCGGCACGGGTCAAGGACGATGTCCGAAAAGTCAGGATACTACATCACACACTCCTTAAAAGAAGTTTCGTCCTCGAAACTTAACTTTCTTTCATGCTAAACAAAACAGAAAAACACTCTCTCATCCTCGTTTCCATTTCCCATGTCGCTTCGCGTTCTTCATGATTACTCCACATCACCTTCACGTAGGGGATTACTCGGTTGCGTAACTCTTTGTCTTCCCGTGCCAAAATTCGTATTGGTGCCTCCCCAGAGCTCAAGTCCTCTCGCCGCTCAAAAACGGAAGCCTCCAGAATAAGTGACAGGTCCGCGAGATACCTCCGGAGCATCGAATCATGAATAACATTGTGCACCCGGCGTGCTTCGGTGGTGAGGCCAACTAATATGCTACTGGCCTAAGCGCTCCAAGATTTCAAAGGTCCTACGTACTGCGGTTTCAACTTGCCTCTGAACCCGAACTGTTTAATCCCCTAGGACGAGGAAACCCGGAGCGACACATGCCACCGCATTTGGAGCTTCCAGGCACGTCGTCTCTACTCTGCGTCGCTTTTCGGCCGGCTCCGGCGGTCAACAATCGGTGTCCGATAAGGCGCACCTAGAGGTTTGCTTAAGGTCTTTGTACATCTTCCTGCTCGAGGCGTCAGCAACTTGTACATCTTCCTACTCGAGGCGTCGACAACTAGGTTTGCAAATCCATCTGCGTGATTAACTAGCTAAGGTTCAAGTGATCCGAAAAGAAAAAAAAAAAAAAAAAATGTTGCCATGAGCTCTGTCAAGGTTGTGTCTCCAAGGCTTTAAAGCGAATGTGACCGCTGTGATTTCCAAATTGTGCGTAGGGTAGTTTCACTCGTAAACCATGAGTTGTCTCGAAGCAAGCTAAAACTCTCCCTGGCGGCATCGGTACACTACCCCGGCCGTTCCGTGATGCATTCAAGGAATCAGGCGCCAACCTACCTATAGGGCAGCCCAAATCGACCCCAAAAACCTAAGAGGGTACAAACTTAAACAAAAAGCTACCCCCATAGCGCTTGCGACTAAAACCTCAGGTGGGTTCGCTCTTTGCCGTAGCATAGGATAACTCCTCTCGCTAGTGAGCAGCGGTGCCCTCCCAACCAACAAACTAGGATAAGAACGAATCTACTACTGTGAAGGGGGTCTCGCCTAATAACTAAGGGTAGGAGCGAAAACACAACTCGAGACGAAAGGGTGGGGTGCTCCGGTGTCTAAACAAAAACCCGTCTCGAAAGGATAACTATGAAAAGAGTATTACCTGTTATTACTCCCTCCGGGCAGTGCGTCCCCCAGTGGTCATTGAGTAGACTCTCCCTCCTGGTTGGCTGACCCAACGGTACCCCGGTTGTCACAGCCTGAGGCGGGGCGGCCGCTGTCTCGCCATTCCCAACCGACGGTCCCGTCATAGGCACAGTCGGTCTGGGTGGAGGGGCCTCAGTGATCACCACCGACGTGGTTGGTTGTTGTCTCAATTGTCGCACATGTTCGGTGAGGACCGCCAGCTGTTGAGCCATTTCTCTCAGTTGTTGCCGAAGTACTTGATTCTCCGCAGCCGTCGGCACTGTTCCCTCTGCTCCAGCGTCTTCAGTTGATGATCTAGTCCGGGCCATTGTTTCTATATACAAAGAAACCAAGTCAACCCTAGACTTAACTGGCCTAGTACTTTGACCTACTATCAATCCGAGACTCTATTTTCCCTTTCCCGTGACACTCGCGTTCCACGCACCTATTCCCTGCTTGCCTCATCGGTTAGCCGACTATTGGTATTATACACTGTGGATGTTGGACACCGACTATCGTGGTTAAAGTCGTTTTTCTCTGATACCATATAATCTGTCACGCCCCGGGGGTTTTTCGGTTAAGCGGAAAACGTGAGCTATTTAAAAATTTCCTTTTTCAGTATCCCCCGGTGCGCGCCAGACCCGCCACACGTATAAATTCCTCAACCCCGAACGCGGAGTCTCTTTTGCACGTGCACGGCGTTGCATCCACAACATTCACTTTAACCACACTAGTCTGTACAAGTAAAGGAAAGTAAAAACAACATTTTTCATAAGAAGTTAAGAGGCCGAGTAAGTTTTGAAAGGATAAATTCGCAGTGTTTTGGAAACGGTGCCCACCCGACACCCATTATTTTCAAAAGTGGTTTTTTGCAAACATTTTCCTTTATTTTGAAACGGCCCATCTAAGAGGAAACAAAAGAAACATCCACACCGAGTACCAACATCCACAGACAATCTCACACCACAGCACTAATAAACCAGAGATGAACAAGCGGGAAAGTAGAAACAACTAATAACAAAACGTCGACGAAGGAAAGTAGCTAAGCCCCCAAATCGCGTCCTCACCATCGTCTTGGTTCCCACCCCTATTCAGACATGTCATAGTGTGGGTAGTCAGTGACTAATAAAGTAGATGAAAATGAGTAATGCTATAAAACTGTAGTAAACAAACCAATACACTAGAGTATTCCACTTCCCGCTCATGAATCGCCATATCCCCTGTTAAAATCATGCTGGGCACCTACCCCAGAGTTACTCATGTTGGGCACCTACCCTAGAGTTACTTCGCTCATTCCTCGGTGCTTTTACCCCTCTACTGCTCATGAACGCAGTCGCCTCACCGTGAGGGGTCCCTATCATCACTAATTATGGGGTACACGGGTCAACGTACCATCTTTCCGGAAAAATACACCCTGTGCGGTGGCTAGACCGCCGGTGTGCGTGTAAGCAATTATGAGCATATATGCTGAACCCGGCGTGTAATAGGGCACCGCGACCTTCGTCGCCTCAGTTAGAAATCAAAAGCGGGATTCTCATGCAATGGGGTTAGACGGTTTACAAAAGACACATCTACTTTATTTTCACAAGTTACGCAGAAACGACTATACACTGGAAATGCCAAAAAGGTACCCACCTGAACGGCGTTTGGTCGGAACACCAGAAGTTGACTCACGGCCGCCGAACGACACCCCGACCTACGGAACCCTAAAAACAAACCTAACAAGAAGGATGCTCACCACGAGGTATCGGAGGAGATGACCCGACCGTTCCAAGAAGAAAACTCCAGATCCGATCCCCGTTCCGTTGCGTTGATCACCCGACGAGATCTTCTTCCCCTCTCTCTCCCCATCTCTCTCTCTCTTTCTCCCTGGCGGCTAGGGTTACGTGGGATCCCCTTTTTTTTCTCTTTTCTTTTTTTTTTTCTCTCGGTCCCCCTCTCGCTTTCCCCCCCTTTTCTCTTCGAATTTCGGAACTTGAATTTCGAATCCCTTTTTCCCCGTCCACGATCTCGAAAAGAGGGTTGTTATTAATATGCCTATGAAAAACCCCCAACAGCCCAAATCACATACGCCCACATAAGGGATTGAAAGGAAGGTTAATTAATCAACCCGTTTCGCACTCGCACAAAAACGGTCGCTAACCCGATCTAAATGAAACCTACCCCGTTGCCTCGAAAAGCGTGCAAATCATGTGGCACTGATTCCGAGGCACGTTACAGATACCGTAACCTTCCAAATTCTATTCCGGGAGATCCGGAAGTCGGATTTCAGATCCGATCGCATCACTATTCTACGTTTCTTGAGCTCTATCACCAAAAAATGATAACGAACGCCAACACACTACCCACCTAGGTCGATAAGAAAGGACGTTCCTATAGCTAACCCTATCTGGCACGGGTCAAGGACGATGCCAGAAAAGTCAGGATACTACAAGTACTATCTTTTACAGGTTAGATGCTGCGTATGCTGGATTTCCCATATGGGTGGCGGATCTGTTGGCGAGCCCGGGGTCGCAGTTTCGACCCCGGGGCGTGACAGATTAGGTTGGTATCTGTAGTGTACCAGTTTTTTTGTGTATAAGCAAATATAAATAAAAATAGTATTAGATACTATTTTTATTGAACTTAGAGAAGTAGAGAATAATTTGGAGGTGAATTGGGCCGAAATCGGAATAAAAATGAGAAGTTTAGAATTTTATATGAAAACGTGGGCTCATATTTTAGCAAAAAATTTATAGTGTCAGAAAATTCTGAGAAAAATTGGGGAGGTCCGTTTTTATGTTTCAAGGCCACAGTAAATGTTTCGCATTGATCGGATACCCGAGCAGTGATTTTGAATACACCAAGACTTTTGGTAACCTAGAAATGATCAAAACTGAAAATTTAAAATATCATGTGATAAATTAAGTTGAGTTGAGACTCCCTGTCAAATTTGGGCCAAAACGGGACGAAAACGAACGAGAACGGGCAAAAACGGTTGAGGAACGGGCGAAACGAGCGAAACCCGGATTTGGGTCGAACTTCCAATCGCCCGAATGTTACTATTGCGCGCCTGGTTCACACTGTAGTGAACTCGGTTCACACTGTAGTAGCTCAGTTCGGGCTTGGACTACGCCCGGATCCCGAGGCATCGGGCATGGATCCCGAGGTACGGGCACAGATCCTGAGGCAACGAGCACGGATCTCGAGGCACGGGCACGGATCTTGAGGCACGGGCACGGATCTTGAGGCAGCAGGCATGAATTCTGAGGTAGCGGACACGGAACCTGAGGCACTGGCACGGATCCCGAGGCATGGCGGGCTGCGCGAGGAACATCGGGCGCGGCGTGGCGCGTGGCGCGAGGCGCACGGGGCAGGTGGGGGCGCTCCGTGGCGGCGCCCCATTGGTCGCGGCGACCGAGGGCGGCAGGCACGCGTCGGGAAGACGCATGGCCTCTGGCGCGGTGTCAGCAGGGGGGGCCACGTGGCGGGCCCCCATTGGTCGGTCAGCGCGACGCGACGCATGACGTGACGCGTCGTTGCTGCCGCGTTGACGCGCGGGTGCGCGGGGTGCCTCATGTTGGCCGCCCATTGCCTCTCGCAGAGTGCCGTTGATGGGGGCGCGGGTTAGGGGGACGCGTGTTGCTTCCCCATTGGCCGAGCATGGTTGACGTAGGTGCTCGGGCACCCACTGTAGCAGCCCGAAAGTGGGACTCGGTCGCCCGAAAGTTGGCATTTTTTTGGCTATAAAAGCCCGAAACTCTCTCTTTCGGGCAGATTTGGAAGACGTGCACCGTTTTGCGTGCAGACTCGTTGATGTGCACTGTTTTGCGTGCAATCTTGAAGAGACAAGAAAAATCGCGGGGAGACCAATTGCAAGTGTCTACAAGCAATTGGGGGCGACACAAGGTGGGGGATTCTACCGAAGAAGTGTGATCCTCTCCCATTTTTCTCTGCTTTCGATTTTAGAAACACTGTAGTAGCATGCTAGTGTAGAGGAGAGATGCAGTTTTAATTTATCCAAATATAGGTGATAAATTTCCATGTGTAAATAGACATAGAGAAAAGTGAAATTTTCTAATTGCCAAATATAGGTGATAAATTTGCATGTGTAAATGGACATTGAGAAAAGTAAAATTTTTTAATTGCCAAATATAGGTGATAAATTTGCATGTGTAAATGGACATAGAGAAAAATAGAATTTTCTAATTACCAAATATAGGTGATAAATTTGCATGTGTAAAGGGAAATAGAGAAAAGTGAAATTTTCTAATTGCCAAATATAGGTGATAAATTTGCATGTGTAAATGGACATAGAGAAAAGTGGAATTTTTTAATTGCCAAATATAGGTAATAAATTTGCATGTGTAAATGGACATAGAGAAAAGTGAAACTTTCTAATTGCCAAACATAGGTGATAAATTTGTATGTGTAAATAGACATAGACAAAAGTGGAATTTTCTAATTGTCAAAAATAGATGATAAATTTGCATGTGTAAATGGACATAGAGGAAAAAAATGTAATTTTTGGATTTATCTAACGTATGGGATAAATTTGCATGTTTAAATGGACATAGTGGAAAAGTGTAAGTTTAGTTTGCCAAAGTAGATGATATTTGCATGCTTAAGTGCCAGAAAATTATTTTATGATTATAATCATGTCAGGGTTTAGCCCTAAAGAAGGATTATGATGAACATAATATAGGTTACACTTGCATGCGTAGATGATAAATATTATTTTATGATTGTGATCATGTTAGGGTGTAACCCTAGGAATCATGTAAAAGGATAAGCGAAAAGATCATGTTTGGTAGTAAAACTAGGAGAAAACCTAGATTAAGGGTTTAACGAGTGGCATTATGTACTAGGAGTTAAACCTAGATGAACGAGTGACATTGTCTTAGGGGATAACCTAAGATTGTATGCTAGAGTATTTAACTAAGAGTCAAACTCTAAGGAAAAGGGTATGTGACCACAAAGTTAAAGAGTTAAACAGATAGTCGAGTATTTAACTTAGAGTCAAACTTTAAGGACAAGTATATGTGATCATAAGGTTAAAGAGTTAAACAAATATAACACTAGAGTGGGTCATAGGGTGTCTGGGAAAATGGACAACTACTTTAACTTCAATTTGAGTTAAATGAATGAAAAAGAAATGATTAAGAGTCCAAGAAACTCTCTAAATATCCTTATGGCGAGACCTAGGATAAGTGATAAATTAATGAAAGAGGCAAAATTTAAAAGAAAGCTAAAAGTGGCTAAAGAACAAAAAGAGAATGCAATTGGCGCCTTCGAATTTGAGACTCATCATTGAGGAGTAGGACTCCTTGGGTAGTGACCCGTCGGACGAGGTACTCTCGAAAGGCTAAAAGTGAAAGTAAATAGCTAAATGCTTAAAGGAAAGAGAAAGAGATTGGCCGAATGGCAATACAAGCTAAATGGTTGATAAGAAAAGAGAATGCATTAAAGTGCAAAGAGGCTAAGTACTAAAGTGAAAGAAAAGAAAAGAAAATAAAAGAAAGGAAAAAGATAAAATGGGCGTACCTTCGGAGAAAACATAGATCTTGTTGGAGTACAAGGGCAGTGACCCTCTCCTGGGCAGTGACTCGTACGACAAGTTCCAGTTCCCCGTAGGACGGGGTAGGACTTGAGGTGTTATCGGCAACCTTAAAAATCTTGTCTTGTGGTAGCATGACTACTGGGCTGGGGCCCGTTGGGCAGGAATTTTCGAGGGTTTAGCAACTTGAACTAAAACGCAAGAATGTGAAAGAATAATGAAAAAATAAAGTGGCCTAGGTGGCCTGGTTAGTTTAACCCTTTATACAGCGGCATAGTGGCCGAGTTTATGGATAGTAGCTTGGTATGGCTGGACGTGATAGTATTGGGTCGATGAGTATACATAGATAGTGTAGTTGTAATATCACAACTTTTCGTGTAACGTTTTACCCTCCTGCTAATAAAGTATAAGTTAGAGGAAATCGAATTAACGGGTTTACTTAGGTTGATAATCTTGAGGTGCGGGTATTTTTATGTGATAGAGCTCGAAAAACGGTGAACGGTGGTGCGACCGGATCCGAATTCCGACTTACGGATCCCCCAGAAAGGGGTTTCTAGGATCGCGGTAACCGTAGTGTGCATCGAAATCCGTGCAAGAGATCGTGCATGCTTTTTGAGGAGATAAGGAATTATCTCTTATGAATAAATGATTAATTAATTAACTATTAAATACCCAATGTGGATTTCTACGGTACGTACTAAGAGAGAGAAATCACTTGTCCCGAAAAGAAAACCCTAGCCAGAGAGAAAAGACGTGGACCCGAGACCGGCTAGCGCAAACCTACATCGACGAGGTGGTAAGGTTGCACGGAGTACCAACGTCAATAATCTCTGATAGGGACACACGCTTTGTGTCAAATTTTTGGCGGAGCCTACAGCAGGCACTGGGGAACAAACTGCAGTTCAGCACGGCCTTCCACCCGCAGACGGACGGGCAATCGGAACGGGCGATCCAGATTCTCGAAGATATGCTCCGAGCTTGCGTGCTAGACCTGGGTGAGGGATGGTCGCGTTACCTACCCCTCGTGGAATTTGCCTACAATAACAGCTACCAAGCAAGCATTCAGATGGCGCCGTACGAAGCCTTGTACGGACGCCGTTGTCGATCGCCTATTTGCTGGGACGACCTGGGGGAGCGGAAGCATTTGGGGCCAGACCTGGTAGAGGAAACGGAGGCAAAGGTGTGCCTTATCAGACAGCGGCTGCTGACCGCCCAGAGCCGGCAGAAGAGCTATGCGGATCAGAGACGACGTGAATTGGAATTTATGGTGGGGGAACACGTGTTACTTCGTGTATCACCGTCTAAGGGAACCAGACGCTTCGGTTTGCGAGGGAAACTGAGCCGCGGTATGCGGGACCGTTCGAGATCTTGCAGCGCGTGGGCCCGGTGGCATACCGGTTGGCCTTACCGCCAAACCTTGAACGGGTACACAACGTATTCCACGTCTCGATGCTCCGAAAATACCTTTTCGACCTGTCTCACGTCCTCGATGCCTCTGCCATCGAGTTGCGTGAGGACTTGAGCTTCGACGAAACGCCGATACGGATATTGGCACGAGAGGAGAAGAAGCTACACAACCGGACGATCCCCTACGTAAAGGTGCAATGGAGTAACCATGAGGAGCGCGAGGCGACCTGGGAACTAGAGATAAAAATGAGAGTGTTTTCCTGAGTTGTTTAGCGAGGGTTAAAGATAAGTTTCGAGGACGAAACTTCTTTTAAGGGGTGTGTGGTGTAATATCACAACTTTTCGTGTAACGTTTTACCCTCTTGCTAATAAAGTATAAGTTAGAGGAAACCGAATTAACGGGTTTACTTAGGTTGATAATCTTGAGGTGCAGGTATTTTTCTGTGATAGAGCTTGAAAAACGGTGAACGGCGGTGCGACTGGATCCGAATTCTGACTTACGGATCCCTAGAAAGGGGTTTCTAGGATCGCGGTAACCGTAGTGTGCATCAAAATCCGTGCAAGAGATCGTGCACGCTTTTTGAGGAGATAAGGAATTATCTATTATGAATAAATGATTAATTAATTAACTATTAAATACCCGATGTGGATTTCTACGGTACGTACCAAGAGAGAGAAATCACTTGTCCCGAAAAGAAAATGTTACGGAATTTGAGTTGGCGTATTTCGTGAATTCGGTTAAGTCTTGAAGATTGAAGGTGAAGAAGGTTGGATCATATAACTCAATCTCAAGAAAGAAGAATTCAAAAGGATCAGGTATGTTTAACTTAATATCTTTGGTGATCCGAATACTTCTTATAGTGTAGAAACACTTGGATGAACTTGTAATTGCATAAATATCAAAAACTGGACATGGGACATGTTCAGGATCCGGATCAGACTTTGCAATCCGGATCCCGAAGGTTGTTCGTTCATACACCAGTTCAATCCGGATAGTAGTTTCCTTTGATCCGGATCCCGAACACTGGGTTTACCATTTTATTTGAACGATCCGTATCAGGCTTTTCAATCCGGATCCCGAACGTTGATGTTTGGTGAACTGTATGAACGATCCGGATCAGGCACTTCGATCCGGATCCCGAACCTTCGTTTTTCTGGAAACTGTTTTTCTCGCTACTGCAATCCGGATCGCCGAACTCCGATCCGGATCGTCGTCATGTAAAATTCCAGAAAAGGATAGTTTTTGATCCTTATCTTCTTCCAAGGGTTTCTAACCTATAAATAGACCCTATGATTCTTTTTCTAGGGCGAATCCAAAAAGAAGCCGCTAAACCTAAAAGCCGTCATCTTATATACGGCCTAAGATCCACATATAGAGAAGAAAGGAAATCATAGATTCTATCTTATGCTTCTTCATCTATATTGATTGATTTGATTCTAGGTTTTCATACTCACATTTTGAGTAGAATCAAATCAATGAATACTTAGATGGTATTTCCGATCTATTTCTAATCTAAGTATTCGGCGGATCATCACCACCCAAAAAACAACGGTTTTCCCAAAATCGGCGCGTGGACTCGCGTGGCCTTGTGGATTCAAGGTGCTACCGCTCTCGTGGATTCGGAGCGAGGTACGTTCGTGGATTCGAAGCGTGCTACTGGGTGAAGACCGTGGATTAGGTCGGACGTCGTGGACTCGACGTTGGACGCCGTGGATTCGGCGTTGGACGCAGATCGTGGATTCGAGAAGCGTCGTGGAGCGAGCGGAGAAGATCAACTAGGAGCGTATGGAAAAGGTTGAGTCGTCTGTGAGTACGGTATATCACCTTGTACGTGTTTAATTCTAATGGATTTCACCGTGTTATCGGTCCCGTGGTTTTTTACTCCGGTTTGGAGTTTTCCACGTAAAAATCTCTGCGTGTTATTTATTTTTTCCGCATTGGGTTTTATATCGCAAAGATTTTTGAGTGTTTATTGTTTACACCTATTCACCCCCCTCTAGGTGTTTTTTTCCCTATTTAGATTCTATTATACATAACCCAACAAGTGGTATCAGAGAGGGAATAGGGTTGTAAACAATGGTTGAAGGTGGAAACATCAACAGACCTCCGTTCTTCGATGGAACAAATTAAGCGTACTGGAAAGTACGGATGAAAGCCTTTTTAATTTCCATCGACGAACGGGTGTGGCAATCAATTGAATTAGGATGGTCTAATCCAACTGAATTTATTGGTGATGTTCGCACCATCAAACCTAGGTCGAAATGGACCAAGGAAGAGATTGATATATCTTCTTACAATGGCAAGGGAATTAATGCTTTATTTAATGCCTTATCACAAACAGAGTTCTCTCGCGTATCGGCATGTGAGACTGTGAAAGAAATCTGGGATGTTCTTCAAGTTACGCATTAGGGAACTAACCTTGTGAAGATTCAGAAACTGCAAATGCTTACGAGCAAGTTTGACTCTATTTTCATGGCAGAAAATGAATCGTTCACAGACTATTACACACGATTGCAAGACATCGTAAACTCATGTGCTAACTTGGGAGAGAAGATTCCAGAATTTAAAATTGTAAGAAAGATCTTAAGAACTCTTCCTGAAAGATTTCGTTCCAAGGTTACAGCCATTGAAACTATTAAACACCCGGATGAAATCCGTGTAGAAGAATTAGTTGGTTCTTTACAAACATATGAAATGACATTTCCTACTAACTATTCTTCGGGAAAGGCATCCTCTTCTAAGTCTTCAGGTTATGCGTTGAAAACAACAAAAGAAGAAGACGCGGATTCATCCTCCTCAGGCGATGACGAGAACCTATCTATGGAGGACTTTGAGAAGTAGCTCGCTCTCTTGACAAGGAAGTTTCGCCGAAATTTCCGAAGGGGTAATTCAAGCAAAACTCCATCCTTCGGAAAGTGGAAGAAAGGCAAGGGTTCTTCAAGTTACAAGTCAAGAAAGCAAGAGGGTTTTTCGAAGGATAAGAAAAGCACAGAAGGACAAGTCCAATGCTTCAAGTGCCGAGGGTACGGCCATATCTCAACGGAATGTCCAAATAAGAATCCGTCCAAGAAGAAGGCGATGCAAGCCGTCACTTGGGATGACACCTCATCGTCAAATGAGTCATCGTCAAGTGATGAAGAAGATAACGCAACGGCGTTCCACGCGTCCACATCTTCACCCTTCATGTGCTTAATGGCTAGTACATCCGAGTCATTGTCCAACTCCACTGTTGAAAAGAATGCAACGGACAATGAATCGGATGATTCGGAAGGTGAAGATTTTGCTCTAGCCTATCACAGACTTTTGAGGGATTCAAAGAAACTGGCTAAGCAAAACAAGGGGTTGAGAGGGAGATTGTAGGATCTCGAAGAAGAAGTAAAAAGGGTAACTTCTCTCTCGACCGATCTTGAAGTGGAAATGGATAATCTGATAAAAGCAAATGTTTCCCTTCAAGAGTCCAATGAGCAACTCGAGAAGAATTATATAGATATGGTGAACAAAGCGAATTACTTCTTGAAGCTCAACGGCGAGGCTCGACACGAAAAATTGAAAATGACAGAGACCATTCTCCAACTCAAGGATGACTTACAGTGATTTTCATCAGGAAGGAGTAAGTTGGATAAGCTTCTTGGTCTTGGTCAATCAAACAAGTTCGGCCTCGGATACAATCGAACTGAAGACAATTTTAGTTCGGTTGGGAGAGTTTTTGTGCCTCAGTCGGTATCTCCTCCTCCGACACCGGAATTCACGACAAGCAACGACAACAAGCCTACTTCACCCTCCTCGGAATCATCAAGCACTAAGGTATGTTTTCGTTGTAATTTTGCAGGGCACATAAGGAGAAATTGCAAGATGGGAGCCAAACGCTCAACTCAAGCACTTCTTGCAACGACTACCAAAAGGGTGATTCCTCGGAAATCAAATGCAAATTCTTTGAAGGAAAAGAGCCTCGGTAGTTCATCAAACAAGACGACGACGTCAAGGAAAAGCGACGGATCAAACAAGACGCTTTCACCAAAGGTATCAACCTCACAATCATTTCCGACGTACTCCAAAACTCGAAAGGTTTGGGTACGCAAAGGTGAAATCTTCCCTTGTCTTGTTACAAATATTTCCTTGCATGCATATGATAATTCGTCTTGGTATCTGGATAGCGGCTGTTCCCGTCATATGACCGGTGACAAAAACTGCTTTCAAAATTTTGAGAAAATCTCCAGAGGACTTGTAGTTTTCGGAGACGGTCAGTCTTCCAAAATTGTTGGAAAAGGAACAGTAGCTATTCCAGATGGCCCGATTCTGAATAATGTGTTATTTGTTGATGGGCTTAAGACTAACCTCATTAGTATCAGTCAACTTTGTGACAATGGTTTTTCTGTCAATTTTTCATCTGTTGAATGCATTGTAACTGATAAGGATCATGTTTTCTTTTTAAAAGGGGTTAGATCTGAAAACAATTGTTATGTTGTTCCCAATAAAATTTCTGAAAATTGTAACTTAGCCTCTTTAAATAATGAAACGCTTTGGCATGAAAGGCTAGGACACATAAATTTTAAGGAACTTGCTAGAATTTCAAACAAAGACGTGGTCAAGGGGGTTCCTAAACTTTCACTTAATCAAAACATTGTGTGTGGTGGTTGTCAAAAGGGAAAACAATCTAGGACTGCACACAAGAACTTGAATCACGTCGGTACCAAACGGCCCTTAGAATTATTGCATATGGATCTTATGGGGCCGACACGTCAACCATCCTTGGGAGGTAAATGGTATATTTTCTTATTGGTTGATGATTTCTCTAGGTATTCTTGGGTAGCATTTTTAAAAGAGAAAGCTGATACTTTTGATTCTTTTCACGAGATTTTCTTTTGTATTATGATTGAAAAGAATGAAAAGATCATTCGTGTTAGAAGTGATAGAGGTGGAGAATTCATAAATTCTAAATTCATTGATTTTTGCACTTCCAACGGCATTAAGCATGAATTCTCAGCACCCTATACACCTCAACAGAATGGTGTTGTCGAGCGCAAAAACAGGGTTGTTCAAGAGATGGCACGTGTTATGCTTCACAGCCGGAATTTACCGCTACATTTTTTGGCTGAAGCTGTGAACACTGCAATCTATGTTATTAATCGAGTTTAATTGCGCCCGGGAACGTTAAATACACCATATGAACTATGATGTTGTAGAAAACCCAACATCAAATATTTTCGCATCTTTGGGAGTCGATGTTACATTTTACGTGACCGCGAAAATCTTGGAAAATTTGACTCTCGAAGTGACGAAGGGATTTTCTTGGGGTATTCTACAAATAGTAGAGCATATCGGGTATTTAACTTGGAATCTAAAACGATCATAGAATTTATAAATGTTAAAGTAGATGAAGCTTTCCACTTTGCATCTGATAAATCTACCCCTGATATCTCTCTTGATGATGATACTCCTGTAAGTGCATCTTCTCATGATAATACTTCCAATATTAATGATGCACCTAATGGTTCTTCAAGCTTATCTGATGTGCAGGAATCATCTCATGCACCTCCGAGTACTCCATTACAACAAACGTTACGCATCTCCAAGGATCATCCAGAATCAAACATCATTGGAGACCCACAAGAAGGAGTCAAAACTCGGAGACAGTTGGTTTGTGGATTCGCTTGTTACGTTTCCATGATCGAACCAAAGAATGTCGATGAAGCTCTTCAGGATGACTACTGGATTGAAGCAATGCAGGAAGAGCTCCATCAGTTTGAACGCAACAAAGTCTGGGAATTAACGATGCCTCCGAAGCAACACAATATGATCGGTACTAAATGGATTTTCAAGAACAAGAAAAATGAGGATGGTACCATCATCAGGAACAAAGCACGTTTAGTAGCTCAAGGCTACTCTCAAATATAAGGTATAGACTTTGATGAAACGTTTGCCCCTGTAGCTAGACTCGAGTCCATTCGTATCTTATTCGCTATTGCTTGTCACTTTAAAATAAAACTCTTTCAAATGGACGTTAAGAGCGCGTTTTTAAATGGGTTTTTAAATGAGGAAGTTTATGTTGCTCAACCAAAAAGTTTTGTAGACTGTAAACTACCTAACCATGTTTTTCGTTTGAAAAAGGCTCTTTACGGTTTAAAACAAGCACGACGAGCGTGGTACGAAAGGGTGACAAAGCACCTTTTGGAGAAGGGCTATACTCGAGGGGGAGCAGACAGGACTCTCTTTGTGAAGCATTATCAAAATAGCTTCATTGTTGCACAAATCTATGTCGATGACATTGTCTTTGGAGCAACAAAGGATAATGATGCTTCTAAATTCGCAGAAACCATGAAAAGCGAATTTGAGATGTCTATGATGGGGGAACTGACATACTTTCTTGGATTGCAAGTGAAACAAAATGGTGAAGGTATCCATCTGTGTCAATCCAAGTATGCAAAGGAGTTGGTAAAGAAATTCGGATTAGAAGATTCTAAAGATTTTCCTACTCCTATGGGAACTAGCAATAAGGGATTAGGAAGTGAATCTCTTAGTGAGAATGTAGACGAGAAACTTTATCGCAGCATGATTGGAAGTCTACTTTACCTCACAGCTAGTCGCCCGGATATATCCTTTAGTGTTGGGATTTGCGCGAGATATCAATCAGCACCAAAGGAGGTTCACCTGAAAGCGGTGGAACGGATCATCCGGTACATCAAAGGAACCATTAATTTCGGAATTTGGTATCCTATGGGAACAAGTCTAGATATTATTGGATACTCAGATGCCGATTGGGCAGGATCTGTGGATGATCGGAAAAGTACGAGTGGTGCATGTTTTTATCTTGGTCATTGTCTTGTTGCATGGCATAGTAAAAAGCAAAACTGCATTGCACTCTCGACTGCCGAAGCGGAATACATCTCAGCGGGTAGTTGTTCAACTCAACTCATTTGGATGAAAAGCGTGTTGAGCGACTTCCGGATTTCAGCAACTTCGGTAACTGTTTTATGTGACAACACTAGTGCTATAAACATTTCAAAAAACCCTGTGTTGCACTCTAGAACAAAACACATTGAACTTAGATATCATTTTCTTAGAGAGCTAGTTGAATCAAATATTCTTCAAATTTCCTACATTTCAACTGAAGATCAATTAGCTGACTTTTTAACAAAACCTTTGGATCAAAAACGTTTTATTCATTTGCGTAAAGCAATTGGAATGCTTTCCTTGAAATAACCTCTTTTTGAAACTTTTGTTTAGGTTAGGTTTTGTTTTTGTGTTTTTGTTCATTATCTATGCTTAGACATAGAACATTAATTGAGCATTAGTTTTGATTGACTTTAACTGCATCCTTTTATATGTTTAGAAATTTATTATGCTTTGGATATCATAATATTTCATTTGATGCAATGATCATTTATGTCAATTAACTCATCTTTGTTTTGATCAAAGTCAATTTCTCTCTCGATGATCTCTTGGTATAGTTTTTATCTTATTTGACTGTTTAGTCGAGTATGAAATCGAGATCAATATTTGGCTGAATACTTTATATCTTAAATAATTGATAGCCAATTGAGGGGGAGTCAAAGAAAAAGTATTATGCTCAAAAGATGTGGAAAGAGTTACATCCCAATGAGGAGTGTGAAAACTACCACCACATGGAGGAAAGAGCTACCACCTCGGTCGTCCGAGTACTGTGTGCAGCTACCACATGTATACCAAGCAAGGTTTTTTAAATTTGATTAAATAAAATGCATGTTGAAATACTTGACTCTGTCGAAATTTCAAGGTTGGTATAAGGTGGGAATTTTAATGAAAGATGCTCAAAGAGCCACTCTCTTCAATAAATTGACTAGATATATTATCTAACTTATCTAGGATTTCAGACATCTATTGATCTTTGTATTTCATTTTCTTTACCGAATTGATGATTTGATAAAGGCATTACTCATAAGATCAAGTTAGATGTAATTGAAGTTGTTCAACTTTAAGGGATTTAATTTTTATAAATTTTCGTTTCATTTGTTGGATGTTATTGATAGATTTGGCATAATCTGTTTCTTGTTGTATGAAACGATGATTTTCATTTAAAGTTGATACACAAAAGTGCTTACAATCTTTTTCTGGTTTTTCTAGAATTTCTCTGAATTTTTCTAAAGAAAAAGTTGGAGCCGATCCGGATTGGACATGCCGATCCGGATCCCGAACGCAGATTTTCTCTGCGGGTAGCCGATCCGGATCGTAATCACGAACTGATCCGGATCGCGGCTAGGGTTTTATATAGAACAAAAGGGTTTTGAATTCTTTTTACTCCAATCTTTTGTTCAAAAGTCTCCAGAGCTTCTCTCTCTAGAATTCATCCATCTTGGAAGCTTTCAAACTCAAGTTCTTCGATTCCAAGTAAGTTTTATTGATCAAAATCTCGGTTTTTCACAGTTTTTCATATTCTTTCTCAAAACGTGATGAAATTCTTGTATCTATTTCGTTTGTGGATGGTTTTTGATCAAATTTCTTTTGAAATAAGAACTCTGGGTAGATTAGTTTTGATTATATGCTTGGTATTCTCAAGATAAACGGATTTTTGGGCTTCGATTTCAAAAATTTCGGTTTTAGGGCATATAATGGGAATTTTCGAAAATCTTGCAGTTGATCTATTTTTAAAATTCTTTTTGCAAAACTAATTTGATTCTTAGTCTTTCTACACGATAATGATTGTTTGGGTACAACTTTTCAAATTTTTGAAAATTAACAATTTTTTCGTGTTCTTGAGTTGTTGCTCACAGGATTTCTTTTCACAAGCAATTGCAGCAATGGCATTCACATGGATCATAGTTCTTCTTGTTGCGATGGTACATACTAGAGCAACCAATAAATTAAAGAGGGCAAAGAAACCGTTTCGTAAAGGAGAATGTGTTCATCTTGAAGATTCAGAATCTGAACCAGAAAAGGATGAAGTCAATTGGGATGAGTTGTCAGATGATGAAACACATCCTGTAAAATCGACACAGAAAACCTCTGTTGTTTCGAAAGGAAAAACTGCAATGGACACTGGAAAAGCACCTATGACTGCCCCATCCATCTCGGTGAAGAGGAAGAGACTAGCTCGACGCTTTGGACAAGCACGAAATGCTGATGTTAGCAAACCAATAGCTCCTGACTCCCCGCCTCGCATGGAAGAAGTGTTCGTTAACACTGATCGCCTTAGAGCTTTTGAGCATCGTGAATGCATCGGTGAACGACATGTCAACATTGAAGCTCTCCGAAATCACTCACCAGAGTTTGGGATTTTAATTGACCAAACTAATCTTATTCAAGTCTGCCGATTCCCGGAATTACTTGGGTATTGTTTGTATCGTGTAAGAACCTTTTACACAAATGCGAGACATCTTCAGGAAGATGAACTTGGTTCGATGCAATTCTACACAAACATCCAAGGGATGAGACTCACAATCACTCCGCAGTTAATCGGCGAGGTACTAGGAATGGAATCAAACAGATCGGGGTTAAACTATTTGATGGGAAGAAGTTTGACGAATGCCATGTGGCAAACCGTGATACAAGGAATTTGTTTGGAAGGAACTGAATCAGCAGATGGTAAATCTGTAAAATCCAAAAAACTTCGGCTTGAGTACCGATTTCTTAACTTCATCACGTGTTACAACATTCTCCCTAACTTGCAGACAAAGGTATTGAGATGGGATAGAATGCTGTCCTTATATCTCCTAGGTCATCCTTCTGAGGCCGTAGGGTTGAACATGAACATCCCGTACATAATTTGGAATAGAATGTCTAGATATGTTAAGCATCCTCATCCTACTGAACGACTTCCATTCCCATTGATCATCATGAGGATCTTGAAAAAGTTTAAGATTGATATCAGCTCGACATCATATCAACACTGTTGGGGGGTGATAGATGAATCAACAATTGTGAAGTCTCTTCACAAATTGCCTCATGTCACTTCGACTCCTTCCTCTACAAAGAAACCTTGTGCAGGCACCTCTGCCTCGCCTTCACATCAAGCACCAGGAGCAGATGATGAAGCATCAATAACCTCCATCTACAAACAGCAGCAAATCACCAAAGAGCAGAGGCGAATCTCCGAAGAACTTGAAATAATCACAGCGTCCCAAATCACATTAACTAAGACGGTCTCGTCAATAAAGAAGTTAATGCAGAAAATGTTCTCGAAAATGGGATACATCGCCTCGGATGACTCAGATTCAAATGCTTGAATCGTTTGTCTAATAATTCTCTTGTGCAGGTTTTAAATTTTAGTTTTTAGTTTTTAGTTCTCAAACTTTTGGTACTTGAACTGTTAACTATTCTCTCCATTTTGGTAATTTTTGGCTAACTTTTGTGACAAAAAGGGGGAGAGAGATAAACAATGATACAATGTTTGTGAGAAACTTGAAACTATAAAGGTCAACTTGAAAGAGGTAAGTTATAGTCAACTTGAAAGAGGTAAGTATAACCTCAACTTGAAAGGTAAGTAGAACTTCAACTTTTGGTTTTCATTTGTGTTTGAATGCATGCCTCGACTAACTATTCGACTAACTATTTGGGCATGTAATATAACTAACAAGTTGATGTTCACTAACATGACATTTGGATTTTGATTGCATAGAAGATATGTTGGTGTTTTAACTATGATCAATTTACATATCTGAATGTATAAATGTCATGGTAAGTATAAATGAGTATAAACTTCATCTCTGTATATGGTTTTTGAATGATATAAAATTTTTGAGGTATCTAACGATTTCTTTTGTCAAAAATGATTTCTTTTGCAGAGAGTACAGATGTCTAAGTCTAGAGTCTGTTTTAGGAGTTTAACTCATGTATTTTATTTTGGATCTCCATTGTAAATTTTTGTTGTATGGTGATAGCAACAAAAATATCTTTTTGAATTTTCTTGAGTGGATCTATGTTTTGTCACGAAACCGCCAAAGAGGGAGATTGTTACGGAATTTGAGTTGGCGTATTTCGTGAATTCGGTTAAGTCTTGAAGATTGAAGGTGAAGAAGGTTGGATCATATAACTCAATCTCAAGAAAGAAGAATTCAAAAGGATCAGGTATGTTTAACTTAATATCTTTGGTGATCCGAATACTTCTTATAGTGTAGAAACACTTGGATGAACTTGTAATTGCATAAATATCAAAAACTGGACATGGGACATGTTCAGGATCCGGATCAGACTTTGCAATCCGGATCCCGAAGGTTGTTCGTTCATACACCAGTTCAATCCGGATCGTAGCTTCCTTTGATCCGGATCCCGAACACTGGGTTTACCATTTTATTTGAACGATCCGGATCAGGCTTTTCAATCCGGATCCCGAACGTTGATGTTTGGTGAACTGTATGAACGATCCGGATCAGGCACTTCGATCCGGATCCCGAACCTTCGTTTTTCTGGAAACTGTTTTTCTCGCTACTGCAATCCGGATCGCCGAACTCCGATCCGGATCGTCGTCATGTAAAATTCCAGAAAAGGATAGTTTTTTATCCTTATCTTCTTCCAAGGGTTTCTAACCTATAAATAGACCCTATGATTCTTTTTCTAGGGCGAATCCAAAAAGAAGCCGCTAAACCTAAAAGCCGTCATCTTATATACGGCCTAAGATCCACATATAGAGAAGAAAGGAAATCATAGATTCTATCTTATGTTTCTTCATCTGTATTGATTGATTTGATTCTAGGTTTTCATACTCACATTTTGAGTAGAATCAAATCAATGAATACTTAGATGGTATTTCCGATCTATTTCTAATCTAAGTATTCGGTGGATCATCACCACCCAAAAAACAACGATTTTCCCAAAATCGGCGCGTGGACTCGCGTGGCCTTGTGGATTCAAGGTGCTACCGCTCTCGTGGATTCGGAGTGAGGTACGTTCGTGGATTCGAAGCGTGCTACTGGGTGAAGACCGTGGATTCGGTCGGACGTCGTGGACTCGACGTTGGACGCCGTGGATTCGGCGTTGGACGCAGATCGTGGATTCGAGAAGCGCCGTGGAGCGAGCGGAGAAGATCAACTAGGAGCGTATGGAAAAGGTTGAGTCGTCTGTGAGTACGGTATATCACCTTGTACGTGTTTAATTCTAGTGGATTTCACCGTGTTATCGGTCCCGTGGTTTTTTACTCCGGTTTGGAGTTTTCCACGTAAAAATCTCTGCGTGTTATTTATTTTTTCCGCATTGGGTTTTATATCGCAAAGATTTTTGAGTGTTTATTGTTTACACCTATTCACCCCCCTCTAGGTGTTTTTTTCCCTATTTAGATCCTATTATACATAACCCAACAGAAAACCCTAGCAGGAGAGAAAAGAAATAAAGAGGAAGGGAAAACCCTAACCGGAGGGGAAAAGAAAGAAAGAAGGAGAAAGCGGAGGGATCCGATCATTCCCGATCAACGTGCCGAAGCCGGGAGCGTGAACGGATCGCCTTATCCGACGAAATCGTGGTAAGCGATGCTCTTTTTTGTTTTGGGGTTTTCACCACTTTTGGTTTAGCCGCCGCCACAGCCGCCTCGGGACTGCCGCCGCACCCCGGTCGGCGTCGTGCCAGCGCTGCAGGCCACACCGCGCGGGGCAAGCCGCTCGGTCGGGCTGCCCGCAGCGCCGCGCTGTAGGCAGCGCCGCGCGGGGCGAGCCCGCGTGGTCTGGCGGCCCGCAGTGCCGGGCGGGGCTGGCGCCAGCGCCGCGCGGGGCACGCCCGCGCGGTCGGGCCGCTCGCAGCGCCGTGCGGGGCTGGTGCCCGCGCCGCACTGCAGGTGGCGCAGCGCGGGGCAGGCCCGCGCGGTCGGGCCGCCCGCGGCGCCGGGCGGGATTGGCCCCCGTGCCGCGCTGCAGGCCGTGCCGCGCGGGTCAAGCCCGCGCGGTCGGGCTGGCCGCAGTGCCGCGCGGGGCAGGCGCCCGCGCCGCGCTGCAGGCAGTGCCGCACGGGGCAAGCCCGCGCGGTCGTGCTGTGCCCGCAGCGCCGCGCGGGGCTGGCGCCCTCGCCCGCGTTGCAGGCAGCGCCGCGCGGGGCTAGCTCCCGCGCAGTCGCGCCACTGGTAGAACCGCGTGGGGTTGGTGCCCGCGCGGCCGAGCCGCATGCGGTGCCGCGCGGGGCCGGTGCCCGCGCGGCCGCATGGCATGCAACGATGCGATGGTGGCCGCGTCGTCCGTCGCGCGCCGTCTCGTCATCCGTCGCGTGTCGTTGCCACCGCCGTGCCGAGTCTTCGGTAGTGTTCTTTTGTTTTGGACTCCGTTTATTTACAGAATATATTTCCGTTCTGACCGCGGTTCTTTTGGGGACTTTTTAGCTCCGAGTGCTGATTGTGAGCGCGATTCGGCCCCAGGTGTTTCGGTCAGTATATCTCAAGGTGGGTACCTTTTCGCTATTTTCGGTGTATAGTCGTTCCCATGTTATTGCGAGATTAGTGTAGATGTTTGGTAAATTGTCTAACCCCATTGCATGAGAATCCCGTTTTGTTTCTAACTGAGGCGGCTGAGGTCGCGGTGCTATCTTATATGCTCATATTTGCTTACACGCACACCGGCGGTCTGGCCACCGCACAGGGTGTATTTTTTCGGAAAGATGGTAGGATTACCCGTGTACCCCACAACTAGGGATGATGGGGACCCCTCACGGTGAGGTGACTGCTCCTTGGGTAGTAGAGGGGTTGGAGGCACCAAGAAATGAGCGCGGTATCTGGGGTTGGTGCCCAACTTGTTTTAAATCTGGGGTAGGTGCCCAGCGTGATTGTGACAGGGATTTAGCGATTCATGAGGGGGAAGTGAATGCTCTGGTGTATCAGTTTGTCTTTTCAGTTTTATAGCATTTACTTGTTTACCATCTACTTTATCAGTCACTGACTACCCACACTGTGACAGGTCCGAGCAGGGGTGGGAACCGGGGCGACGGTGAGGCAGCGTTTAGAGGACCCTAGCCATCGAGGCTATTAAACTTTTCAGTTTTATGGTTATCTCTCTTTGTTTTGGTTAGTATGTCTGTGATTGCTTGTGAATGGTTTATTGTGGATGTTTGATGGAGATCTTAGCGTAGGAAGGACTTCTTATATCCTGTGATGGTTGAGATTTATGAAAGCGGCTTGTTTTCAAATATAAACATGGTTTCAAAAGCGTTTTCAAACCAAGTGTCGTGTGGGCACTGATTTCTAAACCCGTGGATTTATCCTTTCAAGCAATGTTGCAGCATAAAAGAGATTGCGAAAATGTTTTGGAAAATCGGGTGTCGTGTGGACACCGTCTTTCAAACCTATGGATTTATCCTTTCATTGCGATGTGGTGAATAATACTAGGTGGTTAAGTGTGATCTCTCCTTCTTATTACTCGATTATTGCTTGGTTAAAGTACTAGTCGTGTTCGGAACGGCATACATGTACAAAGGAGGCTCCGCCCGTTTGGGGAGTGAATTTGTAAATGTGGCGGGTTTGGCGCGCACCGGAGGCAAGGTTCATTTAAAGAAAAAAATATATATATACGTTTTCCGCTCTTTTAGAACCTCCAGGGCATGACAGATTATATGGTATCAGAGAAAAACGACTTTAACCACGGTGGTCAGTGACCAACATCCACAGAGTGCAATACCACAAGTAAATAACCAATTTGATAACCATGGTGTAGGTGTGTTGTAATACCTCGACCTTCCCGCCTGCTATCTTGGATCTAATTTAATTCAGTTGATAGGGGGGGGATTGAAAGTTCGAAAATTTCTGGGCTGACCGCCGGTGTGAGGACCTGGATCCCCACGACGAGATTACTGGATCATCTACAGCTCCTGGAGGCCTATGTGGCGTGTTGGTGGGATTTGTGCCCCAATTGGACATTAGTGTTGGGCTCAGTGTGTTAAATGGATCACGTGGGTGTTTGGCGGACTCCGTCGGAGTTCCAGAAGTGGTTTCGCGCGCCAAGGATATTTAAATTGGACTCAGTGCGAAGTTTGGACCAAGGATTACCTTTCCGGATGCCTTCGGCAAATTTTGGAGTTGGAATTTGGCGAAATGGACATCAAATTCGGATTCAGCGCGCGAAAACGGTTAAAACGGACTACCCACTTGTCATTTTTGAGCACCGGACACTGTTCACGCCGGAACAGTGTTTCCGGCGGCGGCGGCAGCGGCGGAGCGGCCGCAGGCAGCGCGGCGGACGGAGGCGCGGGCCACCCGGTCCACGCGGCAGGCGTGCACCGGGGGCGGGACGCGTGGCGGCTCAGGAGTGGGCCGGCCCGCGGGGCGCGGTCTACGGAGAGTGCGGGGCGCACGGTGCACCGGGCTTGGACACGTGGCAGGTTTGCATTGGTTCGGTCCACAGGATTTCGTGCACCGGGTTCACTGGAAAGTGGCCTGACACGTGGCGTTCCCCGATTGGTGGGTCTACTGTGCGCGGCGGGGTGGCAGGCGGCGGCGTCAGGTGCACGTGGGCGCGGTCGGGCGGCTTCCCGCGCTTGGGGTGGACACGTGTCGGCGTCTGGGGGCGCCACGTGTCGCGCGGGGAGCGGCTGGTGTTGCTGTCGCCTGTTTGGCGGATGACGTGGAGGCCCAGGGGACTTCCGGGCTGCTACAGTGCGCGCCTTTGGGGATTTTCGGGCTGCTACAGTACGCGCCCGAAAGTGGCATGCGCCCGGAAATGGGGACATGGCCGGTATTTTCCCATTTGTTTCTGCAGCCTATAAATAGCGATCCGAGCTCTCTTCTTCTCCCTTTTTCCACCATTTCCGAGCCTCTTCTCGCCGGGGTGCCTTCAGCAAAGTTGATCCTCGTGTTTGGCTGCATCTTTCTGCAAAGTTTTGGGATTTTTGGTGGCACGCATCCCGAGGTTACCATTTTTACGGCGCGGCGCGACGCTCGTTCGTTTGTGTTCTTCTTCGTCGCATTTCGGTGCGAGGACTCCCCCGGCTTACTCCGACCTCCGAATGAGGCGATTCTTGCGCCGTTGGCTTCACGACAGGTAGGGCTATGTTTCCCATGTTTACAGGTTTTTCCCATTCCGAGCTTTTCATGGGTCTTTCGGATCATCTTGTAACCCCTTTTTCTGGGCGGAGTTTTGGGACAGCGGTGCGGTATTTTGGCGTTATCTTCGCGCACAGGCCTCGGATTGGGGCGATTCAAGAGGCGATTTGCATCTACACATCACGAGGAATATGCCCAAATTTTCTTGGAATTTTCTGAATAATTCTCGAAGGTGAAGATTATCTGTGAACAGTATTTGTTGCTACAGTTTTTTAGTGTAGTTTGATTCGGGGTGGTTCCCTTGTCCGAATTGTTTCTCAGTGTAGGAAGCTCGGAATTGGACGTGCAGGTACTCGTTTCGAAGGTATCGACGCGAGGATTACTGTGGTATTTTTATTGGATTTTTCTGGGCACTTGCAGCAGGTGAAATATGCGCGGCTTTGGGACTGATTTTCAGATTGTGTATGTTTGGTTGATTTTGGAATAAGAGTGTAATGTTGAGCGTTATTGTTGTGCTCAGGGGTGTTTTCAGCTGTTTGAAGCCGAGGCTTTCGCGACTTGTACCGTGGGTGTTATGTTGGCAGATTTTGGACCGCGGGCGTCTACCCTCTTCACCGACTCCAGGTTTGCCTTGGATTGAGCACTTCAGGTGGGTAAGCTTAATTTAGTAACTGTATAAGGTTTTTATATCATGGTGAATGTAAGTGCACATGTGGGGTTATCATCCCTCTATGATTGATAACAGGCATATTTGATGTGCAACCGATATGAGCGAGAGGTAAGCAAGGAATGGCCCACTTGGGTGAGATTGGTATACCATAGTAGGAATGTTTTAGCATGCTTTACTATTTTATGCTTCACCCACTTCTATTATTTCTGAGAACAAAGCATGCGTGCATGGACATGTAGTTAGGCCATCTTTTACCGCTGCACTACTTTTGGAACTTGACTTAGGAGAAACCATGTTATCCTTTTCTCCTTCTTTGTTAGTCAGGTGGTCTGTGTTGCTCAGGTTCGAGCAGGGGTTCTGGGTAGTGTAGTCGGGACTTGGTGTCTGGGACAGGTTGGATTAGTTGTGGGGCTTTGCGGCAACCGCGGATATTGGGCGGTTGACCGGATATTTATTTATGCACCAGATTGGGTATCCGATTTCTCTAGTGGATGGGTTTTCCCACTTTGATCAGAGTCATGATCCAGTCCTGCTGATTGAGATACTTTACTCGTGTGGGTCGCTCCCCTCGAGTGCCACTCCGGAGTGCGCGGCAGACAGACTTTGAGTCCTTGAGACTCCCTTGCTTCGGTGTTATGCGTAGGCTGGCATACCCGTCGCGGCAGGCAGAGCAGGCAGTACCAGTGTCTACTGGTGGCATTAGATTGGGCTTATTACAGACTTTTGCTTTTTAGTTGCGCTCGTGTCAGGGGGACCGAGTGGAGTCTAGTGGCGGTGTTTGGACCAGTGCTAGTGTTGTTGGGAACCGTTTTGGGGTACGGTGGTCCCAAGGTCATTGTGAGTTGTTGACCGTTGTAAGGCAGGCATAGTAGGCAGGCAGGCAGAGCAGGCATAGGCAGGCATAGCGGGCATAGTAGGCAGGCAGGCATGGCAGGCATAGCAGGCATAATAGGCAGGCAGGGCAGGCATAGCAGGCATAGTAGGCAGGCAGGCATGGCAGGCATAGCAGGCATAGGCAGGCAGGGCAGGCATAGCAGGCATAGCAGGCATAGGCAGGCAGGGCAGGCATAGCAGGCATGGCAGGCATAGGCAGGCAGAGCAGGCATGGCAGGCTTGGCAGGCATAGGCAGGCAGAGCAGGCATGGCGGGCATAGGCAGGCATAGGCATGCAGAGCAGGCATGGCAGGCATAGCAGGCATAGCAGGCATGGCAGGCATAGGCAGGCATGGCAGGCGTAGCAGGCATGGCAGTCATAGCAAGCTTAGTGGCTTGATAGCTGTTGTGAGGGTCCAGCTTCTTTTTATCAGTCTTTACGGCTTCGGTTAGTTTTTGTCTCTTGAGGACTTGGTGGGCAGACCGTCGGGTCTGGCGGTGGTACCCACTGAGAACTCCCTTTTTGGTGTAGTTCTCACACCCTTTGGGGGTTTTCCCCCTCTTTTCCTCTCCTCTCCTTTGTTTTGCAGAGTCTTAGCAGGTGTTGCCGACTCTGTGGTTGTTGATCGTGGCGAGGGAGTCGCGAGCTAGATCCCTACCCGGCGTTGGAGAGTAGCGGTACCCTTCTGTGGAGATCATCAGTAGATTAGCTGTTTCTTTTTCCTCTTTTGAGAGACTTTTGTAGTGAGGATATTTTGTATTGAGAGACTGTACACTGTTGTATATATATTGGAGTTACCTCCCGGTTGGGTTTAGAGCTTGTACTCGAGGATTTGTATTATTATTATTTTGGGAGGCAGACAGTGTTGTTTATTTCCAGTTGTACAGTGATTGATTTTAGTTACAGCAGATTTTTATTTACAGCTCTGATATCTGTTAGCTGTAGCACTTTTCTTGCAGGTAGAACGCTTCGCCTATGCAGGTTGGCATAGGTGGCGGATCTGTTGGCGGGCCCGGGTCGCAGTTTCGACCCTGGGGCGTGACAGATTAGAGTGGTATCAGAGCCTAGGTTGTAGGTCATGGTGGACTTAGAAACCCTAGGCTTTTGGTTTGACCCTTGGTTGACTTTGTGAGAGTCGTGATTTTTGCGAGAGTCCCGATTGAGTTTTATACCTCTCCCGAGGGACGGGAGGAGTGATTGGCATGTTTATTCTCCTAAGTGATTATGTTGGCTGCAGACAACATAATGCTGTGGAACGGGTGACATGCTTTAGACTTTCGCTGGATTGGGTCGAGCGTTGTTGTGTTCTGTTTTGTTGTTTCGTCGTGGCGAGCGGTGTCTCCCCGACGCTGGGTTTTGACCCGTGTGCATCCTGTCATAGTAGTTGAGCTTGAGCGGTTGGTTTTGGGCCGGATACCCGGATCGAGGTCAGAGAACCCCGGACCCAGATGACAGGATTGTCTGAGGCTTGTCAGCGGCAGAGTGAGCAGCTGGTCTTGGTGACACAGTTGTCGGAGCATTGAGTAGCCCCCTCTGTGCCAATGTTTAGTGTCGAGGCACCGAGGCAGGGTGGATGGTTGACAGCTGGTGAGCTGTGGGACATGATCGACCTCTTGAGCCATATTGGCAGATGAACCACCCCGACTCGTAAGATTGAGTTTAGAGCCCTTGGAGGCAGAGTCGCGGCTGGTGGTGATGGAGTGATTAATTGAGAGCCTCCCTGTGTTTGTAAGTGTATGCAGTTGTTGAACTGCGCGCTCCAGATTCGAGGGACGAGGCGCATAGGATATATGAGACTGGGAGTGGATTGCGCCAGGGCACCTTTCTGTTATTCAGTCCCTCCATTGTAGATTTAGACGCCTCGATGGAGCAGGCACAGTGTATGGAGCGCGGCATTGCAGTTCCTTGGATAGGATCTGCCGCCAGAGGTGAGTTCTGGATTTTGGCGCTTGGCGCCGGATGATGGAGGACAGAACGGCCGGCAGGGGCATGACTAATTTTCTTTTCTTGGATGACGAATTCCCGAGATGTCAGAGGACGAGTGGACCCCGGAGGCGACATCAGTATTTTATCAGAGCGGCGCAGCGATAGCGTGGATTGTATCTGCGGAGGACTTATTCGTCGCCCTCATTGTGATCAGAGACAGAGGTCGTGCTTCCTAGTGATAGCCCTGATTTTCAGGCAGATTGAGCGACCACCACTTGCTTTGAGCGGAATGAATCTGTGCCGCCCGGTTGGAGGGCGCCACGGTAGTGGATTGAGTGTCGCAGGTGGGATTTCACCACGGTAGTCGGAGTTAGAGCATGTTCCACTCTTACATGGGTTAGAGGTGGATTTGTTACCCACGTGCACTAGAGGTACAGGTTCCTGTTGTTGTTGTGCACGTGAAGGAGGCTTTTGGATCATGTCTTGTGCGGCCGAGACCGCGAGTTACCGGCAGAATTATTGGGAATTATAGCAATTAGGTGTTTTGACCTTATGCTTGAGATTGTTGGGCACTATGCCACAGGATGTTCGACTGGCGGCAAAAGGGGACTTGATCTTCGGCAAGACAGGCAATTGGAGGCTTGCTCGTGGAGGTTGTTAGAGCACTTTGGTTTTAGCGACCGGATGAGAGGTTGCTTACGGCGGCACCGGGGACTCAGGGATATCTCTGTTGCCCACGAGACTCCGGGTGTGATTTCACCTTAGTTGTTGGTAATGCCGCCGGTTAGGGAGATAGAGATTGTGTTTGACGTGGTTTGAGGGACCGCACCACCCTGGACAGCACCTCATTGGATATCGCCGGTAGGGCTGAGAGAGACCCGATGGCACTGCTGGCAGGGGCCGATGGATCGGGGGGTCTGTTTGACCTAGTGCCACGCCGTTGGTATACGGTGGTGATGCCACAATCGTTGATACACGGATGTGAGGGTCCTTTTATGGTATCTAGGACCTTATTGATGGAGTTGTACTCCGGCTGTTGTGTATGATCCGAGTGCCCACTTGGAGTTAGACAGCTGAGGACTTCGCCTAGGTGGCGTTGTGGACGCGGGTGGGGGCATTCTGAGTTGTTAGTGAGGCCCAATGAAATGACGAATGCCCTGTGGACTTCAAGATCTGAGGAATAGTAGTCCCAGTTGTACTTGGACGGACTGGGAGTGGTGTTTTCCGTGGATATTTTGATTTACTCCCAGAGTGACTTGGAGTACTAGGAGCACTTTTGTGGATGTTATTCTAGTTGACCGAGACCAACTTTCATTCTTGAGGTGAGAAGCTTCTAGACTTGGCGGTGCCAAGAGAGCATGGCCAACGGATATGTGACTGGTCTTAGCGCCAATGCTAGTGTTCCTGTGTTGGGAGATGGAATTGTGTGTTTTGGTGATGCCTCCCATGGGGGCGGGTAGAGTTACCGTGGGTGGATCTTCGGTCCACACTTCTTTAGTCCAACCCTGTGAGTGCTGTGGCAGGATGAAACACTGTTTTTGCAGGCAGCTTGGAGTCTACAGTTGAGCCTTTCAGTACGTCCTTTATTCCCCGCTTGGATTGTTATACCTGGGCGTAGGCCATGCCTGCTCGGCTATCAGTTTTGATTACTCAGCATTTCCGTTCTTTACCATGTGATAGATCAGGATTTCAGCTTCAGTTTGCAGTATTCGCCATGCGGTGCCGACGGAGATTCCAGCTTTCAGCATGTTGAATGGGATTTATGCTGATTGTCGTTTGCTGGTTGGGATTTTTGACCGTGAGTTTGAGCATCAGCATTATGATCGCCTTTTTGCCAGTTTCAGTCCCGTTCACTGACGGTTTGGTCCCCGTCAGGGCCTCCTTTCGACCCGTGGGTCTGTTGGAGTTTGTTGGCTTGTTGAGGTCCAACCGTGGCTTGAGATTGGATCTCTGGAGGATCCCTGTTGAGGGTAGCTCGTGGTTTGAGAAGGCCACTCGGGTGATTTTGGATCGGAAGTAACCAGAGTGAAGACCCCAGCTTATTGGATCTTTTCCTCATAGGATGAATCTGTGGGTATACTTCGTGTCACCTTGTTGAGATTTACACCAGGATGTGGTTTGGTGCGTGTTGCAAACCGATGGTTATTCTGTTTTTTCCCCCAAGCTTTTGATGGAGCCTCTGTGTTGTTTTACGTCTCAGCTCAGGTGTGTTTTACTTTTGGATCCCTCGCCGTGATTGACTTGTCTATTGAGATCTGTGATTGTTGGAGTACGAGGAACGCCCGTTGCGGATTCTGGCTCGAGAGAGGAGGGAATCGCGCAATCGGGCCATGCCGTACTGGGTATTGTTGTTATTGGGGAGTGATCACGGGAGTGTGTGGTGTGTGGGGAGCTGGAGGCGTGATTGATGGATACCTACCCGTGGTATTTGTGACTCCTGGTGGATTTGAGCTAGTTTCGAGGACGAAACTTTTCTTAGTGGGGGAGGATGTGAGGACCTGGATCCCCACGACGAGATTACTGGATCATCTACAGCTCCTGGAGGCCTATGTGGCGTGTTGGTGGGATTTGTGCCCCAATTGGACATTAGTGTTGGGCTCAGTGTGTTAAATGGATCACGTGGGTGTTTGGCGGACTCCGTCGGAGTTCCAGAAGTGGTTTCGCGCGCCAAGGATATTTAAATTGGACTCAGTGCGAAGTTTGGACCAAGGATTACCTTTCCGGATGCCTTCGGCAAATTTTGGAGTTGGAATTTGGCGAAATGGACATCAAATTCGGATTCAGCGCGCGAAAACGGTTTAAAACGGACTACCCACTTGTCATTTTTGAGCACCGGACACTGTTCACGCCGGAACAGTGTTTCCGGCGGCGGCGGCAGCGGCGGAGCGGCCGCAGGCAGCGCGCGGCGGGGCGGGGCGCGGCCGCCCGGTCCACGCGGCAGGCGTGCACCGGGGGCGGGACGCGTGGCGGCTCAGGAGTTGGGCCGGCCCGCGGGGCGCGGTCTACGGAGAGTGCGGGCGCATGGTGCACCGGGGGATGGACACGTGGCATCAGGTTAGCACGGGGTTGGTCTACGTATTTCGGATGGCTCGGTTTCGGTGCAACGGGCTTGGACACGTGGCAGGTTTGCATTGGTTCGGTCCACTTTCGTGCACCGGGTTCACTGGCAGTCTGACACGTGAGTTCCCCGATTGGTGGGTCTACTGTGGTGGGGGGGTGGGGGGGGCGGCGTCCGGCTGGCTGCGCGGGTCGGGCGGGGGCTTGGAGGACACGTGTCGGCGTCTGGGGCGCCACGTGTCCGCGCGGGAGCGGCGTGTTGCTGTCGCCTGTTTGGGGATGACGTGGAGGCCCAGGGACTTCCGGGCTGCTACAGTGCGCGCCTTTGGGGATTTTCGGGCTGCTACAGTACGCGCCCGAAAGTGGCATGCGCCCTGAAATGGGGACATGGCCGGTATTTTCCCATTTGTTTCTGCAGCCTATAAATAGCGATCCGAGCTCTCTTCTTCTCCCTTTTTCCACCATTTCCGAGCCTCTTCTCGCCGGGGTGCCTTCAGCAAAGTTGATCCTCGTGTTTGGCTGCATCTTTCTGCAAAGTTTTGGGATTTTTGGTGGCACGCATCCCGAGGTTACCATTTTTACGGCGCGGCGCGACGCTCGTTCGTTTGTGTTCTTCTTCGTCGCATTTCGGTGCGAGGACTCTCCCCCGGCTTACTCCGACCTCCGAATGAGGCGATTCTTGCGCTTGGCTTCACGACAGGTAGGGCTATGTTTCCCATGTTTACTGGTTTTTCCCATTCCGAGCTTTTCATGGGTCTTTCGGATCATCTTGTAACCCCTTTTTCTGGCGGAGTTTTGGACAGCGGTGCGGTATTTTGGCGATATCTTCGCGCACAGGCCTCGGATTGGGGCGATTCAAGAGGCGATTTGCATCTACACATCACGAGGATATGCCCAAATTTTCTTGGAATTTTCTGAATAATTCTCGAAGGTGAAGATTATCTGTGAACAGTATTTGTTGCTACAGTTTTTGAGTGTAGTTTGATTCGGGGTGGTTCCCTTGTCCGAATTGTTTCTCAGTGTAGGAAGCTCGGAATTGGACGTGCAGGTACTCGTTTCGAAGGTATCGACGCGAGGATTACTGTGGTATTTTTATTGGATTTTTCTGGGCACTTGCAGCAGGTGAAATATGCGCGGCTTTGGGACTGATTTTCAGATTGTGTATGTTTGGTTGATTTTGGAATAAGAGTGTAATGTTGAGCGTTATTGTTTGTGCTCAGGGGTGTTTTCAGCTGTTTGAAGCCGAGGCTTTCGGCGACTTGTACCGTGGGTGTTATGTTGGCAGATTTTGGACCCGCGGGCGTCTACCCTCTTCACCGACTCCAGGTTTGCCTTGGATTGAGCACTTCAGGTGGGTAAGCTTAATTTAGTAACTGTATAAGGTTTTTATATCATGGTGAATGTAAGTGCACATGTGGGGTTATCATCCCTCTATGATTGATAACAGGCGTATTTGATGTGCAACCGTATGAGCGAGAGGTAAGCAAGGAATGGCCCACTTGGGTGAGATTGGTATACCATAGTAGGAATGTGTTTAGCATGCTTTACTATTTTATGCTTCACCCACTTTTATTATTTCTGAGAACAAAGCATGCGTGCATGGACATGTAGTTAGGCCATCTTTTACCGCTGCACTACTTTTGGAACTTGACTTAGGAGAAACCATGTTATCCTTTTCTCCTTCTTTGTTAGTCAGGTGGTCTGTGTTGCTCAGGTTCGAGCAGGGGTTCTGGGTAGTGTAGTCGGGACTTGGTTTCTGGGACAGGTTGGATTAGTTGTGGGGCTTTGCGGCAACCGCGGATATTGGGCGTTGACCGGATATTTATTTATGCACCAGATTGGGTATCATTTCTCTAGTGGATGGGTTTTCCCACTTTGATCAGAGTCATGATCCAGTCCTGCTGATTGAGATACTTTACTCGTGTGGGTCGCTCCCCTCGAGTGCCACTCCGGAGTGCGCGGCAGACAGACTTTGAGTCCTTGAGACTCCCTTGCTTCGGTGTTATGCGTAGGCTGGCATACCCGTCGCGGGCAGGCAGAGCAGGCAGTACCAGTGTCTACTGGTGGCATTAGATTGGGCTTATTACAGACTTTTGCTTTTTAGTTGCGCTCGTGTCAGGGGACCGAGTGGAGTCTAGTGGCGGTGTTTGGACCAGTGCTAGTGTTGTTGGGAACCGTTTTGGGGTACGGTGGTCCCAAGGTCATTGTGAGTTTTTGACCGTTGTAAGGCAGGCATAGTAGGCAGCACAGAGCAGGCATAGGCAGCTAGGGCATAGCAGCAGGCATGGCAGGCACAGCAGGCATAGGCATGCAGCGCAGGCTAGCGGGCATAGTAGCAGTCAGGCATGGCAGGCAATAGAGGCATAGGCAGGCAGGGCATGGCATAGCACATGCATAGCAGCATAGGCAGGCAGGGCAGGCATAGCAGGCATGGCAAGCATAGGCAGGCAAGCAGGCATGGCAGGCTTTGCAGGCATAGGCAGGCAGAGCAGGCATGGCGGGCATAGGCAGGCATAGGCATGCCAGAGCAGGCATGGCAGGCATAGCAGGCATAGCAGCATGGCAGGCATAGGCAGCATGGCAGGCGTAGCAGGCATGGCAGTCATAGCAAGCTTAGTGGCTTGATAGCTTGTTAGGGTCCAGCTTCTTTTTATCAGTCTTACGGCTTTGGTTAGTTTTTGTCTCTTGAGGACTTGGTGGGCAGACCGTCGGGTCTGGCGGTGGTACCCACTGAGAACTCCCTTTTGGTGTAGTTCTCACACCCTTTGGGGGTTTTCCCCCTCCTTTCCTCTCCTCTCCTTGTTTTGCAGAGTCTTAGCAGGTGTTGCCGCCGACTCTGTTGGTTGTTGATCGTGGCGAGGGAGTCGCGAGCTAGATCCCTACCGCGCGTTGGAGAGTAGCGGTACCCTTCTGTGGAGATCATCAGTAGATTAGCTGTTTCTTTTTCCTCTTTTGAGAGACTTTTGTAGTGAGGATATTTGGTATTGAGAAATACTGTCACTGTTGTATATATATTGGAGTTACCTCCCGGTGTTTTAGAGCTTGTACTCGAGGAGTTGTATTATTATTATTTTGGGAGGCAGACAGTGTTGTTATTTCCAGTTGTACGTGATTGATTTTTAGTTACAGCAGATTTTTATTTTACAGCTCTGATATCTGTTTATCTGTAGGCACTTTTCCTTTGCAGGTATAACTCTTCGCCTATGCAGGTTTGGCATAAGGTGGCGGATCTGTTGGCGG
>CM055061.1:37011728-37065888 GCA_029204045.2 Tillandsia leiboldiana
TGCGAGATTAGTGTAGATGTTTGTAAATTGTCTAACCCAATTGCATGAGGAATCCGTTTGTTTCTAACTGAGGCGGCTGATGGTCGCGGTGATATTTATATGCTCATATTTGCTTACACGCACACCGGCGGTCTGGCCACGCACAGGGTGTATTTTTTCGGAACAGTGGTTAGGATTACCCGGTACCCCAAACTAGGGATGATGGGGACCCCTCACGTGAGGTGACTGCTCTTGGGTAGTAGGGGGTTGGAGGCACCAAAAATGAGCGCGGTATTGGGGTTGGGCCCAACTTGTTTTAAATCTGGGGTAGGTGCCCAGCGTGATTGTGACAGGGATTTAGCGATTCATGAGGGGGAAGTGAATGCTCTGGTGTATCAGTTTGTCTTTTCAGTTTTATAGCATTTACTGTTTACCATCTACTTTATCAGTCACTGACTACCCACACTGGTGACAGGTCGAGCACGGGGTGGGAAACGGGGCGACGGTGAGTGAGGCAGCGTTTAGAGGACCCTAGCCATCGGCTATTAAACTTTTCAGTTTATGGTTATCTCTCTTTGTTTGGTTAGTATGTCTGTGATTGCTTGTGAATGGTTTATGTGGATGTTGATGGAGATCTTAGCGTAGAAGGACTTCTTATATCCTGTGAGGTTGAGATTATGAAAGGGCTTGTTTTCAAATATAAACATGGTTTCCAAAGCGTTTTAAACCAAGTGTCGTGTGGGCACTGATTTCTAAAACCCGTGGATTTATCTTTCAAGCAATGTTGCAGCATAACAGAGATTGCGAAAATGTTTTGCGAAAATCGGGTGTCGTGTGGACACCGTCTTTCAAACCTATGGATTATGTCCTTTCATTGCGATGTGGTGAATAATACTAGGTGGTTAAGTGTGATCTCTCCTTCTTATTACTCGATATTGCTTGGTTAAAGTACTAGCGTGTTCGGAACGGCATACATGTACAAAGGAGGCTACGCCCGTTTGGGGAGTGAATTGTAAATGTGGCGGGTTTGGCTGCGCACCGGAGGCAAGGTTCATTTAAAGAAAAAAATATATATATACGTTTTCCGCTCTTTAGAACCTCCAGGCCATGACAGATTATATGGTTATCAGAGAAAAACGACAACCACGGTGTGGTCAGTGACCAACATCCACAGAGTGCAATACCACAAGTAAAATAACCATTTGAAACCATGGGGTAGGTGTGTCGTAATACCCGACCTCCCGCCTGCTATCTTGGATTAATTTAATTCAGTTGATAGGGGGGGGATTGAAAGTCGAAAATTTTGGGCTGACCGCCCGGTGTGAGGACCTGGATCCCCACGACGAGATTACTGGATCATCTACAGCTCCTGGAGGCCTATGTGGCGTGTTGGTGGGATTTGTGCCCCAATTGGACATTAGTGTTGGGCTCAGTGTGTTAAATGGATCACGTGGGTGTTTGGCGGACTCCGTCGGAGTTCCAGAAGTGGTTTCGCGCGCCAAGGATATTTAAATTGGACTCAGTGCGAGTTTGGACCAAGGATTACCTTTCCGGATGCCTTCGGCAAATTTTGGAGTTGGAATTTGGCGAAATGGACATCAAATTCGGATTCAGCGCGCGGGAAAACGGTTAAAACGGACTACCCACTTGTCATTTTTGAGCACCGGACACTGTTCACGCCGGAACAGTGTTTCCGGCGGCGCGGCAGCGGCGGAGCGGCCGCAGGCAGCGCGGCGGACGGAGGCGCGGGCGCCCGGTCCACGCGGCAGGCGTGCACGGGGGCGGGACGCGTGGCGGCTCAGGAGTGGGCCGGCCCGCGGGGCGCGGTCTACGATTCTCCATTTTTTGAGTGCGGGGCGCACGGTGCACGCCGGGGGCTTGGACACGTGCAGGTTTGCATTGGTTCGGTCCACAGGATTTCGTGCACGGGTTCACTGGAAAGGGCCTGACACGTGGCGTTCCCCGATTGGTGGGTCTACTGTGCGCGGCGGGGTGGCAGGCGGCGGCGCGTCAGGGCACGTCACGGTGCGGCGCGCGTCGGGCGGCTTCCGCGCTTGGGGAGGACACGTGTCGGCGTCTGGGGGCGCCACGTGTCGCGCGGGGAGCGGCTGGTGTTGCTGTCGCCTGTTTGGCGGATGACGTGGAGGCCCAGGGGACTTCCGGGCTGCTACAGTGCGCGCCTTTGGGGATTTTCGGGCTGCTACAGTACGCGCCCGAAAGTGGCATGCGCCCGGAAATGGGGACATGGCCGGTATTTTCCCATTTGTTCTGCAGCCTATAAATAGCGATCCGAGCTCTCTTCTTCTCCCTTTTTCCACCATTTCCGAGCCTCTTCTCGCCGGGGTGCCTTCAGCAAAGTTGATCCTCGTGTTTGGCTGCATCTTTCTGCAAAGTTTTGGGATTTTTGGTGGCACGCATCCCGAGGTTACCATTTTTACGGCGCGGCGCGACGCTCGTTCGTTTGTTGTTCTTCGTCGCATTTCGGTGCGAGGACTCCCCGGCTTACTCCGACCTCCGAATGAGGCGATTCTTGCGCCGTTGGCTTCACGACAGGTAGGGCTATGTTTCCAGTTTACAGGTTTTTCCATTCCGAGCTTTTCATGGGTCTTTCGGATCATCTTGTAACCCCTTTTTCTGGGCGGAGTTTTGGGACAGCGGTGCGGTATTTTGGCGTTATCTTCGCGCACAGGCCTCGGATTGGGGCGATTCAAGAGGCGATTTGCATCTACACATCATCGAGGAATATGCCCAAATTTTCTTGGAATTTTCTGAATAATTCTCGAAGGTGAAGATTATCTGTGAACAGTATTTGTTGCTACAGTTTTTTAGTGTAGTTTGATTCGGGGTGGTTCCCTTGTCCGAATTGTTTTCTCAGTGGTAGGAAGCTCGGAATTGGACGTGCAGGTACTCGTTCGAAGGTATCGACGCGAGGATTACTGTGGTATTTTTATTGGATTTTTCTGGGCACTTGCAGCAGGTGAAATATCGCGGCTTTGGGACTGAGTTTCAGATTGTGTATGTTTGGTTGATTTTGGAATAAGAGTGTAATGTTGAGCGTTATTGTTGTGCTCAGGGGTGTTTTCAGCTGTTTGAAGCCGAGGCTTTCGCGACTTGTACCGTGGTGTTATGTTGGCAGATTTTGGACCGCGGGCGTCTACCCTCTTCACCGACTCCAGGTTTGCCTTGGATTGAGCACTTCAGGTGGGTAAGCTTAATTTAGTAACTGTATAAGGTTTTTATATCATGGTGAATGTAAGTGCACATGTGGGGTTATCATCCCTCTATGATTGATAACAGGCATATTTGATGTGCAACCGATATGAGCGAGAGGTAAGCAAGGAATGGCCCACTTGGGTGAGATTGGTATACCATAGTAGGAATGTTTTAGCATGCTTTACTATTTTATGCTTCACCCACTTCTATTATTTCTGAGAACAAAGCATGCGTGCATGGACATGTAGTTAGGCCATCTTTTACCGCTGCACTACTTTTGGAACTTGACTTAGGAGAAACCATGTTATCCTTTTCCTCCTTCTTGGTTAGTCAGGTGGTCTGTGTTGCTCAGGTTCGAGCAGGGGTTCTGGGTAGTGTAGTCGGACTTGGTGTCTGGGACAGGTTGGATTAGTTGTGGGGCTTTGCGGCAACCGCGGATATGGGCGGTTGACCGGATATTTATTTATGCACCAGATTGGGTATCCGATTCTCTAGTGGATGGGTTTTCCCACTTTGAGCAGAGTCAATGATCCAGTCCTGCTGATTGAGATACGTTACTCGTGTGGGTCGCTCCCCTCGAGTGCCACTCCGGAGTGCGCGGCAGACAGACTTTGAGTCCTTGAGACTCCCTTGCTTCGGTGTTATGCGTAGGCTGGCATACCCGTCGCGGCAGGCAGAGCAGGCAGTACCAGTGTCTACTGGTGGCATTAGATTGGGCTTATTACAGACTTTTGCTTTTTAGTTGCGCTCGTGTCAGGGGGACCGAGTGGAGTCTAGTGGCGGTGTTTTGGACCAGTGCTAGTGTTGTTGGGAACGTTTTGGGGTTACGGTGGTCCCAAGGTCATTGTGAGTTGGTTGACCGTTGTAAGGCAGGCATGTAGGCAGGGGCAGACAGAGCAGGCATAGGCAGGCATAGCGGGCATAGTAGGCAGGAGGCATGGCAGGCATAGCAGGCATAATAGGCAGGCAGGGCAGGCATAGCAGGCATAGTAGGCAGGCAGGCATGGCAGGCATAGCAGGCATAGGCAGGCAGGGCAGGCATAGCAGCATAGCAGGCATAGGCAGGCAGGGCAGGCATAGCAGGCATGGCAGGCATAGGCAGGCAGAGCCCGGCATGGCAGGCTTGGCAGGCATAGGCAGGCAGAGCAGGCATGGCGGGCATAGGCAGGCATAGGCATGCAGAGCAGGCATGCAGGCATAGCAGGCATAGCAGGCATGGCAGGCATAGGCAGGCAGGCAGGCGTAGCAGGCATGGCAGTCATAGCAAGCTTAGTGGCTTGATAGCTGTTGTGAGGGTCCAGCTTCTTTTTATCAGTCTTTACGGCTTCGGTTAGTTTTTGTCTCTTGAGGACTTGGTGGGGCAGACCGTCGGGTCTGGCGGTGGTACCCACTGAGAACTCCCTTTTTGGTGTAGTTCTCACACCCTTTGGGGGTTTTTCCCCCTCTTTTCCTCTCCTCTCCTTTGTTTTGCAGAGTCTTAGCAGGTGTTGCCGACTCTGTGGTTGTTGATCGTGGCGAGGGAGTTCGCGAGCTAGATCCCTACCCGGCGTTGGAGAGTAGCGGTACCCTTCTGTGGAGATCATCAGTAGATTAGCTTGTTTCTTTTTCCTCTTTTGAGAGACTTTTGTAGTGAGGATATTTTGTATTGAGAGACTGTACACTGTTGTATATATATTGGAGTTACCTCCCGGTTGGGTTTAGAGCTTGTACTCGAGGATTTGTATTATTATTATTTTGGGAGGCAGACAGTGTTGTTTATTTCCAGTTGTACAGTGATTGATTTTAGTTACAGCAGATTTTATTTACAGCTCTGATATCTGTTAGCTGTAGCACTTTTCTTGCAGGTAGAACGCTTCGCCTATGCAGGTTGGCATAGGTGGCGGATCTGTTGGCGGGCCCGGGTCGCAGTTTCGACCCTGGGGCGTGACAGATTAGAGTGGTATCAGAGCCTAGGTTGTAGGTCATGGTGGACTTAGAAACCCTAGGCTTTTGGTTTGACCCTTGGTTGACTTTGTGAGAGTCGTGATTTTTGCGAGAGTCCCGATTGAGTTTTATACCTCTCCCGAGGGACGGGAGGAGTGATTGGCATGTTTATTCTCCTAAGTGATTATGTGGCTGCAGACAACATAATGCTGTGGAACGGGTGACATGCTTTAGACTTTCGCTGGATTGGGTCGAGCGTTGTTGTGTTCTGTTTTGTTGTTTCGTCGTGGCGAGCGGTGTCTCCCCGACGCTGGGTTTTGACCCGTGTGCATCCTGTCATAGTAGTTGAGCTTGAGCGGTTGGTTTTGGGCCGGATACCCGGATCGAGGTCAGAGAACCCCGGACCAGATGACAGGATTGTCTGAGGCTTGTCAGCGGCAGAGTGAGCAGCTGGTCTTGGTGACACAGTTGTCGGAGCATTGAGTAGCCCCCTCTGTGCCAATGTTTAGTGTCGAGGCACCGAGGCAGGGTGGATGGTTGACAGCTGGTGAGCTGTGGGACATGATCGACCTCTTGAGCCATATTGGCAGATGAACCACCCCGACTCGTAAGATTGAGTTTAGAGCCCTTGGAGGCAGAGTCGCGGCTGGTGGTGATGGAGTGATTAATTGAGAGCCTCCCTGTGTTTGTAAGTGTATGCAGTTGTTGAACTGCGCGCTCCAGATTCGAGGGACGAGGCGCATAGGATATATGAGACTGGGAGTGGATTGCGCCAGGGCACCTTTCTGTTATTCAGTCCCTCCATTGTAGATTTAGACGCCTCGATGGAGCAGGCACAGTGTATGGAGCGCGGCATTGCAGTTCCTTGGATAGGGATCTGCCGCCAGAGGTGAGTTCTGGATTTTGGCGCTTGGCGCCGGATGATGGAGGACAGAACGGCCGGCAGGGGCATGACTAATTTTCTTTTCTTGGATGACGAATTCCCGAGATGTCAGAGGACGAGTGGACCCCGGAGGCGACATCAGTATTTTATCAGAGCGGCGCAGCGATAGCGTGGATTTGTTATCTGCGGAGGACCTTATTCGTCGCCTCATTGTGATCAGAGACAGAGGTCGTGCTTCCTAGTGATAGCCCTGATTTTCAGGCAGATTGAGCGACAACCACTTGCTTTGAGCGGATGAATCTGTGCCGCCCGGTTGGAGGGCGCCACGGTAGTGGATTGAGTGTCGCAGGTGGGATTTCACCACGGTAGTCGGAGTTAGAGCATGTTCCACTCTTACATGGGTTAGAGGTGGATTTGTTACCACGTGCACTAGAGGTACAGGTTCCTGTTGTTGTTGTGCACGTGAAGGAGGCTTTTGGATCATGTCTTGTGCGGCCGAGACCGCGAGTTACCGGCAGAATTATTGGGAATTATAGCAATTAGGTGTTTTGACCTTATGCTTGAGATTGTTGGGCACTATGCCACAGGATGTTCGACTGCGGCAAAAGGGGACTTGATCTTCGGCAAGACAGGCAATTGGAGGCTTGCTCGTGGAGGTTGTTAGAGCACTTTGGTTTTAGCGACCGGATGAGAGGTGCTTACGGCGGCACCGGGACTCAGGGATATCTCTGTTGCCCACGAGACTCCGGGTGTGATTTCACCTTAGTTGTTGGTAATGCCGCCGGTTAGGGAGATAGAGATTGTGTTTGACGTGGTTTGAGGGACCGCACCACCCTGGACAGCACCTCATTGGATATCGCCGGTAGGGCTGAGAGAGACCCGATGGCACTGCTGCAGGGGCCGATGGATCGGGGGGTCTGTTTGACCTAGTGCCACGCCGTTGGTATACGGTGGTGATGCCACATCGTTGATACACGGATGTGAGGGTCCTTTTATGGTATCTAGGACCTTATTGATGGAGTTGTACTCCGGCTGTTGGTGTATGATCCGAGTGCCCACTTGGAGTTAGACAGCTGAGGACTTCGCCTAGGTGGCGTTGTGGACGCGGTGGGGGCATTCTGAGTTGTTAGTGAGGCCCAATGAAATGACGAATGCCCTGTGGACTTCAAGATCTGAGGAATAGTAGGTCCCAGTTGTACTTGGACGGACTGGGAGTGGTGTTTTCCGTGGATATTTTGATTTACTCCCAGAGTGACTTGGAGTACTAGGAGCACTTTGTGGATGTTATTCTAGTTGACCGAGACCAACTTTCATTCTTGAGGTGAGAAGCTTCTAGACTTGGCGGTGCCAAGAGAGCATGGCCAACGGATAATGTGACTGGTCTTAGCGCCAATGCTAGTGTTTCCTGTGTTGGGAGATGGAATTGTGTGTTTTGGTGATGCCTCCCATGGGGGCGGTAGAGTTACCGTGGGTGGATCTTCGGTCCACACTTCTTTAGTCCAACCCTGTGAGTGCTGTGGCAGGATGAAACACTGTTTTTGCAGGCAGCTTGGAGTCTACAGTTGAGCCTTTCAGTACGTCCTTTATTCCCAGCTTGGATTGTTATACCTGGGCGTAGGCCATGCCTGCTCGGCTATCAGTTTTGATTACTCAGCATTTCCGTTCTTTACCATGTGATAGATCAGGATTTCAGCTTCAGTTTGCAGTATTCGCCATGCGGTGCCGACGGAGATTACAGCTTTCAGCATGTTGAATGGGATTTATGCTGATTGTCGTTGCTGGTTGGGATTTTTGACCGTGAGTTTGAGCATCAGCATTATGATCGCCTTTTTGCCAGTTTTCAGTCCCGTTCACTGACGGTTTGGTCCCCGTCAGGGCATCCTTTCGACCCGTGGTCTGTTGGAGTTATGTTGGCTTGTTGAGTGTCCAACCGTGGCTTGAGATTGGATCTCTGGAGGATCCCTTTTGAGGGTAGCTCGTGGTTGAGAAGGCCACTCGGGTGATTTTGGATCGGAAGTAACCGAGTGAAGACCCCAGCTTATTGGATCTTTTCCTCATAGGATGAATCTGTGGGTATACTTCGGGTCACCTTGTTGAGATTTACACCAGGATGTGGTTTGGTGCGTGTTGCACCGATGGTTATTCTGTTTTTTCCCCCAGCTTTTGATGGAGCCTCTGTGTTGTTTTACGTCTCAGCTCAGGTGTGTTTTACTTTTGGATCCCTCGCCGTGATTGACTTGTCTATTGAGATCTGTGATTGTTGGAGTACGAGGAACGCCCGTTGCGGATTCTGGCTCGAGAGAGGAGGGAATCGCGCAATCGGGCCATGCCGTACTGGGTATTGTTGTTATTGGGGAGTGATCGCGGGGAGTGTGTGGTGTGTGGGGAGCTGGAGGCGTGATTGATGGATACCTACCCGTGGTATTTGTGACTCCTGGTGGATTTGAGCTAGTTTCGAGGACGAAACTTTTCTTAGTGGGGGAGGATGTGAGGACCTGGATCCCCACGACGAGATTACTGGATCATCTACAGCTCCTGGAGGCCTATGTGGCGTGTTGGTGGGATTTGTGCCCCAATTGGACATTAGTGTTGGGCTCAGTGTGTTAAATGGATCACGTGGGTGTTTGGCGGACTCCGTCGGAGTTCCAGAAGTGGTTTCGCGCGCCAAGGATATTTAAATTGGACTCAGTGCGAAGTTTGGACCAAGGATTACCTTTCCGGATGCCTTCGGCAAATTTTGGAGTTGGAATTTGGCGAAATGGACATCAAATTCGGATTCAGCGCGCGAAAACGGTTAAAACGGACTACCCACTTGTCATTTTTGAGCACCGGACACTGTTCACGCCGGAACAGTGTTTCCGGCGGCGGCGGCAGCGGCGGAGCGGCCGCAGGCAGCGCGGCGGACGGAGGCGCGGGCCGCCCGGTCCACGCGGCAGGCGTGCACCGGGGGCGGGACGCGTGGCGGCTCAGGAGTGGGCCGGCCCGCGGGGCGCGGTCTACGGAGAGTGCGGGGCGCACGGTGCACCGGGCTTGGACACGTGGCAGGTTTGCATTGGTTCGGTCCACAGGATTTCGTGCACCGGGTTCACTGGAAAGTGGCCTGACACGTGGCGTTCCCCGATTGGTGGGTCTACTGTGCGCGGCGGGGTGGCAGGCGGCGGCGTCAGGTGCACGTGGGCGCGGTCGGGCGGCTTCCCGCGCTTGGGGAGGACACGTGTCGGCGTCTGGGGGCGCCACGTGTCGCGCGGGGAGCGGCTGGTGTTGCTGTCGCCTGTTTGGCGGATGACGTGGAGGCCCAGGGGACTTCCGGGCTGCTACAGTGCGCGCCTTTGGGGATTTTCGGGCTGCTACAGTACGCGCCCGAAAGTGGCATGCGCCCGGAAATGGGGACATGGCCGGTATTTTCCCATTTGTTTCTGCAGCCTATAAATAGCGATCCGAGCTCTCTTCTTCTCCCTTTTTCCACCATTTCCGAGCCTCTTCTCGCCGGGGTGCCTTCAGCAAAGTTGATCCTCGTGTTTGGCTGCATCTTTCTGCAAAGTTTTGGGATTTTTGGTGGCACGCATCCCGAGGTTACCATTTTTACGGCGCGGCGCGACGCTCGTTCGTTTGTGTTCTTCTTCGTCGCATTTCGGTGCGAGGACTCCCCCGGCTTACTCCGACCTCCGAATGAGGCGATTCTTGCGCCGTTGGCTTCACGACAGGTAGGGCTATGTTTCCCATGTTTACTGGTTTTTCCCATTCCGAGCTTTTCATGGGTCTTTCGGATCATCTTGTAACCCCTTTTTCTGGGCGGAGTTTTGGGACAGCGGTGCGGTATTTTGGCGTTATCTTCGCGCACAGGCCTCGGATTGGGGCGATTCAAGAGGCGATTTGCATCTACACATCACGAGGAATATGCCCAAATTTTCTTGGAATTTTCTGAATAATTCTCGAAGGTGAAGATTATCTGTGAACAGTATTTGTTGCTACAGTTTTTTAGTGTAGTTTGATTCGGGGTGGTTCCCTTGTCCGAATTGTTTCTCAGTGTAGGAAGCTCGGAATTGGACGTGCAGGTACTCGTTTCGAAGGTATCGACGCGAGGATTACTGTGGTATTTTTATTGGATTTTTCTGGGCACTTGCAGCAGGTGAAATATGCGCGGCTTTGGGACTGATTTTCAGATTGTGTATGTTTGGTTGATTTTGGAATAAGAGTGTAATGTTGAGCGTTATTGTTGTGCTCAGGGGTGTTTTCAGCTGTTTGAAGCCGAGGCTTTCGCGACTTGTACCGTGGGTGTTATGTTGGCAGATTTTGGACCGCGGGCGTCTACCCTCTTCACCGACTCCAGGTTTGCCTTGGATTGAGCACTTCAGGTGGGTAAGCTTAATTTAGTAACTGTATAAGGTTTTTATATCATGGTGAATGTAAGTGCACATGTGGGGTTATCATCCCTCTATGATTGATAACAGGCATATTTGATGTGCAACCGATATGAGCGAGAGGTAAGCAAGGAATGGCCCACTTGGGTGAGATTGGTATACCATAGTAGGAATGTTTTAGCATGCTTTACTATTTTATGCTTCACCCACTTCTATTATTTCTGAGAACAAAGCATGCGTGCATGGACATGTAGTTAGGCCATCTTTTACCGCTGCACTACTTTTGGAACTTGACTTAGGAGAAACCATGTTATCCTTTTCTCCTTCTTTGTTAGTCAGGTGGTCTGTGTTGCTCAGGTTCGAGCAGGGGTTCTGGGTAGTGTAGTCGGGACTTGGTGTCTGGGACAGGTTGGATTAGTTGTGGGGCTTTGCGGCAACCGCGGATATTGGGCGGTTGACCGGATATTTATTTATGCACCAGATTGGGTATCCGATTTCTCTAGTGGATGGGTTTTCCCACTTTGATCAGAGTCATGATCCAGTCCTGCTGATTGAGATACTTTACTCGTGTGGGTCGCTCCCCTCGAGTGCCACTCCGGACGTGCGCGGCAGACAGACTTTGAGTCCTTGAGACTCCCTTGCTTCGGTGTTATGCGTAGGCTGGCATACCCGTCGCGGCAGGCAGAGCAGGCAGTACCAGTGTCTACTGGTGGCATTAGATTGGGCTTATTACAGACTTTTGCTTTTTAGTTGCGCTCGTGTCAGGGGGACCGAGTGGAGTCTAGTGGCGGTGTTTGGACCAGTGCTAGTGTTGTTGGGAACCGTTTTGGGGTACGGTGGTCCCAAGGTCATTGTGAGTTGTTGACCGTTGTAAGGCAGGCATAGTAGGCAGGCAGGCAGAGCAGGCATAGGCAGGCATAGCGGGCATAGTAGGCAGGCAGGCATGGCAGGCATAGCAGGCATAATAGGCAGGCAGGGCAGGCATAGCAGGCATAGTAGGCAGGCAGGCATGGCAGGCATAGCAGGCATAGGCAGGCAGGGCAGGCATAGCAGGCATAGCAGGCATAGGCAGGCAGGGCAGGCATAGCAGGCATGGCAGGCATAGGCAGGCAGAGCAGGCATGGCAGGCTTGGCAGGCATAGGCAGGCAGAGCAGGCATGGCGGGCATAGGCAGGCATAGGCATGCAGAGCAGGCATGGCAGGCATAGCAGGCATAGCAGGCATGGCAGGCATAGGCAGGCATGGCAGGCGTAGCAGGCATGGCAGTCATAGCAAGCTTAGTGGCTTGATAGCTGTTGTGAGGGTCCAGCTTCTTTTTATCAGTCTTTACGGCTTCGGTTAGTTTTTGTCTCTTGAGGACTTGGTGGGCAGACCGTCGGGTCTGGCGGTGGTACCCACTGAGAACTCCCTTTTTGGTGTAGTTCTCACACCCTTTGGGGGTTTTCCCCCTCTTTTCCTCTCCTCTCCTTTGTTTTGCAGAGTCTTAGCAGGTGTTGCCGACTCTGTGGTTGTTGATCGTGGCGAGGGAGTCGCGAGCTAGATCCCTACCCGGCGTTGGAGAGTAGCGGTACCCTTCTGTGGAGATCATCAGTAGATTAGCTGTTTCTTTTTCCTCTTTTGAGAGACTTTTGTAGTGAGGATATTTTGTATTGAGAGACTGTACACTGTTGTATATATATTGGAGTTACCTCCCGGTTGGGTTTAGAGCTTGTACTCGAGGATTTGTATTATTATTATTTTGGGAGGCAGACAGTGTTGTTTATTTCCAGTTGTACAGTGATTGATTTTAGTTACAGCAGATTTTTATTTACAGCTCTGATATCTGTTAGCTGTAGCACTTTTCTTGCAGGTAGAACGCTTCGCCTATGCAGGTTGGCATAGGTGGCGGATCTGTTGGCGGGCCCGGGTCGCAGTTTCGACCCTGGGGCGTGACAGCCGGGGTTTGCGGGTATTTTTAGGTGCTAGAGCTCGTAAAACGGTGAACGGTGGCGCGATCGGATTCGAATTCCGACCACGGGATCTCCCAGAAATGATTTTTGAAGTTTACTATCAGCTTGGGCGCATCAGAATGCATACCGGCGACCGGCACGTTTTCCGAGGTGATCGGGACCCCTCGTTCAAATTTCGAATGGCTATGTTTGTTAGCAGGGGTTTAATTTTAATTCGCTTCGTAATGCTTAGGTCAGATAGTGGTGCGTGCGGGAAAATAACACCAATCCATAGTTCCCATCTTTTCAAGAAGTCGGCGTAGGGGATCCAGGCGGAGAGACAGGGAAACAGAAGGAAAATCGCTCCTTCCGGCGGGTTTGATCGGGCGAGGAGCGGACGATCTTCTTCCTTCCGCCTTCTCTAGCGAAACGAAGGTGAGCTTTCGTACTAGGGTTTTCTTTCTTGGTGTTTCCGCGTTCATCGTTTTGGGGGGAACCCGTCGTGCCGCTGCCGCCGGCAGCAAGGGGCAGACCGCAAGCAGGCACCGCGCGGGCTGGGGCCGCGCGGGGCTGCCTGCAGGTAGGGCGCCGCTAGGGCTGGGGCCGCGCGGGGCTGCCCGCAGGCAGGCGCCGCATGGGCCGGTGCCACGCGGGGCTGCCCGCAAGCAGCGCGCCGCGCGGACTGGTGCCGGCCGGTGGGGGGGGGGGGGCTGCCCGCAGGCAGCACGCCGCGCGGGGCTGCCTGCCGGCAGGGCACCGCGCGGGGCTGCCCGCAGGCAGGCGCCGCGCGGACTGGTGCCGCGCGGGGCTGCCCGCAGGCAGCGCGCCGCGCGGGCTGGTGCCGCGCGGGGCCGCCCGCAGACAGGCCGCGCGGGGCTGCCTGCAGGTAGGGCGCCGCGCGGGCTGGTGCCGCGCGGGGCTGCGCGCAGGCAGCGCGCCGCGCGGGGCTGCCCGCAGGCAGCGCGCCGCGCGGGCTGGTGCCGCGCGGGGCCTCCCGCAAGCAAGGCGCCCGCACGGGCAGGTGCCCCGCACGGGTTGGTGCCGTGCGGGGAGTTTCGCCGCGCAGGTTTTTGGTCTACCCACCGTCGGGGTCTTGGGGCCGCGTCGGCGTTTTCGGTTTTGAGTCAACGCTAGGTGTTTTGGGTACTAAATCTTAGGGTCACTGATGTTTACTTCGGGGGGGGGGGGGGGGGGGGGGGGTTGTAGGTTCGGGAGGCACACAGAGACGCAGACGAGCTGAGGGCCTGGGCGTCGCACGCAAGGTGGGTTCTTTTCCGAGGTTTTAGATCCCGAATATATACGGGAAAGGTGTAAGGATAATGTAATTGCATGAATCACATTTGTTAACCCCGTAATGTTAGTTCTTAATGTCATTGAGATTCTGGCGACCAAGTGTCGCGGTGCCCTATCTTCTGTATGTGTACTTGGTTACGAGGCTCGAGGTTGCTACACGCACACCAGCGGTTCGGCCAACGCGAGGGTGTGCTTTTTCAGAAAAGTGGTACGTTGATCCGTGTTAACCCACAAGGGGACGTAGTGGGGGCCCCCGTAGGTGGGGGGTTAGAGGCACCAAGGTGTGAGCGGTGTGATGCCGGGGCAGGTTCTCGGTGTGGTGCCGAGGCAAGTGCTCGGTGTGGTGCCGAGGCAGGTGCTCAGTGCGGTTCGGCGAGGTAGGTGCTCGGTGTGGTTGCCGGGGCAGGTGCTCGGTTTGGATTGTGCAGGGGAGGGGCTTTTCTGTCGATTGCACGATGAGGAGGGCGGTTGCTCTGGTTTTCTTATGGTTTGCTTTAGTTATAGCCCTTCATGCATTTCATACCTTTATCATGTGTCGCTGACTTCCCACTCTGCGACAGGTTCAGTCAGGATTGAGAGCTAGGACGACGGTGAGGCCGCGATGAGAGGTCTATTGGCCTTCCGAGGCTACAGACGGTGTGTTTTTCTCCTTACGCCCTTTTCATTATCTGTTGGTAGCTATGTGGGTTTGATACTTTTGTGGGGTTGATGTGGATGTTGGGATTATTACAGTACTCTGTGGATGAATGTTTAGTTTACTATCTGATAGTTGGCCATTTTCAAACTAAAAAGAAAAGAAAGAAAACATTGTGAAAATGATTTGAAAAACATTGGTGTCGAGTGGGCACCGTTTTCAAAACTCTGTGGATTTATGGATTTCGAAATAGTTTTGAAAAACATAGGTGTCGAGTGGGCACCGTTTTCAAAACTCTGTGTATTTATGGATTTCGAAACGACTTTGTAAAACCTGGGTGTCGTGTGGGCACCGTTTTCAAAACCCTGTGGATTTATCCTTTCAAAGTTAGTCGGCCTCTTTATTACTTATGGAAAAATGGTAGTATGTACTCGACTGTTGAACTAGTGTGGTTAAAGTGATGATTGTATGGTTATTGTAGTCAGTACGCCGTGCATATACAAAGGAGACTCTGCCCGTTTGCAGAGTGAATTTGTATATGCGGCGGGTCTGGGCACGCACCCGGGGAGATCGGTTTTAAAATATATATATATATATATATATATATATATATATATATATATATATATATATATATATGCAAATTTGAGAGCTTACGGTGGCTATTCTTCCGCGTGTTTAAACCCCCGGGGTGTGACAGATTAAGATGGTATCAGAGAAAAAAAAACAACTTTAACCACAGTAGTCGCTGTCCAACATCCACAGAAGTATATTACCACTGGCTACTAACCAATGAAATGATCAGGGTATAGGTGCGTAGAGATACGAGAGTGCGGGATCGTTAAGTTTTGTTTCTCGGTTTAGCTCGGGTGTTGTGCTAGTGTAGTCTGGTTGATTTGGAGGTTGGGGTCGAGGCCGGCTGCCACCGGGTTCGTGGAGGTTGCTGGGAATCAATGGTTTAAGCAACTGGCACAGGACACGGTGGGACTGCTGACAGTGCTCATGCACCAGGTGCGGCTATTATCACAGCAGATCGTTGTGTCGGCTTTTGTTTTCCGAACCCCTTCCTCTGCCGACGTCCTGGTGGTCGGTAGCAACGGTGACTGGTGGCAGTGTAATCCGCAGATGGTTGTTAGGGTGTCTGCTGGGTTGTCGGTCGTGGACAACCGGGTAGCCTCTTGTCTAAATTGGTACCTCTTGGGTCTTCTGGTGTTAGGTTACAGCAGATTACAGCAGATAGTCGGCCGATTCTTTTTGCGTTTTGGGCAAGATGGTTGGGAATGAGGATTCTTCCCCTACGGGTGTTACCCATAATTCGGTTTTTTGCTGTGCTCACTGCGATGATTGTAGCAATCGTCGTGGTGGGGTTTTGGGGTGCTCCTTTAGGTTAAAAAGGAGACCACCGGGGCTAGTAAATCTGGTTCGTTTGGGCTCGATTCTGGCTAGAGAGGCCGTGTCTCGCTTCGCACAAGCGTGCGTAAGTGGTGACTTTTTATTGGGGGTTTAACTTTTTGACACTGGGTGGTGTCAATTAGCTCTTTTAAGGGGGGTTGTGGTGGTGTAGCTCTGGGTCGGGTTCATGTGTTTTGCACAAGAAGGTCGGTTAGGTTGCTTTACTGGTGGGTTGGCGCGTGATCCCCCGAGTGCGTTTGGTAAACCCAGGCAACTTTATGACAAGGTTTTCTCGTTGTATTCGTCGCACGTCATTTTGTTCCGACCCGATAAGTTTCAGATGGGTAGTTTATTTTACCTGGAGGCCTTTGTTTTAGTGGGCTTTGAGCTTAGAAGTTCCCTAGTGGGGGTGTCACTGTTTGGTCTGGAGGTTTACCGCTCGATTCGATGCCCGATGCTGGGAGGGGGCAACGGATTGGGACCGAGCGTTAGTGGTTAATCAGAGTGTCGCACCCCGTCGGTGCCAGGATGGAGGTAGGACCATATCTTGTGGGTTTTGTCACCAGCTTCCCATGACCAAGGCATAGTCTTGAGACTTAGTTTGGGAGCGTTTTGTGTCATTGATCAATTGGGGCAGGTGTGGGTCAAGGGGATCTGTCGACTAGTTGGGGCTTTGGCACTAGTCACTTTCGGCTAGGATGCCCTGTACGCAGCTCTTTCTATGGGGTTGACCTTGTGGTAGGTCTTAGAGCTAAAACCTAACTTTAGTTTGGCTGTCGCCTCGGTAGGACGGACAGCCGTAGCGGGTAATCCGGGATGGTGGTTATGCTCCGAGCTTGTGGCCCGTGTTGGTGACGGGTGGGAGCGGTCCGTGTTGGTGACAGGTGAGTTCGTTGTTTGCAAGGGAGAATTTCTGGTAGTTAGTGACCCAGCCTGTTTTGTTGGCACCTCTTGGAGCCTTGTGAGGGCGTTAGTGTGGTTTCTCCCTTGTCATCGGGTTAGTTGTTTTGGACATTCAAGGGCTCTTCGGTATGGGTTGGGCGGTATGACTGGGGTACCTCGACACACCGCGAGACTTTTGTTGCTGACTGCTCAGCGCCGGCAAAGGTGGTCTGCGGACCGGTGGCGTCGTGACGGGGAACTCCAAGTCGGGAAGCAGGAATACGACGTGGTGTTGGGCATGGATTGGTTTACGAGGTATCAGGCGGATGAGGTATCAGGCGGATGTGTAGTTACCGGGTTTCAGTGGGCCTAGAGACTCGACCCTCTGCATCGCTCACTGACTTCCCGGTTGTAAGGATTACTTCCGATGTCTTCCCGACTCAATTACCGGGAATACCCCCGAACGAGAGGTCGTCCTCCCTTTCGAGCTCCTACCAGGTACGCAACCTATCACATAGGCATCTTACTGAATGGCTTTCGTGGAATTGGAGGAACTCAAGGCACAACTAGGAGATCTTCTGGATAAGGGGTTCATCAGGCCGAGTGTGTCGCCTTGGGGCGCACCCGTACTTTTCGTGCGAAAGAAGGACGGAAGTCTACGTCTATGCATCAACTACAGGGAGATAAACAAGGTTACAGTGAACAACAAGTATCCCTTACCTAGGATTGACGATCTCTTCGATCAACTACGGGGAGCAACGGTTATTTCGAAGATTGATTTACAGTCAGGCTATCACCAGCTTAGAGTTCGGGATGCAGATATTCCAAAAACGGCTTTCCGGACCCGGTACGGCCACTATGAGTTTACAGTTATGCCGTTCGGGCTTACGAAAGCCCCAGCGGTGTTTAAGGATATGATGAACAAAATCTTCAGACCCTTCTTGGACCAATTCGTAGTGGTCTTTATCGATGACATCCTGATCTACTCGCCCACTGAGGAGGAACACGAGGAACACTTGCGGATTATTCTGCAGACTCTCAGGGACCAGAAGTTGTTTGCTAAACTTAAGAAGTGCGAATTCTGGCTTCGCGAGGTGGGCTTTTTGGGGCACGTAGTTTCAGCAACGGGAATCGAAGTGGATCCCAAGAAGGCGGAGTTGGGGACTACCTGGGCTAGACCGACTACAGTAACGGAAATCCGAAGTTTCTTGGGCTTGGCAGGATACTATAGACACTTCAAGACAACTCAAAGAATATGAGCGAAACTACCCGACACACAATCAGGAACTGGCAGCAGTCGTCTTCGTTTTAAAGCTTTGGAGACATTACCTTTTTGGAGTTCATCGTAATGTGTTTTCGGATCGCCAGAGCCTTAAGTTTTTGTTCATTAAAGGAATTGATTTTGCGGCAGAGGTGTTGGTTGGAGTTGCTGAAGGACTACGACTTGTCCCTCCAGTATCACCCCGGAAAAACAAGTGTAGTAGCTGATGCTTTGAGCAGGAAGGGTCAAATCGGGGAGGAACCAATGAGCGTGAATGCTCAGCAGGACAGGTACGGTCGCGCGACTTTTGTCCTTGATGGTCAAGCCAACCCTATTAGAGAAATCCTGGAAGGTCAAAAGACAGGCGCACAGATACAACTTGTTCGAGATAAGATTCCCCCGGACCACGCGAGCGACTTTTCGGCGAGTGCGAACGGCGCAATACGTTTTCAAGGGCGGAATTGCGTGCCCGAGCTGCCAGAGTTGAAAGAAGAGATACTGTTAGAGGCGCACTGCGCTCCCTATGCGGCGCATCCGGGTGACACGAAGAGGTACAAGGACCTCAAGCAGAATTTTTTTTTGGTGGACTAAACTGAAAGGGGATGTAACAGTTCGCTTCTCGCTGTTTGGATTGTTAACAAGCAAAGGCCGAACATCAGCGCCCGACGGGGAAACTACAACCTCTACCTGTACCAGAGTGGAAATGGGAGCGAATCAGCATGGAATTCGTCACGGGTTTTCTGCATAGCATCAAGGACACGATGCAGTTTGAGTCACAGTGGATCCACTGACGAGGTCGGCTCTTTTTCCACCCATCCATACGACGTGGACTAGAGACACTCGGCTTGTGTCGAACCTTTGGCAAAGTCTACAACGAGCTCTAGAGACTAAACCACTCTTCAGCACGGCGTTTCACCCCCAGACCGACGGACAGTCTGAGCGAGTGATCCGGATTCTCGAAGTTATGCTCCGAGCCTGCGTACTTGATTTGGGTGATGGATGGTCACTGCTATCGAGCTTAGCGAGGACCTGAGCTTCGATGAAACACTGGTGCGGCTCTTGGCACGAGAGGACAAAAAGGTTGCGCAACCGGACGATCCCCTATGTGAAGGTGCTATGGAGCAACTAGGAAGAACGTGAAGCGACATGGGAACTAAAGTCAAAGATGAGGCAGTGCTACTCAATTTTTTTCAGTGCGGACCAGGGTCAAGTTTCGAGGACGAAACTTGTTTTAAGAGGTGAGTGATGTAATACCTCGACCTTCCCGCCTGCTATCTTGGTTCTAATTTAATTCAGTTGATAGGAGGGGATTGAAAGTTTGAGAATTTCTGGGCTGACCGCCGGGGTTTGCGGGTATTTTTAGGTGCTAGAGTACGCAAAACGGTGAACGGTGGCGCGATCGGATTCGAATTCCGACCCCGGGATCTCCCAGAAATGATTTTTGAAATTTACTACCAGCTTGGGCGCATCGGAATGCGTGCCGATGATCGGCACATTTTCCGAGGTGATCGGGACCCCTCGTTCAAATTTCGAATGGCTATGTATGTTAGCGGGGGTTTAATTTTAATTCTCTTCGTAACGCTTAGGTCAGATCGTGGTGCGCGCGGGAAAATAACCCCAATCCATAGTTCCCCTCTTTTCAAGAAGTCGGCGTCGGGGATCCAGGCAGAGAGATAGGGAAAGGGAAGGAAAATCGCTCCTTTCGGCGGGTTTGATCGAGCGAGGAGCGGACGATCTTCTTCCTTCCTCCTTCTCCAGCGAAACGAAGGTGAGCTTTCGTTTTAGGGTTTTCTTTCTTGGTGTTTCCGCGTTCATCGTTTCGGGGGGAACCCGTCGCGCCGCTGCCGCCGGCAGCAACGGGCAGACCACAAGCAGGCACCGCGTGGGCCTGGTCCGCGCGGGGCTAACTGAAGGCAGGGCGTCGCGCGGGCCAGCGCCGCGTGGGGCTGCTTGCAGGCAGGCGCCGCGCGGGCCGGTGCCGCGAGGGGGCGGGGGGGCTGCCCGCAGGCAGCGCGCCGCACGGACTGGTGCCACGCGGGGGGGGGGGGGGCTGCCTGCCGCGCGGGGCTGCCTGTAGGCAGGCGCCGCGCGGGTCGGTGCCGCGCGGGGCTGCCCGCAGGCAGCACGCCGTGCGGTCTGATGCCGCGCGGGGCTGCCCGTAGGCAGGGCGCCGCGCGTCGCTGGTGCCGCGCGGGGCTGCTTGCAGGCAGGCGCCACGCGGACTGGTGCCGTGCGGGGCTGCCCGCAGGCAGCGCGCCGCGCGGGTTGGTGCCGCACGGGGCCGCCCGCAAGCAAGGGGCCCGCGCGGGCAGGTGCCGCGCGGGGCCGCCCGCAGAAAGGCCGCGCCGCGCGGGTTGGAGCCGCACGGGGCTGTCCGCAGGCGGTGCGCGCCCGTACGGGTTGCTACCGTGCGGGGAGTTTCGCCGCGCGGGTTTTTGGCCTACCCACCGTCGGGGTCTTAGGGCCGCGTCGGCGTTTTCGGTTTTGAGTCAACACTAGTTTTTGTGGGTACTAAATCTTAGGGTCACTGATGTTTACTTCGGGGGGGCGTTGTAGGTTCGGGAGGCACACAGAGACGCGGATGAGCTGAGGGCCCGGGCGTCGCACGCAAGGTGGGTTCTTTTCCGAGGTTTTAGATCCCGAATATATACGGGAAATGTGTAAGAATAATGTAATTGCATGAATCACATTTGTTAACCCCGTAATGTTAGTTTTTAATGTCATTGAGATTCTGGCGACCAAGTGTCGCGGTGCCCTATCTTCTGTATGTGTACTTGGTAACGAGGCTCGAGGTTGCTACACGCACACCAGCGGTTTGGCCACCACGAGGGTGTGCTTTTCCGGAAAAGTGGTACGTTGACCCGTGTTAACCCACAAGGGGACATAGTGGGGGCCCCCGTAGGTGGGGGGTTAGAGGCACCAAGGTGTGAGCGGTGTGATGCCGGTGCAGGTGCTCGGTGTGGTGCCGAGGCAGGTGCTCGGTGCGGCTCACCGAGGTAGGTGCTCGGTGTGGTTACCGGGGCAGGTGCTTGGTTTGGATTGTGCAGGGGAGGGGCTTTTCTGTCGATTGCATGATCAGGAGGGCGGTTGCTCTGGTTTTCTTACGGTTTGCTTTAGTTATAGCCCTTCATGCATTTTATACTTTTATCATGTGTCGCTGACTTCCCACTCTGAGACAGGTTTAGTCAGGATTGAGAGCTAGGACGACGGTGAGGCCGCGATGAGAGGTCTATTGGCCTTCCGAGGCTACAGACGGTGTGTTTTTCTCCTTACGCCCTTTTCATTATCTGTTGGTAGCTATGTGGGTTTGATACTTTTGTGGGGTTGACGTGGATGTTGGGATTATTACAGTACTCTGTGGATGAATGTTTAGTTTACTATCTGATAGTTGGCCATTTTCAAACTAAAAAGAAAAGAAAACATTGCGAAAATGATTTGAAAAACATTGGTGTCGAGTGGGCACCGTTTTCAAAACTATGTGGATTTATGGATTTTGAAATAGTTTTGAAAAACATATGTGTCGAGTGGGCACCGTTTTCAAAACTCTGTGTATTTATGGATTTCGAAACGGCTTTGTAAAACCTGGGTGTCGTGTGGGCACCGTTTTCAAAACCCTGTAGATTTATCCTTTCAAAGTTAGTCGGCCTCTTTATTACTTATGGAAAAATAGTTGTATGTACTCGACTGTTGAACTAGTGTGGTTAAAGTGATGATTGTATGGTGATTGTAGTCAGAACGCCGTGCATAAACAAATGAGACTCTGCCCGTTTGCAGAGTCAATTTGTATATGCGGCGGGTCTGGGCACGCACCAGGGGTGATCGGTTTCAAAAAAAAAAAAAAAAAAAAAAAAAAAAAAAAAAAAAAAAAAAAATATATATATATATATATATATATATATATATATATATATATATATATATATATATATATATATATATATATATGCAAATTTGAGAACTTACGGTGGCTATTCTTCCGCGTGTTTGAACCCCCGGGGCGTGACATGTGTAATGTACGAGCGTGAGCGCGGGGAAAAAAGGATAGAGTCCCGGAGTTCGTAGGTCAAGGTGCTAGACCAATTGAACTAGGATTAATGTTGTTTTCTTTGCTTATAGTGGAGAATGGCTCGTACAAGATCGTCGACCGATAACGCCGGAGCAGACAACGCGGCTCTAGCAACCGCGGAGAATGAGCTCCTCCCCCAACAGCTACATGAGATGGCTGGACAGTTGTCGACCCTTACGGAGCACGTGCGTCAACTGACACAACAGCAGCAGGCCGTGCCAGTGGAGGGCGCCCGGGTTCCGCCGCCCGAACCAACCGCACCTATGGCGGGACCATCGGGAACGGACGGTGAGACCGCGGCCGTCCCTCCCCAGACCGCGCCTACCGGTGTATCAACGGACCAACCGACGGCACCTTCTGCCGCGCCAAGCCCAACGGCTTCGGGACCCGTCACGGGGCAAGCCTCTACCCAACGGACTGAACGGGACAGGGTGAGGGCGAATTTGGCAGAATTCAAGAAACACGACCCGCCTGTATTTGAGGGAGAGACGACCGATCCCTGGGTCGTGGAGAAATGGGTGGATACTATGGAAAAGCTGTTTGAGGACCTGATGATGGAGGATCATGAACGTGTTCCCCTCGCGGTTCACTGTCTCAAGGGAAACGCCCGGATGTGGTGGAAAACGGTGCGCCCGGACCCCTCGAAGGGTAATGCCCTACCATCATGGACCGAGTTTAGAGAAGAGTTGTTCGGGGCGTTCTTCTCCAACAGTATTAAGCAACAAATGGAGGACGACCTAAAGCACATCAAACAAGGGAATCGATCCGTCATGGAGTATCAACAAGAATTCGTAAGGCTGGCCAACTGTGTTCCCTTTGTCATAAGGGATGAATCTCACAAAGCCCCCCTCTTCGTGGACGGACTGCGGAGCAATATTTTCGAAGTTGTGCAAGCAGCGGATCTTCACACCTTCCAGAAAGTAGTGGATAGGGCCACCATAGTAGAGCGCGGATTCAGGGTGACGCGTGCCCGACGAGAGGACTAGGAGTACAACAAGGATAGGAAACGACCCCAGCCCTTCTCCGGAGGGGGTTTTTCTAGCGGGTACCGACCCCCTAAACATCCAAATTCGCGCCATGGGACTAAAAGCGCGCCAGCGAGCAGTCAAAGGCCAGGGGACAGACCTTGTGTTATCTGCAATGGAGCCCACCGAGTTACTGAGTGCGCTAAGAGGCACGATCACTGCTTTCGTTGCGGCAAACAGGGCCATTTTCGTTTCAACTGCCCCTTGAACGCGGGCACAGCATCTTCCGCAGCCTCCACCCCATTGCCACAACAGCCGGAGTGGGGGAGAACCCCCTCGGGACCCACCGTACGCCCTCCGCCCACTCGGCAGAAAGGGGAGACGCGCCCGCAATCGGGAGGGAGGATCTACTCTATGAATCACCAAGGGGCGGACCCACCGGAGGACGTGGCGGCAGGTACTACTCTGATCTCCGACTCTCGAGCTAGAACTTTATTTGACACCGGGGCATCCCACTCCTTTGTATCCCGTATTTTCGCCCATGCTCATGACTTAGAAACGAAACCCCTTCGCCATCTATTAACCGTCCGGACCCCTGGGGGGCCTATTGAGGCAGTCAGTTTCGTGCCTTCTTGCCCAATAAGGTTGGGAAGGCTAGATTGCCCCTGGGACTTGGCGGTCATTCCGTTGAAAGAATTCGACGTAGTTCTGGGAATGGACTGGCTCACTAAACACCAGGCGGAAATTGACTGTGATAAACGTCAAGTACGACTACGGGAACCGGGACTTCCGGAGAACGTGTACCTGGCGTGTAAGAGCACTTTCTTTTCGACCGTCATCTCCACATCTCGGGCCAGGAGAATGATGGAGGGTGGGTGCGTGGCATACTTAGCTTCGGTGGATTTGGCGACGCGACCCACCTCCTCGCTTTCCGACATGGCTGTCGTAAGGGAATTTTCGGACGTTTTCCCGACCGAACTTCCGGGGATGCCGCCCAGACGTGAGGTTGATTTCTCCATCGAACTTATTCCGGGCCCGCAACCCATCACGAAGGCGCCATACAGAATGGCCTTCGCCGAATTAAAAGTACTGAAGGCGCAACTGGAGGACCTCCTCGACAAGGGTTTCATCAGACCGAGTGTGTCGCCGTGGGGTGCGCCTGTACTGTTTGTAAGGAAGAAGGATGGGAGCTTACGCTTATGCATAGATTACCGGGAGATAAACAAGGTCACGGTGAAGAACAAATACCCCCTGCCACGTATTGATGATCTGTTCGATCAACTACAAGGGGCGACGGTGTTCTCGAAGATCGACCTCCAGTCTGGCTACCACCAGCTCAGAATCAGAGGAGAGGATATACCGAAAATAGCATTTCGAACTCGTTACGGCCACTACGAGTTTACGGTGATGCCGTTTGGGCTTACTAACGCCCCAGTGGTGTTTATGGATATGATGAACAGGATCTTTAAACCTTTTCTGGACCAATTTGTGGTGGTCTTTATCGATGACATCCTCATCTACTCTCGCACCGATAAAGAGCACGAGGAGCACCTGCGAGTGATCCTCCAGACCCATCGGGATCAAAAATTGTACGCCAAACTCAAAAAGTGTGAGTTTTGGCTCCGCGAGGTTGACTTCCTTGGACACATAGTCTCAGCGTCGGGAATTGCGATGGACCCGAGGAAGATAGAATCCGTGACCAACTGGGCTCGGCCAACAACGGTGACAGAAATCCGAAGCTTCCTAGGACTGGCGGGGTACTAGAGACGCTTCGTGGAAGGCTTCTCAAAGATAGCCACTCCCCTGAATCTACTAACCCGGAAAGGGGAAAAATTCGTCTGGACGGCCTAGTGCCAGAAGAGCTTCGAGGAACTTAAAGACAGACTCACACGGGCGCCAGTACTCACATTGCCGAAGCCCGGAGAGGACTATGAGATCTATTGCGACGCATCTCGAAGCGGTCTTGGAAGCGTACTAATGCAACAAGGGAAGGTCATAGCATACGCTTCAAGACAACTCAAGGATTACGAGCAAAACTACCCTACGCACGATTTGGAACTCGCGTCAGTCGTGTTTGCCCTGAAGCTCTGGAGACATTATCTCTACGGGGCGCACTGTAACGTATTTTCCGATCACCAGAGCCTCAAATACCTATTCACACAGAAAGAACTGAACTTACGGCAAAGGCGATGGCTGGAACTACTGAAAGACTACGATTTCTCCATCCACTACCACCCCGGGAAGGCAAATATGGTGGCCGACGCCTTAAGCCGGAAGGGACAGACGGGAGAAACGGCATTGAGCATCCTTACCCAACAAGAACGTCTAATTGCAGAGTTCTCGCAATTGAGGCCGGAGGTAGTGCCAGCAGGTGCGGTTGTGCAACTCCTGTCCTTGGTGGTTAAGCCTACGCTGATCGAGAGGATCTTGGAAGGCCAAACAACAGACACGCAATTACAACTGGTGCGGGACAGAACATCCTCGGAGCAAGGTGGGGATTTTATGATTGGCACAGATAATGTGATAAGGTTCCGATGACGAATTTGCGTGCCCGATGTGCCAGAAATAAAGAATGAAATCCTGACGGAAGCGCATAATGGCCACTACACTGCGCATCCCGGAGGTACGAAGATGTACAAAGATCTGAGGCAGACCTTTTGGTGGCCCAAATTGAAGGAGGATGTGATGCAGTTCGTGGCAGATTGTTTGGTGCGCCAACAAGTGAAAGCGGAACATCAGCGACCGGCAGGGAAACTACAGCCATTGCCCATACCAGAATGAAAATGGGAATGGATTACCATGGACTTCGTAACCGGTTTTCCGCGATCACAACATGGACACGACGCGATATGGGTCATAGTGGACCGTCTGACGAAATCGGCCCATTTTCTGCCCAACCACACGACGTGGACCCGAGACCGGCTAGCGCAAACCTACATCGACGAGGTGGTAAGGTTACATGGAGTACCAACGTCGATAACCTCTGATAGGGACACACGCTTTGTGTCAAAGTTCTGGCGGAGCTAGCAGCAGGCACTGGGGACCAAATTGCAGTTCAGCACGGCCTTTCTCCCGCAGACGGACGGGCAATCGGAACGGGCGATCCAGATTCTCAAAGATATGCTCCGAGCTTGCGTGCTGGACCTGGGTGAGGGATGGTCGCGTTACCTACCCCTCGTGGAATTCGCCTACAATAACAGCTACCAAGCAAGCATTCATATGGCGTCGTACGAAGCCTTGTACGGACGCCGTTGTCGATCGCCTATTTGCTGGGACGACCTGGGAGAGCGAAAGCATTTGGGGCCAGACCTGGTAGAGGAAACGGAGGAAAAGGTGCGCCTTATCAGACAGTGGCTGCTGACCGCCCAGAGCCGGCAGAAGAGCTATGCGGATCAGAGACGACGTGAATTGGAATTTATGGTGGGGGAACACGTGTTACTTCGTGTATCACCATCTAAGGGCGAAGGAAACTGAGCCCACGGTATGTGGGACCGTTCGAGATCTTGGAGCGCGTGGGCCCGGTGGCATACCGGTTGGCCTTACCGCCAAACCTTGAACGGGTACACAACGTGTTCCACGTCTCGATGCTTCGGAAATACCTTTCCGACCCGTCTCACGTCCTCGATGCCTCTGCCGTCGAGTTGCGTGAGGACTTGAGCTTCGAGGAAACGCCGATACAGATATTGGCACGAGAGGAGAAGAAGCTGCACAACCGGACGATCCCCTACGTAATGGTGCAATGGAGTAACCATGAGGAGCGCGAGGCAACCTGGGAACTAGAGATAAAAATGAGAGTGTTTTCCTGAGTTGTTTAGCGAGGGTTAAAGATAAGTTTCGAGGACGAAACTTCTTTTAAGGGGTGTGTGGTGTAATATCACAACTTTTCGTGTAACGTTTTGCCCTCCTGCTAATAAAGTATAAGTTAGAGGAAACCGAATTAACGGGTTTACTTAGGTTGATAATCTTGAGGTGCGGGTATTTTTCTGTGATAGAGCTTGAAAAACGTTGAACGGCGGTGCGACCGGATCCGAATTCTGACTTATGGATCCCCCAGAAAGGGGTTTCTAGGATCGCGGTAACCGTAGTGTGCATCGAAATCCGTACAAGAGATCGTGCACGCTTTTCGAGGAGATAAGGAATTATCTCTTATGAATAAATGATTAATTAATTAACTATTAAATACCCGATGTGGATTTCTACGGTACGTACCAAGAGAGAGAAATCACTTGTCCCGAAAAGAAAACCCTAGCCGGAGAGAAAAGAAAGAAAGAGGAAAGGAAAACCCTAATCGGAGGAGAAAAGAAAGAAAGAAGGAGAAAGATGAGGGATCCGATCATTTCTGATCAACATGACGAAGCCGAGAGCATGAACGGATCGCCTTCTTCGATGAAATCGTGGTAAGCAATGCTCTTTTTTCATAGTTTTGTTTTGGGGTTTTCACCACTTTTGGTTTAGCCGCCGACGCAGCCGTCTCGGGACTGCCGCCGCACCCCGGTCGGCGCCGCGCCCGCGCTGCAGGCCGCACCGCGCGGGGCAAGCCGCGCGGTCGGGCTGCCCGCAGCGCCGCGCGGGGTTGGTGCCCGCGCCGCGCTGCAGGCAGCGCCGCCTGGGGCGAGCCAGCGCGGTCGGGCCGCCCGCAGCGCCGCGCGGGGCTGGCGCCCGCGCCGCGCTACAGGCCGTGCCGCGCCGGGCAAGCCCGCGCGGTTGGGATGTCCGCAGCGCCGCGCGGGGCAGGCGCCCGCGTCACGCTGCAGGCAGTGCCGCGCGGGGCAAGCCCGCGCGGTCGGGCTGCTCGCAGCGCCGCGTGGGGCTAGCTCCCGTGTGGTCACGCCGCTGGTAGAGCCGCGCGGGGTTGGTGCTCGCGCGACTGTGTCACTTGCGGCACCGCGCGGGGCTGGTGCCTGCGCGGCCGAGCCGCATGCGGTGCCGCTCGGGGCCGGTACCCGCACGGCCGCATGGCATGGAACGACGCGGTGGTGGCCGCATCGTCCGTCGCGCACTGTAGCGTCGTCCGTCGTGCGTCGTTGCCACCGCCGTGCCGAGTCTTCGGTAGTGTTCTTGGGTTTTGGACTCCGTTTATTTATAGAATACGTTTCCGTTCTGACCGCGGTTCTTTTGGGAACTTTTAAGGTCCGAGTGCCGATTGTGAGCGCGATTCGGCCCCATGTGTTCCGATCAGCATATCTCGAGGTGGGTACCTTTTCGGTATTTTCGGTGTATAGTCGTTCCCGTGTTATTGTGAGATCAAAGTAGATGTTTGGTAAATTGTCTAACCCCATTGCATGAGAATTCCGTTTTGTTTCTAACTGAGGCGGCTGAGGTCGCGGTGCTATCTTATATGCTCATATTTGCTTACACGCACCCCGGCGGTCTAGCCACCGCACAGGGTGTATTTTTCCGAAAAGATGGTAGGTTTACCCGTGTACCCCACGAGTAGGGATGATGGGGACCCCTCACGGTGAGGCGACTGCTCCTTGGGCAGTAGGGGGGTTGGAGGCACCAAGAAATGAGCGCGGTATCTGGGGTTGGTGCCCAACTTGTTTTAAATCTGGGGGTAGGTGCCCAGCGTGATTGTGACAGGGATTTAGCGATTCATGAGGGGGAAGTGAATGCTCTGGTGTATCGGTTTGTCTTTTCAGTTTTATAGCATTTACTTGTTTACCATCTACTTTATCAGTCACTGACTACCCACACTGTGACAGGTCCGAGCAGGGGTGGGAACCGGGGCGACGGTGAGGCAGCGTTTAGAGGACCCTAGCCATCGAGGCTATTAAACTTTTCAGTTTTATGGCTATCTCTCTTTGTTTTGGTTAGTATGTCTGTGATTGCTTGTGAATGGTTTATTGTGGATGTTGGATGGAGATCTTAGCGTAGGAATGACTTCTTATATCTGTGATGGTTGAGATTTATGAAAGCGGCTTGTTTTCAAATATAAACATGGTTTCAAAAGCGTTTACAAACCAAGTGTCGTGTGGGCGCTGATTTCTAAACCCGTGGATTTATCCTTTCAAGCAATGTTGCCGCGTAAAAGAGATTGCGAAAATGTTTTGGAGAATCGGGTGTTGTGTGGACACCATCTTTCAAACCTATGGATTTATCCTTTCATTGCGATATGGTGAATAATACTAGGTGGTTAAGTGTGATCTCTCCTTCAAGCAATGTTGCTTGGTTAAAGTACTAGTCGTGTTCGGAACGCCGTACATATACAAAGGAGGCTCCGCCCGTTTGGGGAGTGAATTTGTATATGTGGCGGGTCTGGCGTGTTAAGGAATTTGTCTTGGCGTATTTTGTGAAAGTGGTTAAGTCTTGAAGATTGAAGATGAAGATGTTTGGATCATATACTTCAATCTCGAGAAAGAAGAATTCAAAAGGATCAGGTACGTTTAACTAAATAATCTTGGTGATCCGAATACTTCTTATAGTGTAGAAACACTTGGATGGATTTTTAATAGTATAAAAATCAGAAAACTGGACTGTTACATGTTCAGGATATGTATCAGGATACTTCAGTCCAGACCCCGAACGTATGTAGGTTCATGCGGAATTTCAGTCCGGATCGCCCTTGGCTCAGTCCGGACCCCGAACGTGGATTCTGCAGAAATCGGATGAACAGTCCGGACCGTGCTTCCTTCAGTCCGGACCCCGAACATGATTTTTCAGGAATTCTCTGAAAAATGACGGCAGTCCGGATCAAGCCAAATCCAGTCCGGGCCGTCGTGTGGGAAAAAGTCTGTTAAAGTCAGTTTTTGATTCTTACCCTCTTCCAATGGTTTCTAATCTATAAATAAACCCTTTGATTCATCTTTTAGGGTTAATCCATGTATTAGAAAAATCCACATATAGAGAAGAAAGGAAAAACTAGATCTATTCTATGTTTCTTCATCTATATTGATTAATTTGATTCTAGATTTTCAAACTCAGATTTTGAGTAGAATCAAATTAATGAATACTTAGACGGTATTTCTGATCTATATATCTTTGATCTAAGTATTCGGCGGATTTTCACCACCAACAAAACAACAATTTTCCCAAAAATCAGCGCGTGGATTCGCGTAGCCTTGTGGACTCAAGGTGCTAGCACTCTCGTGGATTCGGAGCGAGGTACGTTTGTGTGATCAAGACGTACTACTTGGTGGAGACCGTGGATTCGGTTGGACGTTGTGGACTCGACGTTGGACGCCGTGGATTCGGCGTTGGACGCAAATCGTGGATTCGAGGCGCGTTGCGGAGCGAGCGAAGAAGATCAACTCCGAGCGTATGGAAAAAGGTTGAGTCGTGTGTGAGTATGGTATATCATCTTTGTACGTGTTTAATCTTAGTTGATTTCACCGTGTGATCGGTCCCGTGGTTTTTTACTCCTGGTTTGGAGTTTTTCCACGTAAAATCTCTGCGTGTTATTTACTTTTCCGCATTTGGTTATTTTTACGCAAAGATTTTGGTGTGTTTATTGTTTACACCTATTCACCCCCCTCTAGGTATTTTTTCCCCTGTTCAGATCCATATTTAACATAACCCACAAGTGGTATCAGAGTGGGAATAGGGTTGTAAACAATGGTTGAAGGTGGAAACATCAACAGACCACTGTTCTTCGATGGAACAAACTATGCATATTGGAAAGTACGCATGAGAGCGTTTTTAATTTCCATCGATGAACGGGTGTGGCAATCAATAGAGTTTGGATGGACAAATCCTACAGAAATTATTGCTGATGTTCGCACCATCAAACCTAGGTCGAAATAGACCAAGGAAGAAATTGATTTATCTTCTTACAACGACAAAGGAATTAACGCCTTATTTAATGCTTTGTGACAAACTGAATTCTCTCGCGTCTCGGAATGTGAGACTGCGAAAGAAATCTGGGATGTTCTACAAGTTACACATGAGGGAACAAGCCTTGTGAAGATTCAAAAACTGCAAATGCTTACGAGCAAATTTGACTCAATTTTTATGGCAGAAAATGAATCGTTCACAGATTATTATATACGATTGCAAGATATCGTAAATACATTTGCTAACTTGGGAGAGAAAATTCCAGAATATAAAGGTGTAAGAAAGATTTTAAGGACTCTTCCTGAAAGATTTCGCCCTAAGGTTGCGTGTCATGCCCCGTGTTCGAAAATCAGCGTCTAATTTTTTTTTTTTTTTTAAAATCAGAGTTTTAAAGCCAAAGCCAGGGCATGACAGACCGCCACATATATAGAAGAGTCCCAATCCCCCTTACAATTGAGCCTTTCCTATATATGCACGGCTAAGCTTTTACAACAACATCAGAGTAGTCTAAACTACGTATAACTAAAAGATATTACAACAACTTATGATTACAACTCTTTTACATAATTTGCGGAATAATTAAAAGTAACGGCTGCCATGGGTCGATTGCTAACACGGAACCTCACCAACACGTCCCGACATCCCAGCACCCGACTGACCTGAAAAATGGTCACCCAGGGGGTGTGAGATACACCGTACATGTATCCCATTGGGCACGACGAGCCGAGAAATAGCAGATCGTACCTACTGGCATACAATACTAGAGGATAGTAGAAATCAACATGTTAGGTAAGCATGATTATGAAGCATATAATTAATCAATCAGTAAAGCATAGATAAATCTCAACGGGAGTATACTGAATAAATACTGAAAGGAACTGAACAATCAAAATAGGAAAGCATGTTAAACAGGCACTATGCATCAATAACTGAAATATAACAAATTACCCAATCACAAGCCACCATATTGGTCTACAAGACCTCAGGGAATTTGCCCAACCTAGCACCAACCTGGCTGACATTCCCCCCTTGGGGGTCACGGGTCTTTCAACAAACCACTTTACCGGTAAAGAACATAGTGCACGGGGAGCGACCCCGGAAATGTTCGGGAAGTACAGCGGTGCGGGCGATCAAATGCAAATGCTCAAGCTCACGGTCCACAGACCGGGTAATCGGCAACAAGCCGGGAAAATCCCCACTGGGATGCAATAATAGAATGCCAACAGAATCTCAACTCAAATGATCAACAACAAGCCAGAACAATTCCAACAGGAATGAAATGCAGAATATAATCAACAGCTACTATAACATGGATCAGGATATATCGATAATCAAAAAGGTGTGCAAACTAGCTAATGACAAAATCCCAACAGGGATGCAATATCAGAAACCAACTGAATCTCAACTCATATGCAGAAATAATCATCAACTACTATAGCATGGATCAGATATAATCAGGGAACACTGATAATCAGGTATGCAAACTAGCTAATGACCAAGCAGGCATGGCAATGTCCAGAATAATGTCATAATAACTGGAAACAACTAAGATCAAACATGCAAGGTATCATATAATCAATTTTGCAGATAAGGATCATATAGCAGAATGAAACTGATCAATAAAAAGGCAGGCTCAAATTACACCTAGGCTACAAGAACAGGGGTCCAACCAATACTATACCCCAGAGGGCCGAAATGATAAAGCCCGGACCGAAGATAAACCCACCTGTCGTTTGCAGGCGCACTATTGACTCCAACAGAAAGCTCGAAGACTGTGCCAACCTGAATAAAAAATGCTAATCAGGGAACAACTCAATCACAGTAACCCCAACTCAACTAAAACCCGGATCTTTTCCAGATCAACGCGAAATCGTCGGAAATCCACCGTTCGGCTCACTTTGACCCGAACGCGCTACAAGTTTCCGATTTCGACCAAACCTGGCGTGCAACCTTGGAATACTAAAACATTAACGTTTAACAACAACACTTTGCCAAACACAACCCTATGCTCAAATATTGGCAAAATTACCAAAATGCCCCTCCCGGGAATTCCTTTTGGATTTCCGGGAGACTCGGGCTTCAACCCTTTGCCGCTGGCTCAACCAGATTCTACTGGGACTCAACAGTCGGCTAGGCGGAACCGCCGCAATTACCCGAATTGCGCGATTGCCGCCGGGACGCCGTTAAATCGACGATTTTGCCGATTCTCGGACCGATAACCGATTTTTGCTCAACGGGAGCCGTTGGATTCCTAACGAAAAGCTTAGGAATCATAAACACACTGCCCTAGGCAGTACACACTGTTACATTTGCATTTAGACCCCTAGGGTTTCAAAAAATCAACTTTTATAGCTTTTTGAGAGCCGTTTTCGCTCGTTCTCTTATCTGGGGTATTATTTTTACGAACCGTCACCTCCAGTAGGTGACCCTCGACTCGCTGAACACCGTGCTCACCCATTTGCAGCAGCACGGAACCCGATGAAAACTTCGGGCCATAATTTACTATTCTAACCTAGCCGAAATGCATTTTTATTTCTTCGGCTTGACAAAACCAAAATTTAACGCGAGCATCGCGTCCAGTGACCCCAAAATAGCCAGGAGCTCACTGTCGCGGCTTCGCAAACAACCCAAAACAGACCTATAGCCAAACATCTTTATTTAAGGCTTTTAAAAAACAAATCTCTTTAATCCACATGTGCTGTTTGCAAACCAACCTGAGCATTTTGTTCAGGGCACCTCAGGGACACAGGGGCTTGCCCAAATGCAGCCCAGAACTGCTGGATCAAGCAGATCCAAAATCCTTGCTTTCTAACATGACAACATTACTCCACACACAAATCCACACAGATCTGCTTTGATATGAAGTGAGCATCAAGCTCAGGGGACATAATGGAGTAACTTTCATATAATATTCGAAGACAAAATCCATACAAAACTTCACTTAGGCATTAACACGAACACCTAGTGTGCACAATACACAACTTCTGCACCAACCCATGCCCGAGCTAGTTCTCTGCAAGGAAGGCACCTGGGGCTTTCTAACTTGGAAGGAAACACTCTATATAGCATAAAGATCAATCCCAGCAAGTCTGGGCCATCTTTGCACCCCAGGTTGGCCGGAATCCGAGGTTGAAGATGAAGCTAAAGCTTAGAAATTTGTGACCATTCAACCAAAGCTTCTGGGACTCAACCACTTGCACCAACAGGTGCTAAAACCTATCACAAGCTTACCTGAACCCATGCCCGGCGACAGGGCACGGCGGCGGCGGCGGTGGAGCAAAGCTCGGTTTGAGCTTCACCACCTCTAATGGTGGATTTCCACCGAAGCTGCATGAAGCATTTTCACATGCATGGATAATCTCCTCTTGGTCCCAGCAACCTTCCTGACCACTCCCCACCCGCCGGCGACGGCCAGAAAGCCGGCAACCGCCAGAAAGCCGGCAACCGCATCTTGGTCCTTTCTCGGGTCATCCATGGCACCCCCACTTTCGGGCTGCATGGATGCCATGCAAGAGCATGGATGGAACCTCCTTGCTCCTAGGAAGCTTCTCGGCCACTTGGCCGGAGGTGGGGAGGCTCGCCGGCGCCGGAGCAACAAGCTCGGCCAAGCTGAAAAAAAAACCCGAAACTAGGGTTTCAATCTGCCACTCAACCACTTGATCAAACTCTACCAAATTTGTTAGAGTTGATCCTTGTCTCCTACAGAACTTCCCCATGATTTTGGTTTGGCGTTTGGACCACTGGTTGAAGAGTTTGGCCGCGGCGGAGCTAATTAGGGTTCCGGCGAAGAGCTTTCTCCCGCCGGCAACCTACTGTGCATGGGAGCTCGGGACTTGCCAGGGAACATCCTTAGCACCTAAGGAGTCCACTGCTAGGGGTCTCAGGTCCAGAGAGTTGGACCTATTTTTAACCCATAAATAAATAGCCAGCAATCCCCCCCCCCCCCCCAACACCTGCACCGTGTGGGAATCTAACCCGTGCCACTGGCTCCGATACCACTCCTACACAGAGAACCATTGGTTTAAAGAGACTCACCTGCCGGAGTTGGAGAAGAAGTGGAAGAAGCCGGTTCTCTCCCCCCCCCCTTCGCGCAGCCACAGCAAGCTCCAAGGTGGTCCTCAGACGCAGGAAAAACACCTTAGGGACACCAAAGAGCAAGTTGGTGCAACTTTCTTCAACCTTCACTCTCCTCTCACTCTCTTGGTTTTCCCCTCGGTTTGGCCTCAAAGGTGATGGCTCCTCAGCTATCCCCGCACCCAGAGTTATGAAGAATAACTCCTGGGAGTTAGAAATCCCAAGAGCCACCCCGTGTAACCCCCACACGAGTAGCCCAAGAGACTTGGTGGAGATTTAATGAAATTTGAATATTCTTTACCCACCTCCACCACGGCCTGCCTCTAGCCTCCAGCACCCATTCATGGGCTACAAATGCTGGCAGGAGCCCAACTCCAAAACCCCAGTAGCTTAGGCCCAAGAAACATTAGGTTTCTTGCAAAAAAATCGATTCTTTCGGCACTTTTCGCGTATTTCAAGACAACCGATCGTCGAATTGCGGAACGGACAACGCCACGACGTCCGGCTCGTCGAGACCTATCAGAAAGTGCCCTTGCTTGATCGATTCGGTGCACCAATAAATTCTCGGGCCATAATCTTCTTTATGTTGTATAACGACGCACGCATTTCGATGCACCCGAATCGCCAAACGCGAATTCCGATAGTGCCATTGCGCTCAGAACGTCGAAAATAGTTAGAATTGACTACTCATACTACTATGCCTGTGGTCCAGACGGCGAAACAACCAACGTCGGTCGAGAGGGGATTTAAATCAGGGGTTACTATTCACAACTTAAGTTGTGGGGCCCGCTTTTCTTTCGTTGTTTTGCAGAAGATCCGACCGTCGGATCGAAAACATGTGAATATCAACTTTTCATGTTTCGACGAGACGGTCGCAATGGTGATCTCGGATTTTCATGATCAGACTCCGATTAAAAGTCAATATTTTCGGGCCACCAATGCACTACTAATTATCGATTTTGTCATTTAAATAATTCAGAAAATTATTTAAGCTTAGATTTTGGATTTTAAAAATTGCGGTTACTACATTGCGGCCATTGAAACAGTTAAACACCCGGACGAAATCCGTGTAGAAGAATTAGTTGGTGCACTTCAAACTTATGAAATGACATTTCCTACTAACTATTCTTCTGGAAAGCCATCTTCTTCTAAGTCTTCAGGTTTTTGCATTGAAAACAACAAAGGAAGAAGACGCGATTCATCCTCCTCAGACGATGATGAGAATCTATCAATGGAGGATTTCGAGAAGAAACTTGCATTCTTGACAAGGAAATTTCGCCGAAGCTTTCGAAGGGGTAATTCAAGCAAAACTTCATCCTTCGTAAAGTCGAAGAAAGGCAAAGGATCTTCAGGCTTTCAGTCAAGAAAGCAAGAGAGTTTTTCAAAGGACAAGAAAAACTCGGAGGGACAAATCCAATGCTTCAAGTGCCGAGGCTACAGTCACATCTCAACGGAGTGTCCCAACAAGAATCCGTCTAAGAAGAAGGCGATGCAAGCAGTCACTTGGGATGACTCCTCAACTTCCAATGAGCCATCTTCCAGTGATGAGGAAAACAACGCAACGACATTCCACCCGTCCACAACTTCACCTTACGTGTGCTTTATGGCAAGTACATCCGGTTCATTATCCAACTCCTCCCAGGTTGAAAAAACTGCAACGGATGATGAACTGAGCAATTTCGAAGGTGAAGACTGGCAATGGTGATCTCGGATTTGCCTATCATAAGCTTTTAAAGGATTCAAAGAAACTGGGAAAGCGAAACAAGAGGTTGAGAAGAAGATTGCAGGATCTTGAAGAAGAAGCTAAAAGGGCAACTTCTCTCTCAAACGCTCTTGAAGTGGAAAGGGACAATTTGATCAAAGTAAATATTTCCCTTCAAGAGAAGAACGAGCATTTCGAGAAGGAACACATCAAGTTGGTGGATAAAGCTAATTACTTCTTGAAGCTCTACTCCGAGGCTCGACAAGAAAAGATGGAAATGATGAAGACCATATTCCAACTTAAGGATGATTTGAAGCGATTTTCTTTAGGAAGGAGCAAGTTGGATAAGATGCTTGGTCTTGGTCAAACAAATCGTTTGGGCCTTGGATACAATCGAACTGGAGACAGTCCTAGTTCGAGTGAGACAATGTTTGTGCCCCAGTCGGCGTCTCCTCCACCGACAAAAATCAATGCATTCAACGACAACAAGCCTACCTCACCTACCTCGGGTTCAACAAGTTCAAAGGTATGTTTTTGTTGTGGTTTTGTAGGGCACATAAGAAGAAATTGCAAGATTGGAGCAAATCGATCAAATCAAGCGCCTCTTGCAACAACTACCAAAAAGGTCATCCTCCAGAAATCAAAGGAGAATTTTTCAAAGGAAAAGAACCATAGTAGTTCATCTAACAAACGACGTCATCAAAGAAAAGCAATCAATCAAACAAGACGCTTTCACTAAGGAGAATAACTTCACAATCATTGCCGACGCATTCCAAAAAGGTTTGGGTGCGCAAAGGTGAAATCTTCCCTTGTCTTGTCATTCATACATCATTGCATGCTTTTGACACTTCGTCTTGGTATCTGGATAGTGGATGTTCCCGTCATATGACCGGTGACAAAAATTATTTTCAAACCTTAGAGAAAACCTCCGGAGGACTTGTAGTTTTCGGAGACGATCGTTCTTCAAAAATTGTTGGAAAAGGAACAATTGCTATTCCAGAAGGCCCGGTTTTGAACAATGTTTTATTTGTTGAAGGCCTTAAGACTAACCTCATTAGCATTAGGCAACTATGTGATAATGGCTTTTCAGTTAATTTTTCTTCTGCAGAATGCATTGTAACTGATAAGGACCATTTATTCTTTTTGAAAGGGGTTAGGTCCGAAAATAATTGTTATATAGTTCCTAACAAAATTTCTGAACATTGTAACCTAGTTTCTTTAGATAATGAAACTCTTTGGTATGAAAGACTATGTCACATTAATTTTAAGGAACTAGCTAGAATTTCTAATAAAGACGTGGTTAAGGGGGTTCATAAACTTTCTTTTAAAGAAAACATTGTGTGTGGAGGTTGTCAAAAGGGAAAACAATCAAGGGCCACGCACAAGAATTTAAACCACGTGGGAACCAAACGGCCACTTGAATTATTGCACATGGACTTAATGGGGCCGACTCTTCAACCAAGTTTGGGAGGTAAATGGTATATTTTTCTTTTGGTTAATGATTTCTCTAGATACTCATGGGTAACATTTTTAAAAGAGAAAGCAGATACTTTCGATTCTTTTCATGAGATATGTTATCGTGTTATGATTGAGAAAAATGAAAAGATCGTTCGTGTTCGAAGTGATAGAGGTGGAGAAATTATAAATTCTAAATTCATTGATTTTTGCACTTCCAATGGTATAAAACATGAATTCTCTGCACCCTACACACCTCAACAGAATGGTGTAGTCGAGCGCAAAAACAGGGTAGTACAAGAGATGGCGCGTGTTATGCTTCACAGCCGGAAACTCTCGTTACATTTTTGGGTTGAAACAGTGAACACCGCGACCTACATAATTAATCGAGTTTACTTGCGCCCGGGTACTTTAAATACACCATATGAGCTATGGTTCTGTAGAAAACGAAATATCAAATATTTTCGAATTTTTGGGAGTCGCTGTTATATTTTACGTTGTCACGCCCCGGGGTCGAAACTGCGACCCGGGCTCGCCAACAGATCCGCCACCTATGCGAAATCCCGCATAGGCGAAGCGTCCAACCTTCAAAAGTATCATCTAACAACTAAACAGATATCAGAGCTGAAGGAAACCTGCTGTAATAAAAATCTGAATCACTGTACAACTGAAAAATAAAAGTACAATATCCATCTCCCATAAATAATGATACAATAATCCGGTCCACCGAAACTGTAATACAAGTAAAAGCCAACTATACAACATCTATAAATCCAAAAAGGGAGATAAACTGAAATAATAAAATACAACTATGTACAGTGAAACCCACAATCCTGGTTGGTACATCTATCCCACTGTAGAAATCAACACTAGTAGGGATCTATCTCGCGACTCCCTCGCCTCGAACCGTCAACCGAAAGATCAGCAACTCCCGCAGCAGACACTGCAAAACAAAAGGAGGAAAGAGGGAAACAACAAGTGGGATGAGAACCACTAGTAAAACCAGTAGCCTCCCCCTGTGGGTAAAGCCTCAAACCCCGACGTACCCACTAAGTCTACCAGAGGCAAGAGAAGGAATAAGAGAGGTGGTAAGCTATAAATAGAAATACTGATAAGATGAAGCTACCACTAGTATGCCTCTAAATGACGTGCTAAGAAGTATAGCTAAATGTATGCATCAGTATCTAAATGCCTGCCTGAATAAACCCAATCTAGTGCCACCAGTAAAACTGGTACTGCCTGCTGTGCCTTGCCTGTATCGGGTATGCTGGCCGACGCATAACACCGATGAAAAGAAGGAGTCTCAAGGACTCAAAGTATATATATTGCACACTCCGGAGTGGCACTCGAGGGGAGCGACCCACAAGAGTAAAGTATCTCAGTAACAAGTATCATAGTAATATAAATCAGTAGGACTGGATCACGACTCTGATCAAAGTAGGAAAAACCAAACCACTAAAAGAAAGCCCGATCCCCCCGATCTGATGCAATCGAAACTACCCGGTCGACCGCCCAATGTCCGCGGTCGCCGCAATACCCTGCCCTCAAGCCAGCCTGTCCCAGATCCCAAGTGTGAAGACCCGAAATTCCCACTTATGGAGCACTATTGCATCTACAGCTTCTGGAGGCCTATGTGGCGCGTCGGTGGCATTTGTACACCAATTGGACACTAGTGATGTACTCGGTGTGTTAAATGGATCACGGGAGTAGTCAGTTGACCTCGTCGAATGCTTAGAAGTGATTTTGCGCGCAACGGATATTAAAATTGGGCTCAGCGCGAAGTTTGGACAAAAGAACATCTTTCCGGATGCCTTCGGCAATTTTTAGAGTTGGAATTTGGCACAATGGACTTCGGATTTGGATTCAGCGCGCGAAAACGATGAAAATGGACTATTCACTTGTATTTTTCGGAGCCCGGATGACGCGCGCAATTTTCGAGGCTTCTTGGTACTGTTCCGGCGGCGGCGGCGGCGGCGTGCGGTGGCGCGTGGCGGCGTGCGCTCGGGCAGGCGCGCGGGTGCCGGCATGCGCGCGGGCAGGCGTGCGGTCCACGGACCGGCGTGCACCGGAGGCGGCCCACGTGGCGTGTCACGACTGGTCGGCGCTGTGGACCCGGTTCATGGAGCGTGAGTGGGTGGCCTCGAGGCGCATGCCTGGCAGGGGGGCGCAGGCGGCGCTGACAGCGCGCACGTGGGCGCGGCAGCGACGCGTTGACTGGGCGCGTGCCACGCGTCGGCTGTGCAGTGAGCCACGTGTCGTGCGGTGGATGGTCAGGATTGCTGTCGCATGTTTGGCAGCTGACGTGGCGAAACCAGATTATTCCGGGCGCTCCGCGAGGCTGCAGACCGGGTTACTGTAGGCGCCCGAAAGATTTCGGGCGCTCAAAAGATAGGACATTTTGGTCATTTTTGGATTTGTTTGAGGAGCCTATTTAAAGACCCGAGTCTTCTTCTTCCTCCTCTCTTCCGCGTTTCGGAGCCTCTTCTCACCCTGAACCCTTCATCAAGGTTGCTCCCTTTCGTGTTGCGCACCCTCTGGAGGATTTCTAGGATTTTTGGTGGCACGCTTATCGAGGTTTCCATTTTTACGGCGCGGCGCGACGCTCGTCCATTTGTTTTCCCCTTCATCGCGCTTCGGTGCGCGAGCTCCCCTGGCCTACTCCGACCACCGTTTCAGGCGATTCTTGTGCCGTTGGATCCGCAACAGACAGAGCTACGATCTTGGTATTTTCTGTTTCCCCTAGTTTCACGATTTTTGATGAGTTTTCCCATGCTTACTGGGACCCCATTTTCTGATGGATTTTCTGGACAGCGACACCTTGCCGGATTTTTATCTCCGCAACCGGGCATCGGATGGCGACGTGCTTTTACACTTTTTTCATCTACTCGACGCGAGGATTGTCACAGTATTTTTTTTGGATTTTTCTAAGGCTTGCCCGAAGGTATATTTTTCGCCCTTTATCTGTGCATGGAAATACAGATGTGTGGTTGTGTGTTTGTGAGCGCCCTGTATTGTGGAATTTGTAACTCGGCCTACGGGGCTCAGAATTTGACGTGCGGGTACTCGTTTCTAAGGTATCGACGCGAGGAACGCGACAGTAATTTTGTTGGATTTTTCAGAATCCGTTCTGTAGGTGAAAACTGCACATCTTCGGGGCTGTTTTCTGATGTTGTATATACTTGGATATTTTGGGGAATAAAGTGTAACCTTGGACCTTTTGTTGTCCCCAGGAGGGATCGCGAGTATTTCTGAACCGGTTGGAACTGGAGGAAATGAAGATAGTGGATTCCGGGTGTTTTCAGCTGTTTGAAGCCGAGGCTTTCGCGTCTTGTACCGAGGGTGCTGTTTTGGTGGATTTTGGACTGTGAGCGTCTACACACTTCACCGACATCGGCTTTGCCTGTGGAAAGCGCTTCAGGTGGGTGCTTTGTTTCTAGAACCGGTGGACGGTTCTCTAATTCTGTATGTTAGGATGCATGCATGTTTAGGGTACATGGTTTATGTTTGTAAGGTAGGTAAGCTTAATAATGATAATTGTTTCAATAATTGCAAGAATAGTATTTATGATGTATACTGGGGACATGCATGATTTGGATGCTTATGTTGGTGAATAGCGTAAGCTTACCTAGGATAATGTTACCCTATGTGATTATGTAACATGCCATGTTAGCACATAGCCTTTTATGTGGTTGGTTTATGCATTAGCGTAGGATTTAGTAGCTATGTGCGGATTTGTGCTCTGAGGAGTTATTATGATCGAGGATTATGGTCAGGTGTAGGCATGTTGATTACTTTGTTGTATCTTTCTTGAGGACAAATGCATGCTTGTATGGACATATAGTTAGGCCACCCTTTATTGCTACACTACTTATTGGAACTTGACTTAGGAGAAACCATGCATTTCCTTTCTCCTTCTTTGTTAGTCGGGTGGTCAGTGTTGCTCGGGTTCGAGCAGGGGTCTGGGTAGTGTAGTTGGGACTTCGTGTCTGGGACAGGTTGGATTAGTTGTGGGGCTTTGCGGCAACCGCGGATATTGGGCGGTTGACCGGATGCTTATCTATGCACCAGATTTGGTTATCAGTTTTGTCACGCCCCGAGACCGTCAATTTGAACAGTTCGGGCGCGCCAACAGACCCGCCAATCGGGCATGACCTTTCCAGACCCGAAAGGAACGGTTTAATCCAACAATATCAATTCAATATAGCGGAAGAATAAGCAATCAGAGGAAGGATCTATAAATTTAAAACTTTCAGTCATTCAAACAGATAGTTAGAAGAAATGAAAGTACAACGCTTGAGCGAAAATAAATACTTTTGTTTAGTATTACAACTCTCTTTTAGCATGAAACTACAATGCAAAATACAACCTTATTTTTTTTTTTCCTTTTTCCAACTTGAAACTTAAACATTTAAAGATTACATTGTTCCTCACATACAAAAGTTCGCTCAAGGAAAAGTAAAACTCCAAAATGGTGCTGGCAACTCTAGACTACTAGGTCGCTACTCTGCTGGGCGCTTGCCCTTGTCGCGTGCCTCGCCCGATGTACCTGGACCTGTGGGGATGTCACCCAAAGGGTGTGAGAACTACAACCAAGTTCCCAGTGGGTTCAACCACCGAGAGAAAATGCCCTGCACCGCTTAGTCTAATGGAAACAATATAATAGAGAATGAAATACAGTAATAAACCTGTAAATCTTAGCTAGCATGCTTAACACTTCTACCTTTGCCATGACATAACTTTATGTCGCTGTGGGATGCCATTCTAATCAACCTGTCACTTGACCAATCACTTTCATTACTTTTCTTTGTGTTTTAATTAAAGTTGCTAAGCCCTCGGAGAAACTTGCCAACGGGCCCCAGCCCGGCAGACATGCTGCCATAAGACAAGTTTTCCAAGGTTGCCGATAACACCCGCAAGTGTTACCCCGTCCAACGGGAAAACGTGTCGCACGGGTCACTGCCCGGGAGAGGGACACTGCCCTTACTCCAACAAGGACCACGTTTCACCCCGAAGGTACGCCCGTTTTATTATCTCTTTTATTTTTGCTTATGCATTTAGCCTCTTTGCTCTTTAAGCCTTTGCCTTTCTTTTTGCTCTTTAGAACTTAGCTTCCATCTCAATCGAGCTTATAGCTCACATTGCCTCTTGGCCCTTTTCTTTCTTTACAATTAAGCTTTTAGCTTGTCTTTTGGTGTACTCATACCTTTACCCTAGGTCCATGCCTCAAGGTACATAAGTCCCTTGGACTCAATTCTTTACTTTCATTATGCTCAAGTTGAAGTTAAAGTGTAGGTGTATTAACTCAACTCCCTATGACAACTCTAGGGATTTCAAATACTCTGGATCTTAACCTCAACTAAACTATGATTCATTTAGAGACATAACTCTAATGTAAGCCTTAATTCCATATACACACATAACTGACTCAAGCAAACATGCCACTCGTGAAGTCCTATAGTGAATGCCACACATTAGAGCCAAATCTAAGTTTTCTCCTAAGTCGAGATTTCCATATGCCACAAATCACTTCTACATAAGCATGAAAATACAATCCTAGCCACTCTATTAACATGCTTCTAAGGAAAAGCAAAAGATAAGGGGAGAGGTCACCCTCGCTCGATAGAATCCCCCACCTCGGTGTGTTCTTTTGGTCCCTGAAGGAGACAATTTCAGCTCCTTGGATTCGTGGGGCTTCCCTACATTGTAAGGAAGGCAAAAGATAAAGCATTCGCTTTTACATGATTCACTAAAATTCATAAGCCGGTAAAACTAACCCCTTTTTGACAATTTAAAAGGAAAAATCCCTATTTGGTCATTTTTCCCCCACCAAAAGGCTAATTTTTGATTGGTTCGTAAAAATGAGAGGAGAACAATCATCCCATGGCATGTTGCCAAAAAGAAACTTGCTCAACTCGATCCAGGGTCAAAATGCTCTCAAAAATTTGAGAAAAGCTCAATTTGAGCAATTTCTCCCAATTTATCGATTTTGCATCTATGCAAGCCGAGAATTCATTTGTTATATTGGAAGAAAGCCTAATGCTCTCTAATTTTTAGGGGAGCTCAATTTAAGCAATTTCACCTACTTTGCCGATTTTGCATTTGGCAAAATTCGAGAAGTTGCATTTTCCTCATTGGAGAAAAGAGAAGAGAAGAATTCTCTTTCTTCTTTTCTCTTTTCTTCTTCTCTTCCTTTCTTTCTTTTTTTCTCTTTTCTTTTTTTTTTTGTAGTGTTTCCTGCTGCTGGGCAGCAGCTTTTGCTGCATCTGCTGCTGCTGCTGCTTGTAGCAGCAGCAGCTGCAGCCTCCTTGCAGCTGCGCAGGGCAGCTGCATGGGCAGCTGCCCATGCAGCTGCACATTGCAGCTGCCATGGCAGCTGCAAATGCAGCTGCCAGGCAGCAGCCCCCCAATTTCCCTTTTCTTTTTTTTTTTTTTTTTTGTTTGTTCTGTGTCAACACCAGCTGCTGGCTGCTGCTGCTGCAGCCATGCAGCAGCCAGGGCTCCTGGCTGCAGCAGCTGCAGCCAAGCAGCTGCTGCTGCAGGCTAGCTGCATTCGCAGCCAGCTTGCAGCATGTGCAGCTGCTGCAGCTGAGCAGCAGTAACCCCCCCCCCCCTTCTCTACAGCCCTATCTAAGAAGCAAAGAGAGAGAGAGAAAGAGAGAGAGAGAGAAAGAATATAGCATACCTTCTTCTCTTCTTATTCTTTCTTCTTTCCTTCCTCCATTCTTCTTTTCTTCCTTCTTCTTCTCTCCTTCGATTTCTGCTTCAACAGGGAAAGGGGAAAGGAGGTGGTGTTATCCAAGAGAGGGGAGAGAGAGAGAGAGAGTAATTAATTTCTGCAGAGGGTAGCTGGAAAAAAAGGGGGGAGTTACTAGAATGCCCCTCAACAATCCCTTTTTCCCCAAGTTGCCCCAAAAACTGCAGTTTTTTCTTTCTGCAGCATGCAGTTTCGGTTACCCCCATTATACCGCGTTTTGTCATCAACTGGTAAACCGAAACTCCAATTTTTCTTCTCCCTTTTAATCTACAAATTTTTCTTAAACTCTCCACGATTTTGTTTAAATTTTTAGACTACTCTAAGCCCTCGAAAGAGAGCCCCGAAAAAGCTTCGCGATCAACTGCACTGTCAAAAACTGCAGTTTAAGAATTCGCGAAGCATTTTTCTTCGCTTCGTTCTCCAATTTTTCCTTAATCGCTCACCTAGGTTTTTCACCCCTTTTAATCAGAAAACTTTTGTGAGACACCCCACAATTTCTTTTAAATTTTTGGCCTACTCTAAGTCTCCGAAACAGGGCTCCCAAAATGCTTCGTGATCAGAAATTTCAGGAAATTCCAGAATTTGCTAAGTCCTCGGGTTCAAGTCACTTTTCGACCCGATGTCCTTCGCGTCAGCCCGAAACGCACCGAACTCGACTGTAAACATATTTAAAACATGTTACAAGTCTTCTCGCCGAATCTCGCCATTTTGCGAACTCGGCGAACTCGAGTCCAAATTTTGCAAACTTGAGGCTTCGCTTCTCAACCACAACTCACTTTTCGACTCAACGGCTTTTGCGTTGATTCGAAACGCTTCTAACCCACTTGTAATCACATTTGAAATGTGTTACAAGTATTTTTACCGAGTTTTGCTCTTTTGCAGAAATCGGTGCACTACATTCTCCCCTCCTTTAGGAGTTTCGTCCGCGAAACTAAAACTCACGTACCTCAGGATTTATTCCTCGAACAAGCGAGGATAGTGCTCCCGCATCACAGCCTCAGGCTCCCACGTGGCCTCCTCCTCGCTATGCCTCGTCCAAAGCACTTTCACATAGGGGATGGAGCGGTTCCTTAGCCTCCTATCACGCCGATCCACAATTTTATACGGGAACTCATCATAGCTCATATCCTCCCCCAGATTAAGCGGTGGGTAGTTGATTACGTTCCTCGGGTCATGGACATACTGGCGGAGTTGTGACACATGAAATACGTCATGAATTCCTACCAAGTCTGGGGGCAAAGCTATTTTATAGGCCACTGGGCCAACCCGCTCCAATACCTCATAAGGTCCAAGAAAACGAGGGTTTAACTTTCCCCGCATCCCAAATCGCACTACCCCCTTTGTGGGCGACGCCTTCAAAAACACATGATCCCCGACCTTAAATTCTAGGTCGCGCCGCCTTTTGTCCGCATAACTCTTTTGCCGACTTTGCGCCGTCACTAGACGTTGACGAGCAATTTGCACTTTTTCCTCGGCCTCTTGCAATACATCAGGACCCAGTGATGATCTCTCGCCGACTTCACTCCAATGCAGTGGAGATCTGCATTTTCTGCCATATAGTGCCTCGAAAGGTGCCATTCCAATGCTGGCTTGATAGCTGTTATTGTAGGCGAACTCCGCCATGGGCAAATATCGCTGCCACCCAGGGCCATAATCTAGGACACACGCCCTGAGCATATCTTCGAGGATTTGATTGGTCCTCTCAGATTGACCATCGCTCTGAGGATGATAAGCTGTAGTGAAATCCAGGCGTGTTCCCAGAGCCTCGTGGAAGCTCTTCCAAAATTGTGACACGAATCGGGGGTCTCGATCCGATACTATAGAAACAGGAACCCCATGAAGGCGCATAATCTCATCAATATACAACTGCGCCAATTTATCCCTAGACCAGGTGGTGTGGACAGGTAGAAAATGTGCCGCCTTGGTCAACCTATCCACCACCATCCAAATTGCGTCGTGGCCCGCCTGAGATCGAGGTAAGCCCACGATAAAGTCCATAGCAATATTCTCCCATTTCCACACGGGAATCGGCAGATTTTGAAGCTTGCCCGCTGGAAGTCTATGTTCAGCCTTGACTTGTTGGCATACTAAGCATCTAGCCACGAAGTGTCCAACATCCTTCTTCATGCCAGGCCACCAAAACTGTGCCCTCAGGTCCTTATACATTTTTGTGCCGCCGGGGTGGATAGTATACGGCGATCGGTGTGCTTCTTGAAGAATCATTTCACGAATATCCTCGTCATTAGGTACGCACACACGACCCCGAAACTTTAAGATTCCCACGGAATCCGCAGTGAAATCCCTTGCCTCGCTGCCCTCTAAATCAGACCTCACCTTTTGGAGCTTTTCATCTGTCATTTGCTTTTCTTTAATTCTCTCCAATAAGGTAGGTTGCACAGTGAGCAACATAAGCTTCGCGGGTGCCCCGGGAGCCACAACCTCCAAGCCAAACCGTCTCATTTCAGATTGCAACGGGTATTGGTCGGTGATGACCATGGCAAGATTTTCCACGGACTTCCTGCTTAGCGCGTCGGCCACCACATTTGCTTTCCCCGGGTGGTACAAGATGCTAACATCATAGTCTTTTAGGAGTTCCAACCATCGACGCTGCCTCAGGTTTAATTCTTTCTGAGTGAATTTGAGACTTTTGTGATCCGTGTAAATCTCGCAATGCTCCCCGTAGAGGTAATGCCGCCATAGCTTCAATGCGAAAATCACCGCGGCAAGCTCGAGATCGTGAGTAGGGTAGTTCTTTTCATAACTCTTCAACTGCCGGGAGGCATAGGCTATAACCCTCTCGTCTTGCATAAGTACACACCCCAACCCAGTCCCCGAAGCATCACTATAAACCACGAACCCTTTTCCCGCAACGGGTAGAGCAAGGATTGGAGCCGATGTCAACTTGTCCTTGAGCAACTGGAAGCTTCTTTCACAAGCATCGCTCCAAATGAACTTAGCTCCTTTTCTCGTAAGGCCGGTGAGTGGAATGGTAATTTTGGAAAACCCTTCCACAAATCGCCTATAATAACCCGCGAGTCCGATAAAACTTCGAATCTCGGTGACATTTGTTGGTCGCGGCCAATCCTTCACTGCTTCAATTTTCTTGGGGTCCACCGACACCCCTGCCTCAGAAATCACATGACCTAAGAATGCCACTTCCCGGAGCCAGAATTCACATTTCTTCAACTCGCGAATAGGCTCCGCTCCCGAAGCACTTGTAGAACCTGTCGTAGGTGATCCTCGTGCTCGTCGTCACTTCGAGAGTAGACTAAAATGTCGTCAATGAAGACGACGACAAATCGGTCTAGGAAAGGCTGAAAAACGCGGTTCATTAAATCCATGAACGCCGCCGGGGCATTAGTCAACCCGAACGGCATTACAGTGAATTCGTAATGTCCATACCGCGTTCTAAAAGCCGTTTTATGCACATCCTCCGGCTTAATCTTTAGTTGATGGTATCCCGATTGAAGGTCAATTTTTGAAAATACCCGAGAGCCTTGCAACTGGTCGAACAAATCGTCGATCCTCGGTAATGGATATCGGTTCTTGATTGTCAATTTGTTGAGCTCCCGATAATCCACACATAACCGAAGCGATCCGTCCTTTTTCTTCACAAATAAAACCGGAGCTCCCCAAGGAGATACGCTAGGTCTAATGAAGCCCTTGTCCAGCAAATCTTGCAATTGAGCCTTAAGCTCTCTCAACTCTGCCGGGGCCATTCTATAAGGAGCCTTTGAGACTGGAGCCGTCCCTGGAACCAAGTCTATTATGAACTCAATCTCCCGATCCCTCGGCATGCCCGGCAACTCCGCAGGAAATACATCAGAATATTCCCGCGCCACGGGAATGTCTTGCACATTAGGTTCCTCCTTGTGCCCTTCGACCACGGTAGCTAAGTAAGCTACACATCCTCTATCGATAAGCTTCTTGGCCCGTGAAGCCGAGACCACCGAGGCAAATAGAGAACCTCTACACGCCTTGAACACATATTCCTCTTGCCCTGGCTCTCGAAAAGTGATAACTCGCCGCTCGCAGTCGATAGTGGCGTAGTACTTAGAGAGCCAATTCACTCCCAAAATCACATCGTAACCCCCTAGCCGTCTCAAGACCAAGAAGTCCACGGTCATAATCCACTCGCCAATCCGCACTGGACAGGCGGGACAACTCTCAGAAATCTCTAAGGAACCACCAGGCACTTGAACCATTTTAGTACTAGTAGACTGTAGAACATCAAGCCCATGTCTCATGGCAAAGGATCTACATATGAATGAATGCGATGCACCAGTATCAAATAGAGCCTTGCATCGGACATCATTAATAAAGATTATACCTGCCACGACGTCGTCGGCCACGGGCTCCTCCTCCTTCGCCTGAGCGGCAAAAACCCGCCCGCTCGGCGGTCGCTGTGGAGCGGCGGGGCGCGCAGCTGGTAGAGCTGGCACCACCTTCTGATGTTGCTTCGGGGCCGCCTGGATCATCGGCACAGCCGGGGCGGGGTGCGTGCCCCTCCAGCAATCTCGAGCTAAGTGGCCCGGCCGGCCACAGTTGTAGCATCTCCCCTCGCGCTCCGCACACTCGGCAGGTCGGTGCGGTCCACCACAAATGGCACATCGCCCGGGGGCCGTGAACTGTCGGGGCTCCCGAGGATAGTGCTGCTGTCGCTGTTGCTTCGGGGGCCGTTGATATTGGCTTTGACCCCCGGGGCCACCTTGATGCCGCTTCTTTTCCTTTCCCTTTCCCTTGTCTTTCTCAAAGGCTTCGCGCTCTCGGCGCACCACCATGTCGCCCCTCTCAACCAAGCGGGCTCTATCCACAATTTCTCGATAAGTTGCGATGTTGAATGGTTGGACCTTTGAATAAATAGCTGGTCGAAGGCCCCGTTCAAAACACCGCGCCTTGTCCCGCTCACTCCGAACAACGGTGGGCAGACAGCTCACGATGCGAGAGAACTCGCACTCGTACTCTTGGACCGATCGTCCTCCCTGACGAAGGTTCTTGAAATCTTCCTCCATTTGTTGCTTGGCGCTATCGGGGAAATAAGTGGCAAAGAACAACTCCTTGAACTCCTCCCAGGTTGGCTCGGGCAACGCCGTCCTAGCCCGTCTCTCCAATTCCGCCTTCCACCACCGATGTGCCATATTATCCAAGTGGGGACCGCCAGAGTAACACGGTCCCGCGCCAGAATCCGGAGGGTCAAGAACAACCTCTCCATGGAGTCAATCCAGGACTCCACCACCATCGGGTCAGACTTGTCTCCACTGAAGGTTGGCGGGTGGAACTTTTGAAAGCTGGCGAGGCTCTTCATCGCCCGGTCCTGCTCCGCCCTCTGTGCTAGATACTGGGCGTCACCGGCCTCTGAGTCGGCCCGCTGAGGCACCCCCCCAGCAATCCCAACAGATGGTGCGGGGTGCGCCGTCATAGTCACACCTCCAGTAGTCGCTCCCACTTGGGGCGAGGCTGTGCGCTCATGCGTCGTCTGCGCCGCCTCTATCTGCCGCGCCAACATGTCCTGGAGCCTCTCTATTTGCTCAGCCTGACGCCTCGACGCTTCGTCCTGGCGCTGCAGCGCCTCCTCTAGCCTGCGAGAAGTCTCCTCCTCCCGTTGGCGGGAAGCCTCCTCCAGCCTACGAGAGGTATCCTCCTCTCGTTGGCGGGAAGCCTCCTCCTGTCGTTGAGAGGCCTCCGCCTGCTGCTGCACCACGCCGATCAGCGCGGCCATCTGCTCCCGCAGCTCACGAACGTCGCTCGAACCGGAGCCCTCCCCCGACTCGAGACGTGTAGACGTGTCTCCCTTCGCGGTGGCATAGCTATCTGCAAGCCACAAAACATTAGTCCAACACTTACCACTTAGGCATTTGCGGAATTGAATGCAGAAAATTTAACGATCACAAAAAGGCTTCGTCAACCAATCATGCAAAAGTAAAAGGGAATACTTCTTCCCACTCCTAACGTTACGTTGTCGGCCGCCCAACATATCGTTAGCTAGTGGAAGTCCATTTCCCTCGATCCTTCCCAAAAGTCCTTCTTGGGAATCATATAACCCAATTATGTACTTTCGCCAAAAGATCCACACACACTCTCGTGCCCTAAACCCTAGGGTCCTCCTAAGGTTCGCTAACCACCTAGGTCTATTCCTAGGCTCTGATACCACTCTTATCTGTCACGCCCCGAGACCGTCAATTTGAACAGTTCGGGCGCGCCAACAGACCCGCCAATCGGGCATGACCTTCCAGACCCGAAGGAACGGTTTAAATCCAACCAATATCAATTCAATATAGCGGAAGGAATAGCAATCAGAGGAAGGATCTATAAATTTAAAACTTTCAGTCATCAAACAGATAGTTAGAAGAAATGAAAGTACACCGCTTGAGCGAAAAATAAATACTTTTGTTTAGTATTACAACTCTCTTTTAGCATGAAACTACAATGCAAAATACAACCTTATTTTTTTTTTCCTTTTTCCAACTTGAAACTTAACATTTAAAGATTACATTGTTCCTCACATACAAAAGTTCGCTCAAGGAAAAGTAAAACTCCAAAATGGTGCTGGCGACTCTAGACTGCTAGGTCGCTACTCTGCTGGGCGCTTGCCCTTGTCGCGTGCCTCGCCCGATGTACCTGGACCTGTGGGGATGTCACCCAAAGGGTGTGAGAACTACAACCAAGTTCCCAGTGGGTTCAACCACCGAGAGAAAATGCCCTGCACCGCTTAGTCTAATGGAAGCAATATAATAGAGAATGAAATACAGTAATAAAGCTGTAAATCTTAGCTAGCATGCTTAACACTTTTACCTTTGCCATGACATAATTATGTCGCTGTGATGCCATTCTAACAACCTGTCACTTGACCAATCACTTTCATTACTTTTCTTTGTGTTTTAATTAAAGTTGCTAACCCTCGGAGAAACTTGCCAACGGCCCCAGCCCGGCAGACATGCTGCCATAAGACAAGTTTTCCAAGGTTGCCGATAACACCCGCAAGTGTTACCCCCGTCCACGGGAAAACGTGTCGCACGGGTCACTGCCCGGGAGAGGGACACTGCCCTTACTCCAACAAGGACCACGTTTCACCCCGAAGGTACGCCCGTTTTATTATCTCTTTTATTTTGCTTATGCATTTAGCCTCTTTGCTCTTTAAGCCTTTGCCTTTCTTTTTGCTCTTTAGCACTTAGCTTCCATCTCAATCGAGCTTATAGCTCACATTGCCTCTTGGCCTTTTCTTTCTTTACAATTAAGCTTTTAGCTTGTCTTTTAGTACTCATACCTTTACCCTAGGTCCATGCCTCAAGGTACATAAGTCCCTGGACTCAATTCTTTACTTTCATTATGCTCAAGTTGAAGTTAAAGTGTAGGTGTATTAACTCAACTCCCTATGACAACTCTAGGGATTTCAAATACTTTGGATCTTAACCTCAACTAAACTATGATTCCTTTAGAGACATAACTCTAATAGGCCTTAATTCCATATACACACATAATTGACTCAAGCAAACATGCCACTCGTGAAGTCCTATAGTGAATGCCACACATTAGAGCCAAATCTAAGTTTTCTCCTAAGTCAAATTTCCATATGCCACAAATCACTTCTACATAAGCATGAAAATACAATCCTAGCCACTCTATTAACATGCTTCTAAGGAAAAACAAAAGATAAGGGGAGAGGTCACCCTCGCTCGATAGAATCCCCCACCTCGGTGTGTTCTTTTGGTCCCTGAAGGAGACAATTCAGCTCCTTGATTCGTGGGGCTTCCCTACATTGTAAGGAAGGCAAAAGATAAAGCATTCGCTTTTACATGATTCACTAAAATTCATAAGCCGGTAAAACTAACCCCTTTTGACAATTTAAGGGAAAAATCCCTATTTGGTCATTTTTCCCCCACCAAAAGGCTAATTTTTGATTGGTTCGTAAAATGAGAAAACAATCATCCCATGGCATGTTGCCAAAAAGAAACTTGCTCAACTCGATCCAGGGTCAAAATGCTCTCAAAAATTTGAGAAAAGCTCAATTTGAGCAATTTCTCCCAATTTATCGATTTTGCATCTATGCAAGCCGAGAATTCATTTGTATATTGGAAGAAGCCTAATGCTCTCTAATTTTTGGGGAGCTCAATTTAAGCAATTTCCCCTACTTTGCCGATTTTGCATTTGGCAAAATTCGAGAAGTTGCATTTCCCTCTTGGAGAAAAGAGAAGAGAAGATTCTCTTTTTCTTTTCTCTTTCTTCTTCTCTTCCTTTTCTTTCTTTTTTTCTCTTTTCTTTTTTTTTTTTGTATGTTTCCTGCTGCTGGGCAGCACTCTTGCTGCATCTGCTGCTGCTGCTGCTTGTAGCAAGCAGCAGCTGCAGCCTCCTTGCAGCTGCGCAGGGCAGCTGCATGGGCAGGCTGCCCATGGGCAGCTGCACATTGCAGCTGCCATGGCAGCTGCAAATGCAGCTGCCAGGCAGCAGCCCCCAATTTCCCTTTTTTTTTTTTTTTTTTTTTGTTTGTTCTGTTTTTTCAAAACAAGCTGCTGCTGGCTGCTGCTGCTGGCAGCCATGCACTGCTGCTGCAGCCATGCAGCTGCTGCTGGCCTAAGCTGCATTCCAGCCGCTTGCAGCATGTGCAGCTGCTGCAGCTGAGCAGCAGTAACCCCCCCCCCCCCCCCCTTTCTCTACAGCCGTATCTAAGAAGCAAGAGAGAGAGAGAGAGAGAGAGAGAGAGAGAAAGAATATGCATACCTTCTTCTCTTCTTTTCTTTCTTCTTTCCTTCCTCCATTCTTCTTTTCTTCCTTCTTCTTCTCTCCTTCGATTTTGCTTCAACAGGGAAAGGAGGGAAAGGAGGTGGTGTTATCCAAGAGAGGGGAGAGAGAGAGAGAGTAATTTAATTTCTGCAGAGGGTAGCTGGGAAAAAGAGGGGATTTACTAGAATGCCCCTCAACAATCCCTTTTTCCCCAATTGCCCCAAAAACTGCAGTTTTTCTTTCTCCAGCATGCAGTTTCGGTTACCCCCATTTACTGCGTTTTGTCATCAACTGGTAAATCGAAACTCCAATTTTTCTTCTCCCTTTTAATCTACAAATTTTTCTTAAACTCTCCACGATTTTGTTTAAATTTTTAGACTATCTAAGCCCTCGAAAGAGAGCCCCGAAAAAGCTTCGCGATCAACTGCACTGTCAAAAACTGCAGTTTCAGAATTCGCGAAGCATTTTTCTTCGCTTTCGTTCTCCAATTTTTCCTTAATCGCTCACCTAGGTTTTTCCCCCTTTTAATCAGAAAACTTTTGTGAGACACCCCACGATTTCTTTTAAATTTTTTGGGCTACTCTAAGTCTCCGAAACAGGGCTCCCAAAATGCTTCGTGATCAGAAATTTCAGGAAATTCCAGAATTTGCTATCCTCGGGTTCAAGTCACTTTTCGACCCGATCCCTTCGCGTCAGCCCGAAACGCACCGAACTCGACTGTAAACATATTTAAAACATGTTACAAGTCTTCTCGCCGAATCTCGCCATTTTGCGAACTCGCGAACTCGAGTCCAAATTTTGCAAACTTGAGGCTTCGCTTCTCACCACAACTCACTTTTCGACTCAACGGCTTTTGCGTTGATTCGAAACGCTTCTAACCCACTGTGTAATCACATTTGAAATGTGG
>CM055061.1:37065988-37094952 GCA_029204045.2 Tillandsia leiboldiana
TTCTGGACAGCGACACCGTGCCGGTTCTATTACCCCGGGCATCGGATGGCGACGTGTTTTACACTTTTTTCATCTACTCGACGCGAGGATTGTCACAGTATTTTTTTTGGATTTTTCTAAGGCTTGCCCGAAGGTATATTTTTCGCCCTTTATCTGTGCATGGAAATACAGATGTGTGGTTGTGTGTTTGTGAGCGCCCTGTATTGTGGAATTTGTAACTCGGCCTACGGGGCTCAGATTTGACGTGCGGGTACTCGTTTCTAAGGTATCGACGCGAGGAACGCGACAGTAATTTTGTTGGATTTTTCAGAATCCGTTCTGTAGGTGAAAACTGCACATCTTCGGGGCTGTTTTCTGATGTTGTATATACTTGGATATTTTGGGGAATAAAGTGTAACCTTGGACCTTTTGTTGTCCCCAGGAGGGATCGCGAGTATTTCTGAACCGGTTGGAACTGGAGGAAATGAAGATAGTGGATTCCGGGTGTTTTCAGCTGTTTGAAGCCGAGGCTTTCGCGTCTTGTACCGAGGGTGCTGTTTGGTGGATTTTGGACTGTGAGCGTCTACACACTTCACCGACATCGGCTTTGCCTGTGGAAAGCGCTTCAGGTGGGTGCTTTGTTTCTAGAACCGGTGGACGGTTCTCTAATTCTGTATGTTAGGATGCATGCATGTTTAGGGTACATGGTTTATGTTTGTAAGGTAGGTAAGCTTAATAATGATAATTGTTTCAATAATTGCAAGAATAGTATTTATGATGTATACTGGGGACATGCATGATTTGGATGCTTATGTTGGTGAATAGCGTAAGCTTACCTAGGATAATGTTACCCTATGTGATTATGTAACATGCCATGTTAGCACATAGCCTTTTATGTGGTTGGTTTATGCATTAGCGTAGGATTTAGTAGCTATGTGCGGATTTGTGCTCTGAGGAGTTATTATGATCGAGGATTATGGTCAGGTGTAGGCATGTTGATTACTTTGTTGTATCTTTCTTGAGGACAAATGCATGCTTGTATGGACATATAGTTAGGCCACCCTTTATTGCTACACTACTTATTGGAACTTGACTTAGGAGAAACCATGCATTTCCTTTCTCCTTCTTGTTAGTCGGGTGGGTCAGTGGTTGCTCGGGTTTCGAGCAGGGGTCTGGGTAGTGTAGTTGGGACTTCGTGTCTGGGACAGGTTGGATTAGTTGTGGGCTTTGCGGCAACCGCGGATATTGGGCGGTTGACCGGATGCTTATCTATGCACCAGATTTGGTTATCAGTTTGTCACGCCCCGAGACCCGTCAATTTGAACAGTTCGGGCGCGCCAACAGACCCGCCAATCTGGCATGACCTTTCCAGACCCGAAAAGGAACGGTTTAATCCAACAATATCATTCAATATAGCGGAAGAATAAGCAATCAGAGGAAGGATCTATAAATTTAAAACTTTCAGTCATTCAAACAGATAGTTAGAAGAAATGAAAGTACACGCTGGAGCGAAAATAAATACTTTTGTTTAGTATTACAACTCTCTTTTAGCATGAAACTACAATGCAAAATACAACCTTATTTTTTTTTTTCCTTTTCCCAACTTGAAACTTAAACATTTAAAGATTACATTGTTCCTCACATACAAAAGTTCGCTCAAGGAAAGTAAAACTCCAAAATGGTGCTGGCAACTCTAGACTACTAGGTCGCTACTCTGCTGGGCGCTTGCCCTTGTCGCGTGCCTCGCCGATGTACCTGGACCTGTGGGGATGTCACCCAAAGGGTGTGAGAACTACAACCAAGTTCCCAGTGGGTTCAACCACCGAGAGAAAATGCCCTGCACCGCTTAGTCTAATGGAACAATATAATAGAGAATGAAATACAGTAATAACCTGTAAATCTTAGCTAGCATGCTTAACACTTCTACCTTTGCCATGACATAACTTTATGTCGCTGTGGGATGCCATTCTAATCAACCTGTCACTTGACCAATCACTTTCATTACTTTTCTTTGTGTTTTAATTAAAGTTGCTAAGCCCTCGGAGAAACTTGCCAACGGGCCCCAGCCCGGCAGACATGCTGCCATAAGACAAGTTTTCCAAGGTTGCCGATAACACCCGCAAGTGTTACCCGTCCAACGGGAAAACGTGTCGCACGGGTCACTGCCCGGGAGAGGGACACTGCCCTTACTCCAACAAGGACCACGTTTCACCCCGAAGGTACGCCCGTTTATTATCTCTTTTATTTTGCTTATGCATTTAGGCCTCTTTGCTCTTTAAGCCTTTGCCTTTCTTTTTGCTCTTTAGAACTTAGCTTCCATCTCAATCGAGCTTATAGCTCACATTGCCTCTTGGCCCTTTTCTTTCTTTACAATTAAGCTTTTAGCTTGTCTTTTGGTGTACTCATACCTTTACCCTAGGTCCATGCCTCAAGGTACATAAGTCCCTTGGACTCAATTCTTTACTTTCATTATGCTCAAGTTGAAGTTAAAGTGTAGGTGTATTAACTCAACTCCCTATGACAACTCTAGGGATTTCAAATACTCTGGATCTTAACCTCAACTAAACTATGATTCATTTAGAGACATAACTCTAATGTAAGCCTTAATTCCATATACACACATAACTGACTCAAGCAAACATGCCACTCGTGAAGTCCTATAGTGAATGCCACACATTAGAGCCAAATCTAAGTTTTCTCCTAAGTCGAGATTTCCATATGCCACAAATCACTTCTACATAAGCATGAAAATACAATCCTAGCCACTCTATTAACATGCTTCTAAGGAAAGCAAAAGATAAGGGGAGAGGTCACCCTCGCTCGATAGAATCCCCCACCTCGGTGTGTTCTTTTGGTCCCTGAAGGAGACAATTTCAGCTCCTTGGATTCGTGGGGCTTCCCTACATTGTAAGGAAGGCAAAAGATAAAGCATTCGCTTTTACATGATTCACTAAAATTCATAAGCCGGTAAAACTAACCCCTTTTTGACAATTTAAAAGGAAAAATCCCTATTTGGTCATTTTTCCCCCACCAAAAGGCTAATTTTTGATTGGTTCGTAAAAATGAGAGGAGAACAATCATCCCATGGCATGTTGCCAAAAGAAACTTGCTCAACTCGATCCAGGGTCAAAATGCTCTCAAAAATTTGAGAAAAGCTCAATTTGAGCAATTTCTCCCAATTTATCGATTTTGCATCTATGCAAGCGAGAATTCATTTGTTATATTGGAAGAAAGCCTAATGCTCTCTAATTTTTAGGGGAGCTCAATTTAAGCAATTTCACCTACTTTGCCGATTTGCATTTGGCAAAATTCGAGAAGTTGCATTTTCCTCATTGGAGAAAAGAGAAGAGAAGAATTCTCTTTCTTCTTTTCTCTTTTCTTCTTCTCTTCCTTTCTTTCTTTTTTTCTCTTTTCTTTTTTTTTTTGTAGTGTTTCCTGCTGCTGGGCAGCAGCTTTTGCTGCATCTGCTGCTGCTGCTGCTTGTAGCAGCAGCAGCTGCAGCCTCCTTGCAGCTGCGCAGGGCAGCTGCATGGGCAGCTGCCCATGCAGCTGCACATTGCAGCTGCCATGGCAGCTGCAAATGCAGCTGCCAGGCAGCAGCCCCCCCCAATTTCCCTTTTCTTTTTTTTTTTTTTTTTGTTTGTTCTGTGTCAACACCAGCTGCTGGCTGCTGCTGCTGCAGCCATGCAGCAGCCAGGGCTCCTGGCTGCAGCAGCTGCAGCCAAGCAGCTGCTGCTGCAGGCTAGCTGCATTCGCAGCCAGCTTGCAGCATGTGCAGCTGCTGCAGCTGAGCAGCAGTAACCCCCCCCCCCCCTTCTCTACAGCCCTATCTAAGAAGCAAAGAGAGAGAGAGAAAGAGAGAGAGAGAAAGAATATAGCCTACCTTCTTCTCTTCTTATTCTTTCTTCTTTCCTTCCTCCATTCTTCTTTTCTTCCTTCTTCTTCTCTCCTTCGATTTCTGCTTCAACAGGGAAAGGGGAAAGGAGGTGGTGTTATCCAAGAGAGGGGAGAGAGAGAGAGAGAGTAATTAATTTCTGCAGAGGGTAGCTGGAAAAAAGGGGGGAGTTACTAGAATGCCCCCTCAACAATCCCTTTTTCCCCAAGTTGCCCCAAAAACTGCAGTTTTTTCTTTCTGCAGCATGCAGTTTCGGTTACCCCCATTATACCGCGTTTTGTCATCAACTGGTAAACCGAAACTCCAATTTTTCTTCTCCCTTTTAATCTACAAATTTTTCTTAAACTCTCCACGATTTTGTTTAATTTTTTAGACTACTCTAAGCCCTCGAAAGAGAGCCCCGAAAAAGCTTCGCGATCAACTGCACTGTCAAAAACTGCAGTTTAAGAATTCGCGAAGCATTTTTCTTCGCTTCGTTCTCCAATTTTTCCTTAATCGCTCACCTAGGTTTTCACCCCTTTTAATCAGAAAACTTTTTGTGAGACACCCCACAATTTCTTTTAAATTTTTTGGCCTACTCTAAGTCTCCGAAACAGGGCTCCCAAATGCTTCGTGATCAGAAATTTCAGGAAATTCCAGAATTTGCTAAGTCCTCGGGTTCAAGTCACTTTTCGACCCCGATGTCCTTCGCGTCAGCCCGAAACGCACCGAACTCGACTGTAAACATATTTAAACATGTTACAAGTCTTCTCGCCGAATCTCGCCATTTTGCGAACTCGGCGAACTCGAGTCCAAATTTTGCAAACTTGAGGCTTCGCTTCTCAACCACACCTCACTTTTCGACTAACGGCTTTTGCGTTGATTTCGAAACGCTTCTAACCCACTTGTAATCACATTTGAAATGTGTTACAAGTATTTTTACCGAGTTTTGCTCTTTTGCAGAAATCGGTGCACTACATTCTCCCCTCCTTTAGGAGTTTCGTCCGCGAAACTAAAACTCACGTACCTCAGGATTATTCCTCGAACAAGCGAGGATAGTGCTCCCGCATCACAGCCTCAGGCTCCCACGTGGCCTCCTCCTCGCTATGCCTCGTCCAAAGCACTTTCACATAGGGGATGGAGCGGTTCCTTAGCCTCCTATCACGCCGATCCACAATTTTATACGGGAACTATCATAGCTCATATCCTCCCCCAGATTAAGCGGTGGGGTAGTTGATTACGTTCCTCGGGTACATGGACATACTGGCGGAGTTGTGACACATGAAATACGTCATGAATTCCTACCAAGTCTGGGGGCAAGCTATTTTATAGGCCACTGGGCCAACCCGCTCCAATACCTCATAAGGTCCAAGAAAACGAGGGTTTAACTTTCCCCGCATCCCAAATCGCACTACCCCCTTTGTGGGCGACGCCTTCAAAAACACATGATCCCCGACCTTAAATTCTAGGTCGCGCCGCCTTTTGTCCGCATAACCTCTTTTGCCGACTTTGCGCCGTCACTAGACGTTGACGAGCAATTTGCACTTTTTCCTCGGCCTCTTGCAATACATCAGGACCCAGTGATGATCTCTCGCCGACTTCACTCCAATGCAGTGGAGATCTGCATTTTCTGCCATATAGTGCCTCGAAAGGTGCCATTCCAATGCTGGCTTGATAGCTGTTATTGTAGGCGAACTCCGCCATGGGCAAATATCGCTGCCACCCAGGGCCATAATCTAGGACACACGCCCTGAGCATATCTTCGAGGATTTGATTGGTCCTCTCAGATTGACCATCGCTCTGAGGATGATAAGCTGTAGTGAAATCCAGGCGTGTTCCCAGAGCCTCGTGGAAGCTCTTCCAAAATTGTGACACGAATCGGGGGTCTCGATCCGATACTATAGAAACAGGAACCCCATGAAGGCGCATAATCTCATCAATATACAACTGCGCCAATTTATCCCTAGACCAGGTGGTGTGGACAGGTAGAAAATGTGCCGCCTTGGTCAACCTATCCACCACCATCCAAATTGCGTCGTGGCCCGCCTGAGATCGAGGTAAGCCCACGATAAAGTCCATAGCAATATTCTCCCATTTCCACACGGGAATCGGCAGATTTTGAAGCTTGCCCGCTGGAAGTCTATGTTCAGCCTTGACTTGTTGGCATACTAAGCATCTAGCCACGAAGTGTCCAACATCCTTCTTCATGCCAGGCCACCAAAACTGTGCCCTCAGGTCCTTATACATTTTTGTGCCGCCGGGGTGGATAGTATACGGCGATCGGTGTGCTTCTTGAAGAATCATTTCACGAATATCCTCGTCATTAGGTACGCACACACGACCCCGAAACTTTAAGATTCCCACGGAATCCGCAGTGAAATCCCTTGCCTCGCTGCCCTCTAAATCAGACCTCACCTTTTGGAGCTTTTCATCTGTCATTTGCTTTTCTTTAATTCTCTCCAATAAGGTAGGTTGCACAGTGAGCAACATAAGCTTCGCGGGTGCCCCGGGAGCCACAACCTCCAAGCCAAACCGTCTCATTTCAGATTGCAACGGGTATTGGTCGGTGATGACCATGGCAAGATTTTCCACGGACTTCCTGCTTAGCGCGTCGGCCACCACATTTGCTTTCCCCGGGTGGTACAAGATGCTAACATCATAGTCTTTTAGGAGTTCCAACCATCGACGCTGCCTCAGGTTTAATTCTTTCTGAGTGAATTTGAGACTTTTGTGATCCGTGTAAATCTCGCAATGCTCCCCGTAGAGGTAATGCCGCCATAGCTTCAATGCGAAAATCACCGCGGCAAGCTCGAGATCGTGAGTAGGGTAGTTCTTTTCATAACTCTTCAACTGCCGGGAGGCATAGGCTATAACCCTCTCGTCTTGCATAAGTACACACCCCAACCCAGTCCCCGAAGCATCACTATAAACCACGAACCCTTTTCCCGCAACGGGTAGAGCAAGGATTGGAGCCGATGTCAACTTGTCCTTGAGCAACTGGAAGCTTCTTTCACAAGCATCGCTCCAAATGAACTTAGCTCCTTTTCTCGTAAGGCCGGTGAGTGGAATGGTAATTTTGGAAAACCCTTCCACAAATCGCCTATAATAACCCGCGAGTCCGATAAAACTTCGAATCTCGGTGACATTTGTTGGTCGCGGCCAATCCTTCACTGCTTCAATTTTCTTGGGGTCCACCGACACCCCTGCCTCAGAAATCACATGACCTAAGAATGCCACTTCCCGGAGCCAGAATTCACATTTCTTCAACTTCGCGAATAGGCTCCGCTCCCGAAGCACTTGTAGAACCTGTCGTAGGTGATCCTCGTGCTCGTCGTCACTTCGAGAGTAGACTAAAATGTCGTCAATGAAGACGACGACAAATCGGTCTAGGAAAGGCTGAAAAACGCGGTTCATTAAATCCATGAACGCCGCCGGGGCATTAGTCAACCCGAACGGCATTACAGTGAATTCGTAATGTCCATACCGCGTTCTAAAAGCCGTTTTATGCACATCCTCCGGCTTAATCTTTAGTTGATGGTATCCCGATTGAAGGTCAATTTTTGAAAATACCCGAGAGCCTTGCAACTGGTCGAACAAATCGTCGATCCTCGGTAATGGATATCGGTTCTTGATTGTCAATTTGTTGAGCTCCCGATAATCCACACATAACCGAAGCGATCCGTCCTTTTTCTTCACAAATAAAACCGGAGCTCCCCAAGGAGATACGCTAGGTCTAATGAAGCCCTTGTCCAGCAAATCTTGCAATTGAGCCTTAAGCTCTCTCAACTCTGCCGGGGCCATTCTATAAGGAGCCTTTGAGACTGGAGCCGTCCCTGGAACCAAGTCTATTATGAACTCAATCTCCCGATCCCTCGGCATGCCCGGCAACTCCGCAGGAAATACATCAGAATATTCCCGCGCCACGGGAATGTCTTGCACATTAGGTTCCTCCTTGTGCCCTTCGACCACGGTAGCTAAGTAAGCTACACATCCTCTATCGATAAGCTTCTTGGCCCGTGAAGCCGAGACCACCGAGGCAAATAGAGAACCTCTACACGCCTTGAACACATATTCCTCTTGCCCTGGCTCTCGAAAGTGATAACTCGCCGCTCGCAGTCGATAGTGGCGTAGTACTTAGAGAGCCAATTCACTCCCAAAATCACATCGTAACCCCCTAGCCGTCTCAAGACCAAGAAGTCCACGGTCATAATCCACTCGCCAATCCGCACTGGACAGGCGGGACAACTCTCAGAAATCTCTAAGGAACCACCAGGCACTTGAACCATTTTAGTACTAGTAGACTGTAGAACATCAAGCCCATGTCTCATGGCAAAGGATCTACATATGAATGAATGCGATGCACCAGTATCAATAGAGCCTTGCATCGGACATCATTAATAAAGATTATACCTGCCACGACGTCGTCGGCCACGGGCTTCCTCCTCCTTCGCCTGAGCGGCAAAAACCCGCCCGCTCGGCGGTCGCTGTGGAGCGGCGGGGCGCGCAGCTGGTAGAGCTGGCACCACCTTCTGATGTTGCTTCGGGGCCGCCTGGATCATCGGCACAGCCGGGGGCGGGTGCGTGCCCCTCCAGCAATCTCGAGCTAAGTGGCCCGGCCGGCCACAGTTGTAGCATCTCCCCTCGCGCTCCGCACACTCGGCAGGTCGGTGCGGTCCACCACAAATGGCACATCGCCCGGGGGCCGTGAACTGTCGGGGCTCCCGAGGATAGTGCTGCTGTCGCTGTTGCTTCGGGGGCCGTTGATATTGGCTTTGACCCCCGGGGCCACCTTGATGCCGCTTCTTTTCCTTTCCCTTTCCCTTGTCTTTCTCAAGGCTTCGCGCTCTCGGCGCACCACCATGTCGCCCCTCTCAACCAAGCGGGCTCTATCCACAATTTCTCGATAAGTTGCGATGTTGAATGGTTGGACCTTTGAATAAATAGCTGGTCGAAGGCCCCGTTCAAAACACCGCGCCTTGTCCCGCTCACTCCGAACAACGGTGGGCAGACAGCTCACGATGCGAGAGAACTCGCACTCGTACTCTTGGACCGATCGTCCTCCCTGACGAAGGTTCTTGAAATCTTCCTCCATTTGTTGCTTGGCGCTATCGGGGAAATAAGTGGCAAAGAACAACTCCTTGAACTCCTCCCAGGTTGGCTCGGGCAACGCCGTCCTAGCCCGTCTCTCCAATTCCGCCTTCCACCACCGATGTGCCATATTATCCAAGTGGGGGACCGCCAGAGTAACACGGTCCCGCGCCAGAATCCGGAGGGTCAAGAACAACCTCTCCATGGAGTCAATCCAGGACTCCACCACCATCGGGTCAGACTTGTCTCCACTGAAGGTTGGCGGGTGGAACTTTTGAAAGCTGGCGAGGCTCTTCATCGCCCGGTCCTGCTCCGCCCTCTGTGCTAGATACTGGGCGTCACCGGCCTCTGAGTCGGCCCGCTGAGGCACCCCCCCAGCAATCCCAACAGATGGTGCGGGGTGCGCCGTCATAGTCACACCTCCAGTAGTCGCTCCCACTTGGGGCGAGGCTGTGCGCTCATGCGTCGTCTGCGCCGCCTCTATCTGCCGCGCCAACATGTCCTGGAGCCTCTCTATTTGCTCAGCCTGACGCCTCGACGCTTCGTCCTGGCGCTGCAGCGCCTCCTCTAGCCTGCGAGAAGTCTCCTCCTCCCGTTGGCGGGAAGCCTCCTCCAGCCTACGAGAGGTATCCTCCTCTCGTTGGCGGGAAGCCTCCTCCTGTCGTTGAGAGGCCTCCGCCTGCTGCTGCACCACGCCGATCAGCGCGGCCATCTGCTCCCGCAGCTCACGAACGTCGCTCGAACCGGAGCCCTCCCCCGACTCGAGACGTGTAAGACGTGTCTCCCTTCGCGGTGGCATAGCTATCTGCAAGCCACAAAAACATTAGTCCAACACTTACCACTTAGGCATTTGCGGAATTGAATGCAGAAAATTTAACGATCACAAAAAGGCTTCGTCAACCCAATCATGCAAAAGTAAAAGGGAATACTTCTTCCCACTCCTAACGTTACGTTGTCGGCCGCCCAACATATCGTTAGCTAGTGGAAGTCCATTTCCCTCGATCCATTCCCAAAGTCCTTCTTGGGAATCATATAACCCAATTATGTACTTTCGCCAAAAGATCCACACACACTCTCGTGCCTAAACCCTAGGGTCCTCCTAAGGTTCGCTAACCACCTAGGTCTATTCCTAGGCTCTGATACCACTCTTATCTGTCACGCCCCGAGACCGTCAATTTGAACAGTTCGGGCGCGCCAACAGACCCGCCAATCGGGCATGACCTTTCCAGACCCGAAAGGAACGGTTTAATCCAACAATATCAATTCAATATAGCGGAAGAATAAGCAATCAGAGGAAGGATCTATAAATTTAAAACTTTCAGTCATTCAAACAGATAGTTAGAAGAAATGAAAGTACAACGCTTGAGCGAAAATAAATACTTTTGTTTAGTATTACAACTCTCTTTTAGCATGAAACTACAATGCAAAATACAACCTTATTTTTTTTTTTCCTTTTTCCAACTTGAAACTTAAACATTTAAAGATTACATTGTTCCTCACATACAAAAGTTCGCTCAAGGAAAAGTAAAACTCCAAAATGGTGCTGGCGACTCTAGACTGCTAGGTCGCTACTCTGCTGGGCGCTAGCCCTTGTCGCGTGCCTCGCCCGATGTACCTGGACCTGTGGGGATGTCACCCAAAGGGTGTGAGAACTACAACCAAGTTCCCAGTGGGTTCAACCACCGAGAGAAAATGCCCTGCACTGCTTAGTCTAATGGAAGCAATATAATAGAGAATGAAATACAGTAATAAAGCTGTAAATCTTAGCTAGCATGCTTAACACTTCTACCTTTGCCATGACATAACTTTATGTCGCTGTGGGATGCCATTCTAATCAACCTGTCACTTGACCAATCACTTTCATTACTTTTCTTTGTGTTTTAATTAAAGTTGCTAAGCCCTCGGAGAAACTTGCCAACGGGCCCCAGCCCGGCAGTCATGCTGCCATAAGACAAGTTTTCCAAGGTTGCCGATAACACCCGCAAGTGTTACCCCGTCCAACGGGAAAACGTGTCGCACGGGTCACTGCCCGGGAGAGGGACACTGCCCTTACTCCAACAAGGACCACGTTTCACCCCGAAGGTACGCCCGTTTTATTATCTCTTTTATTTTTGCTTATGCATTTAGCCTCTTTGCTCTTTAAGCCTTTGCCTTTCTTTTTGCTCTGTAGAACTTAGCTTCCATCTCAATCGAGCTTATAGCTCACATTGCCTCTTGGCCCTTTTCTTTCTTTACAATTAAGCTTTTAGCTTGTCTTTTGGTGTACTCATACCTTTACCCTAGGTCCATGCCTCAAGGTACATAAGTCCCTTGGACTCAATTCTTTACTTTCATTATGCTCAAGTTGAAGTTAAAGTGTAGGTGTATTAACTCAACTCCCTATGACAACTCTAGGGATTTCAAATACTCTGGATCTTAACCTCAACTAAACTATGATTCATTTAGAGACATAACTCTAATGTAAGCCTTAATTCCATATACACACATAACTGACTCAAGCAAACATGCCACTCGTGAAGTCCTATAGTGAATGCCACACATTAGAGCCAAATCTAAGTTTTCTCCTAAGTCGAGATTTCCATATGCCACAAATCACTTCTACATAAGCATGAAAATACAATCCTAGCCACTCTATTAACATGCTTCTAAGGAAAAACAAAAGATAAGGGGAGAGGTCACCCTCGCTCGATAGAATCCCCCACCTCGGTGTGTTCTTTTGGTCCCTGAAGGAGACAATTTCAGCTCCTTGGATTCGTGGGGCTTCCCTACATTGTAAGGAAGGCAAAAGATAAAGCATTCGCTTTTACATGATTCACTAAAATTCATAAGCCGGTAAAACTAACCCCTTTTTGACAATTTAAAGGGAAAAATCCCTATTTGGTCATTTTTCCCCCACCAAAAGGCTAATTTTTGATTGGTTCGTAAAAATGAGAGGAGAACAATCATCCCATGGCATGTTGCCAAAAAGAAACTTGCTCAACTCGATCCAGGGTCAAAATGCTCTCAAAAATTTGAGAAAAGCTCAATTTGAGCAATTTCTCCCAATTTATCGATTTTGCATCTATGCAAGCCGAGAATTCATTTGTTATATTGGAAGAAAGCCTAATGCTCTCTAATTTTTAGGGGAGCTCAATTTAAGCAATTTCCCCTACTTTGCCGATTTTGCATTTGGCAAAATTCGAGAAGTTGCATTTTCCTCATTGGAGAAAAGAGAAGAGAAGAATTCTCTTTCTTCTTTTCTCTTTTCTTCTTCTCTTCCTTTCTTTCTTTTTTCTCTTTTCTTTTTTTTTTTGTAGTGTTTCCTGCTGCTGGGCAGCAGCTCTTGCTGCATCTGCTGCTGCTGCTGCTTGTAGCAGCAGCAGCTGCAGCCTCCTTGCAGCTGCGCAGGGCAGCTGCATGGGCAGCTGCCCATGCAGCTGCACATTGCAGCTGCCATGGCAGCTGCAAATGCAGCTGCCAGGCAGCAGCCCCCCAATTTCCCTTTTCTTTTTTTTTTTTTTTTTTGTTTGTTCTGTGTCAACAGCAGCTGCTGGCTGCTGCTGCTGCAGCCATGCAGCTGCTGCTGCAGCCATGCAGCTGCTGCTGCAGGCTAGCTGCATTCGCAGCCAGCTTGCAGCATGTGCAGCTGCTGCAGCTGAGCAGCAGTAACCCCCCCCCCCCCCCCCCTTCTCTACAGCCGTATCTAAGAAGCAAAGAGAGAGAGAGAAAGAGAGAGAGAGAGAAAGAATATAGCATACCTTCTTCTCTTCTTATTCTTTCTTCTTTCCTTCCTCCATTCTTCTTTTCTTCCTTCTTCTTCTCTCCTTCGATTTCTGCTTCAACAGGGAAAGGGGAAAGGAGGTGGTGTTATCCAAGAGAGGGGAGAGAGAGAGAGAGTAATTAATTTCTGCAGAGGGTAGCTGGGAAAAAAGAGGGGAGTTACTAGAATGCCCCTCAACAATCCCTTTTTCCCCAAGTTGGCCCAAAAACTGCAGTTTTTTCTTTCTCCAGCATGCAGTTTCGGTTACCCCCATTATACCGCGTTTTGTCATCAACTGGTAAACCGAAACTCCAATTTTTCTTCTCCCTTTTAATCTACAAATTTTTCTTAAACTCTCCACGATTTTGTTTAAATTTTTAGACTACTCTAAGCCCTCGAAAGAGAGCCCCGAAAAAGCTTCGCGATCAACTGCACTGTCAAAAACTGCAGTTTCAGAATTCGCGAAGCATTTTTCTTCTCTTCGTTCTCCAATTTTTCCTTAATCGCTCACCTAGGTTTTTCACCCCTTTTAATCAGAAAACTTTTGTGAGACACCCCACGATTTATTTTAAATTTTTGGGCTACTTTAAGTCTCCGAAACAGGGCTCCCAAAATGCTTCGTGATCAGAAATTTCAGGAAATTCCAGAATTTGCTAAGTCCTCGGGTTCAAGTCACTTTTCGACCCGATGCCCTTCGCGTCAGCCCGAAACGCACCGAACTCGACTGTAAACATATTTAAAACATGTTACAAGTCTTCTCGCCGAATCTCGCCATTTTGCGAACTCGGCGAACTCGAGTCCAAATTTTGCAAACTTGAGGCTTCGCTTCTCAACCACAACTCACTTTTCGACTCAACGGCTTTTGCGTTGATTCGAAACGCTTCTAACCCACTTGTAATCACATTTGAAATGTGTTACAAGTATTTTTACCGAGTTTTGCTCTTTTGCAGAAATCGGTGCACTACAAGTTTTCTCTAGTGGATGGAGTTTCCCACTTATCGTTTAGTTGCATCCGATTGAGGTCGGGTCTTTCTTTGGTCGTTGAGTTTTTCCCACTTTGATCAGATTTGTTATCAAAGTCCTGCTATGCAGAGATACTTGTTACTGAGATACTTTACTCGTGTGGGTCGCTCCCCTCGAGTGCCACTCCGGAGGTAGGCTTTTTGGACCCAGCCATGTGTGCCGGTCTGATACTTATTTTGGGATGCGAGCCGTGCGGGCCGATCCCGCGGTTTCGAGCCATGTGTGCAGATTCCGCTGAGCAGGCAATGCCAGTTGTACTGGTGGCACCAGATTGGGTTATTACCGGCATTTACTTTCTTGTTTCACTCGTGTCAGGGGAACCGAGTGGAGTCTAGTAGCTGTGTTTAGACCAGTGCTAGTGTTGTTGGGATCTATTTGGGGACTGTAGTCCCGAGGACTTTGTGAGTTGTTGACCATTGTGCGAGAGGCTTGGTGATCTTGAGTTTATCCGTTCTGAGAGAGAGCGTGGATTTTGACTATAGCCTGCATGAGCCACTACTCGGTAGCGAGTTAGTCCGTTTGGACGCCCTACGTAATTTCTGCCCGTCAGCGGGAGGTGGTTGTAGGTGGGCGCAGGTTTGACTGGACCCGCTGTGGCAGTCAGCTCGATTGGGTCGATTGAGCACCTCGTGTGCGAGTGTTGCATATCTTTATCAGAGTTTTCCCCATTTGAGCATTTAGATAGGGGCATGGTAGCTGTTGAGAGTCTCCAGCTTTCCTATTTCCGTATTTACTGCTTTGGTTATCTTATACCTCTAGTGGACTTAGTGGGCAGATCGTCGGGCCTGGTGGCGGTACCCACTGAGGACTCCCTTTTTAGGTGTAGTTCTCACACCCATTGGGGGTTTTCCCCCTCCCCTTCTTTTCTCTCCTTTGTTTTGCAGAGTCTTAGCGGGTGTTGCGGATTCTGCTGTTGTTGTTTGAGGCGAGGGAGTCGCGTGCTAGATCCCTACCCGTCGTTGGAGAGTAGCGGTACCCCTCCAGAGGAGATCTTCAGTAGATTAGTTGTTTTATTTTTCCTCTTTTGAGAGACTGATGTAGTGAGGATATATTATGTATTGTGATACTGTACATTGTTGTATTTATTGGAGTTACCTCCCGGTTGGGTTCAGAGCTTGGATTTGAGGATATTGTATTATTATTATTTTTGGGAGGCGAACATTGTTGTATTATTTCCAGTTGTACAGTGATTGATTTTAGTTATACAACAGATTTTTATTTATAGCTCTGATATCTGTTAGCTGTAGTACTTTTCTTGCAGGTAGGACGCTTCGCCTATGCGGAGTTTGGCATAGGTGGCGGATCTGTTGGCGAGCCCGGGTCGCAGTTTCGACCCCGGGGCGTGACAGATTAGAGTGGTATCAGAGCCTAGGTTGTAGGTCATGGTGGACTTAGAAACCCTCGGCTTATGGTTTGACCCTTGGTTGACTTCATGAGAGTCGTGATTTATAGCGAGAGTCCTGATTGAGTTTTATACCTCTCCCGAGGGACGGGAAGAGTAATTGGCATGTTTATTCTCCTAAGTGATTATGTTGGCTGCAGACAACATAATACTGTGGAATGGGTGACATGCTTTAGACTTTCGCTGGATTGGGTCGAGCGCTGTTGTGTGCTGTTTTGTGGTTTCGTCGTGGCGAGCTGTGTCTCCCCGACGCTGGGTTTTGACCCATGTGCATCCTGTCATAGCAGCTGAGCTTGAGCGGTTGGTTTTGGGCCGGATACCCGGATTGAGATCAGAGAACTCCGGACCCAGATGACAGGATTGTCAGAGGCTTATCAGTGGCAGAGTGAGCAGCTGGTCTTGGTGACACAGTTGTCGGAGCACTGAGTAGCCCCCTCCGTGCCAATGCTTAGTGTCGAGGCACCGAGGTAGGGTGGATAGTTGACAGCAGAGGAGCTGTGGGACATGATCGATCTATTGAGCCAGATTTGGCTGATGGTCCACCCCGACTCGTAAGTTTGAGTTTGGAGCCTTTGGAGGTAGAGTCGTGGTTGGTGGTGATGGAGTGATCAAGTGAGAGCCTCCTTGTGCTAGAGAGTTTATGCAGTTGTTGAACTGCGCGCTCCAGATTCGAGGGACGAGGCGCACAGGATATATGAGACTGCGAGTGGATTGCGTGTGAGGTCCCGGAATCCCCCGCGTAGGGTTGCTGGATGTTGGGCAGCTTTCGGTCGCCGTTGGGGGGTGTTGGTGCGCGTGTTGGGGGCCCAGAACTGGATTTGTGATGCAATTTGGGATTTGCTTGCATCACTGGAGGCTTGCGTGGGTTGCGCGCAATTTGGACACAAGTGGTGGACTTCGGGCTTATTTGAGACCCCGTGGGAAGTTGGGGGACCCGTCGGGTGTTTAGAGGTGATTTCGCGCGATTCAGATGTCAAAATTAGACTCCGGGTGAAGTCCGGATAAAAGTTTACCTCTCCGGTCGCCTTCGGGAATTTTTAGAGTTGGAATTGGGCAAGTCGGACTTTAAAAATGGACCCGGCGCGAAAATCGGATCGAGTGGGCAGTCGGCAAATTTTCGGGTGAGAATTTGGAGAATTGGACATCGTTTTTGGATTCAGCGCGCGAAATCGCTAAGAATGGACTATTTATTTGTTGGATTTGGAGCCCGGATGAAATGCGCGTTTTTCGAGGCAAAACGGCACGAATCTCGAGGCGTGGCGCGTGGCGCGGATCCCGAGGTGAGTGCGGCGCGCGGGTCAAGGCGTGCTACTCGAGGCGGCAGGCGGACAGGACGGGCGCAGGCGCGGGACGCGCGGGGGCCGCCACGTGGCGGGCCCCCGTTGGCGCCCGCGCGGGCGCGGGGACACGCGCGCCCGTGTAACGGGCGCGTGTCCCGCGCCTGGGTTGCGCGGTGCGTGCAACGCGCCCGTGTGGCGGGCGCGTTGCTGCGCGCCGCGTGGCCCTGTGGGCGCGCGCGTGGACCGGGCGCGCGCGCCCGTGTGCTGTGGACCGCGGATGGGGCTTCCCCATTGGCCCGCGCGGTGGACCGGCGCGGTGGACCGGAACCGTGGACCGCCTTCTCTCTCCCTCTTTTCTTCTTCTTCTTCCTCCCCGCGCACGCCATTTCCCTCCTCTTCTCTTCCTTTCTTCTTCAACCGAGCGAGAGGGAGAGCGAGGGAGATGGTGGGTGGTGCGGCGTGGCGTCGTGGGCCTCGTGGAGCGCGCGAGTTTTTCCGTGGGGAGCGTTTCGGCGACGGCGGCGCAGTCGGGGTAGGTCCCGTGGGTTGGTTTTTTTGTATTTTTGTACAGTTCTTGGAGCGTTCTTTTGGACTGTAATTAACCCTCTTGCTCTTTTCTGTGTTGGGCACCGTGCACCGTTTTGCGTGCGGACTCCGGCACCGTGCACCGTTTTGCGTGCGGACTCCGTTTTGCGTGCGGATTCCGGCACCGTGCACCGTTTTGCGCGCGGACTCCGGCACCGTGCACCGTTTTGCGTACGGACTCCGTTTTGCGTGCGGACTCCGGCACCGTGCACCGTTTTGCGTGCGGACTCCGGCACCGTGCACCGTTTTGCGTGCGGACTCCGTTTTGCGTGCGGATTCCGGCACCGTGCACCGTTTTGCGTGCGGACTCCGGCACCGTGCACCGTTTTGCGTGCGGACTCCGTTTTGCGTGCGGACCCTGGCACCGTGCACCGTTTTGCGTGCGGACTCCGGCACCGTGCACCGTTTTGCTTGCGGACTCCGTTTTGCGTGAGGATTCTGGCACCGTGCACCGTTTTGTGTGCGGACTCCGGCACCGTGCACCGATTCACGTGCAAACTCCGTTTTTGGTGCGGACCCCGGCAGCGTGCTTCGTTTTGCATGCGGGCTCCGGCGGCGTGCTCCATTTTGCGTGCGGACTCCGACGGCGTGCCCCGTTTTGCGTGCGGATCGCGTGGAGGCCAATTGCAAGTGACTACGAGCAATTGGTGGCAAATCGAGGTGGGTGGCCTTATCTCCAAGTTTTATGGACTGTACAGTATCTCTACTGATGTAGGACTATGCATGATAGCTTATTTCATTGTGTAGCATGCTAGATTGTAGGAATTGTTATTCCTTTTATTATCTGTTAATATAATACCTTGGAACTTGACCTAGAACCCCCGTCATACGTTGCATGTGTAACCAGACCAGTAGAAAACCCTCACTTGGGCTAGGGTTATTTATGCTTAGACATCCACACTGTTCTTGCATCCCTGGACATAGTGTTTTCTCGCCCGGGTAGTGGGCCGAGAGGTCGGGACTTGCTTTTAGTGTGGGATGCTTTTGCACTCTTGCTTGGGAGCAGAGTGGAGTCTGGTAGTTGTAGCGGGTTGCTTATCTGTGCGGGGAGCCGTTTGAGTAAACGGTAGTCCCGAGAGGTCTTGTTTCCCTTTTACGCTGTCGTAGGAGGGAGCCGTTGAGTAGACGGTAGTCCCGGGCCGTCGTGTATCTTCTGGCCCGTCTTGTTGGGAACCGTTGGGGTTGACGGTGGTCCCAGGTCGTTGAGTGTTGTCCGACCTGTTTTGTTACCCTGAGTTGTGGGTCGTTCCTGGCTGTGGAGTATCTCCAGCCAGTGAGCCTTGTGCTGCGAGCCGTTGGCGAGGCTAGTGTCTCGTGTTTCGAGTTAGCCGAGCAGCTGAGTCGTCGAGAGTTCTCCGACTGTTGTGCGAGGTATTTGGGGATCCTGAGTCCTACCGTTCTGAGAGTGAGCGTGGATTTTGACTAGCCTGCTTATGCCAATTTGTGATACTCTATGCCGCGCCGTTTTCCTCAGTTGGAGTCGCGTCCTTGAGATGCCGCTGTGGATACGATGGGCCTGTTGAGGCAGTTTTGCGCGAGGGGTGAGTTAGTCGGGCAGGACGCCCCACGTAAATCCCGTCCTCATGGGGATGCATGGTAGTGGGCAGGCGCGTTCCTGGTCGACAGGCGCAGGCTTGACTGGACCCTATGAGGCAGTCAGTTCGATTGGGTCTTTTGAGCACCTTGGGTGCGAGTGGTCTCTTTTACTTTCATCTGTTCCACTCTTTGAGTATCTAGATAGAGGTATGGCAGCTGTAGAGTAGCTCCAGCTTTTCTTGTTCAGATTTCATTGCTCTGTTATCTTTTACCTCTAGTAGACTTGGTGGGCAGACCGTTGGGCTTGTTGACGGCACCCACTGAGAACTACTGTGGGAAGTAGTTCTCACACCCGTCGTGGTGTCTTTTTCCCAGGAACTTCTTCTCCTGTTCCTGTTGCTCCAGTTGCTGATCCTTCTGACCGAGGCGAGGGAGTCGCGAGCTGGTTCCCTACCCGTCGTTGGAGTGTAGCGGTACCCCTTCAGAGGAGAGCTTCAGTACATTAGTTACTTCTTTTCCTCTGTTGAGAGACCTTTGTTGTGAGGTATAGAGTTGTACTTTATTTTACAGTTCGAGAGACTGATGTAGTGAGGATATTTTTGTAGTGAGAGCCTGTACACTGATGTACTTTATTGGAGATATCTCCCTTTTGAGTTTTGTATCAGAGGACTTGGTATACGATCGTATTTGGGAGATGGATATTGTATTATCTTCAGTTGTACAGTGTTTGGTTTCCAGTTCTTACTAGTTTACTTTCAGCTCTGATATCTGTATCTCTGTAGTTGATTCTTTCTGCAGGTTAGACGCTTCGTCTGTACGGCAGTTTCCGTACAGATGGCGGATCTGTTAGTGAGCCCGGGTCGCAGTTTCGACCCCGGGGCGTGACATATTAGAGTGGTATCAGAGCCTAGGTTGTAGGTCGTGATGGACTTAGAAACCCTAGGCTTGCGGTTGGACATTAGGATGACTACGTGATAGTCGTGACTTTTAGCGAGAGTCTTGATTGAGTTTTTACCTCTCCCAAGAGATGGGATGAGTGTTTGCCATGTTTACTTTCCTCAGCGATTATGTTGGCTGCGACAACATAATGCTATGGAATGGATGACATGTCTTAGACTTTCGCTGGATTGGGTCGTATGGTTGTTGTGTCCTGACATTTGTTGTTTTGCAGTGGGTTGCGATACCCCTGCGACATCGTGTTGTGAAAAGGACACACCCCGCCCTGGCTGAGTTACCAGGAGGGCGTTTTCCCTGGCTGAGTTACCAGGAGAGCGTTTTCCCTGGCTGAGTTACCAGGAGAGCGTTTTCCCTGGCTGAGTTACCAGGAGGGCGTTTTCCCTGGCTGAGTTACCAGGAGGGCGTTTTCCCTGGCTGAGTCACCAGGAGGGCATTTTTCCCTGGCTGAGTTACCAGGAGGGCATTTTCCCTGGCTGAGTTACCAGGAGAGCGTTTTCCCTGGCTGAGTTACCAGGAGGGCATTTTCCCTGGCTGAGTCACCAGGAGGGCATTTTCCCTGGCTGAGTTACCAGGAGAGCATTTTCCCTGGCTGAGTTACCAGGAGGGCATTTTCCCTGGCTGAGTTACCAGGAGAGCGTTTTCCCTGGCTGAGTTACCAGGAGAGCGTTTTCCCTGGCTGAGTTACCAGGAGGGCATTTTCCCTGGCTGAGTCACCAGGAGGGCATTTTCCCTGGCTGAGTTACCAGGAGAGCATTTTCCCTGGCTGAGTTACCAGGAGGGCATTTTCCCTGGCTGAGTTACCAGGAGAGCGTTTTCCCTGGCTGAGTTACCAGGAGGGCATTTTCCCTGGCTGAGTCACCAGGAGGGCGTTTTCCCTGGCTGAGTTACCAGGAGGGCGTTTTCCCTGGCTGAGTCACCAGGAGGGCATTTTTCCCTGGCTGAGTTACCAGGAGGGCATTTTCCCTGGCTGAGTTACCAGGAGGGCATTTTCCCTGGCTGAGCTACCAGGAGGGCATTTTCCCTGGCTGAGTTACCAGGAGAGCGTTTTCCCTGGCTGAGTTACCAGGAGGGCATTTTCCCTGGCTGAGTCACCAGGAGGGCATTTTCCCTGGCTGAGTTACCAGGAGAGCATTTTCCCTGGCTGAGTTACCAGGAGGGCATTTTCCCTGGCTGAGTTACCAGGAGGGCGTTTTCCCTGGCTGAGTTACCAGGAGGGCATTTTCCCTGGCTGAGTTACCAGGAGGCCATTTTCCCTGGCTGAGTTACCAGGAGGGCGTTTTCCCTGGCTGAGTCACCAGGAGGGCATTTTTCCCTGGCTGAGTTACCAGGAGGGCATTTTCCCTGGCTGAGTTACCAGGAGAGCGTTTTCCCTGGCTGAGTTACCAGGAGGGCATTTTCCCTGGCTGAGTCACCAGGAGGGCATTTTCCCTGGCTGAGTTACCAGGAGAGCATTTTCCCTGGCTGAGTTACCAGGAGGGCATTTTCCCTGGCTGAGTTACCAGGAGAGCGTTTTCCCTGGCTGAGTTACCAGGAGGGCATTTTCCCTGGCTGAGTTACCAGGAGGGCATTTTCCCTGGCTGAGTTACCAGGAGAGCGTTTTCCCTGGCTGAGTTACCAGGAGGGCATTTTCCCTGGCTGAGTCACCAGGAGGGCATTTTCCCTGGCTGAGTTACCAGGAGAGCATTTTCCCTGGCTGAGTTACCAGGAGGGCATTTTCCCTGGCTGAGTTACCAGGAGAGCGTTTTCCCTGGCTGAGTTACCAGGAGGGCATTTTCCCTGGCTGAGTCACCAGGAGGGCATTTTCCCTGGCTGAGTTACCAGGAGAGCATTTTCCCTGGCTGAGTTACCAGGAGGGCATTTTCCCTGGCTGAGTTACCAGGAGAGCGTTTTCCCTGGCTGAGTTACCAGGAGGGCATTTTCCCTGGCTGAGTTACCAGGAGGGCATTTTCCCTGGCTGAGTTACCAGGAGAGCGTTTTCCCTGGCTGAGTTACCAGGAGGGCATTTTCCCTGGCTGAGTCACCAGGAGGGCATTTTCCCTGGCTGAGTTACCAGGAGAGCATTTTCCCTGGCTGAGTTACCAGGAGGGCATTTTCCCTGGCTGAGTTACCAGGAGAGCGTTTTCCCTGGCTGAGTTACCAGGAGGGCATTTTCCCTGGCTGAGTCACCAGGAGGGCGTTTTCCCTGGCTGAGTTACCAGGAGGGCGTTTTCCCTGGCTGAGTCACCAGGAGGGCATTTTTCCCTGGCTGAGTTACCAGGAGGGCATTTTCCCTGGCTGAGTTACCAGGAGGGCATTTTCCCTGGCTGAGCTACCAGGAGGGCATTTTCCCTGGCTGAGTTACCAGGAGAGCGTTTTCCCTGGCTGAGTTACCAGGAGGGCATTTTCCCTGGCTGAGTCACCAGGAGGGCATTTTCCCTGGCTGAGTTACCAGGAGAGCATTTTCCCTGGCTGAGTTACCAGGAGGGCATTTTCCCTGGCTGAGTTACCAGGAGGGCGTTTTCCCTGGCTGAGTTACCAGGAGGGCATTTTCCCTGGCTGAGTTACCAGGAGGCCATTTTCCCTGGCTGAGTTACCAGGAGAGCGTTTTCCCTGGCTGAGTTACCAGGAGGGCATTTTCCCTGGCTGAGTCACCAGGAGGGCATTTTCCCTGGCTGAGTTACCAGGGGAGCATTTTCCCTGGCTGAGTTACCAGGAGGGCATTTTTCCTGGCTGAGTTACCAGGAGAGCGTTTTCCCTGGCTGAGTTACCAGGAGGGCATTTTCCCTGGCTGAGTCACCAGGAGGGCGTTTTCCCTGGCTGAGTTACCAGGAGAGCGTTTTCCCTGGCTGAGTTACCAGGAGGGCATTTTCCCTGGCTGAGTTACCAGGAGAGCGTTTTCCCTGGTTGAGTTACCAGGAGGGCATTTTCCCTGGCCGAGTTACCAGGAGGGCGTTTTCACTGGCCGAGTTACCAGATGGATAATTATCACTGGCCGAGTTACCAGATGGATAATTATCACTGGCCGAGTTACCAGGGGGACATTTTTCCCTGGCCGAATTACCAGGAGGATACTTTCCACTGGCCGAGTTACCAGATGGATAATTATCCCTGGCCGAATTACCAGGAGGATACTTTCCACTGGCCGAGCAACCAGATGGATGCATTGCCCCTGGCCGAGTTACCAGGTGGGCACATGCCCTGGCCGAGTTACCAGGAGGACATTTTTTTTTCCTGGCCGAATTACCAGGAGGACACTTTCCACTGGCCGAGCTACGAGAGGCGATGCCGCCCAGTGAGAGGCGATGCCGCCCAATGAGTGGCGATGCCGCCTAGTGAGTGGCGAAGGTTTGGCCTGTTGAGGCGATTTTCACCTCCGGCCGAGTTACCAGGTGGTTATTTTAGTGAGATTGAGAGGACCCGACAGGACGCCGAGATTTGATGGCGTCGAGTTCGTCCTGATGGACTACCGGGAGCGTCTCCAGCCGTGAGTTGCTTGTTGACATAGTTTCCCGCTTTGAACGAGAGGGATCGAATCCCTGAACGGTAAAGGAGCGAAAACTTCGATAGACTGAGCCTAGAGTCTGTTCTTGTTGGATTGGGGTTCTAGGCACCGGTCTATCGGGATTTTTGGATTTTGGCCGCGTCAGTCGGTTCTTCTCGCCTATGAGTGGGGTGTTGCTGGGAGTTGAGTCGTTGAGGGTTCTCCGACATAGCTGTGAGAGTGCTAGGGCATTTGCATTGATGTATGGGCTAGAGATAGTACCCTTAGCTTGTGCTCGTGAGGTTCAGATACCTGATCACGTGTTGCACATAGATGGGAGTTATTGGTCCTGCCCAGTGCAGTTGGGGCCCTGGTTTTTGCCTGTTGATCTTTTGGCCCTTCCTCAACTCCGGATTTTTGAGGTAGTGTTGGGTATAGGGCTGTGAAGATCTGAGGCCTTGATGCTTGAGATACCACACCGTTGATACACGGTGGTGATGCCACGCCGTTGATACACGGTGGTGATGCCACGCCGTTGATACACGGTGGTGATGCCACGCCGTTGATACACGGCAGTGATGCCACACCGTTGATACACGGTGGTGATGCCACGCTGTTGGCGCGCGGCAGTGAGGCCACGCCGTTGGTACACGGCAGTAATGCCACGCCGTGGGTGCACGGCAGTGATGCCACGTTGTAGGTACACAACGGTGAGAGTCTTTTGGATGTTTCGGACTTTTGACCGCGAGTTGGGCAACAGCTTTATGATCGCCTTGTGAGCCAGTTGTCAGTCCCGTTCACCGACGGTTCGGTCCCCGTCAGGGTGTTCTTTATGAGTTGAGGGATCGACTTCGACCCGTGGGTCCGTTGGGGTTATGATAGCATGTTGAGCGACCAACTGTGGCACGAGATTGTGTCTCTTGAGGATCCCTTTTGAGGGTAGCCTGCAGTTGAGTAGTCCACTCAGGTGGTTTTGGATCGGGAAGTGACCGAGTGAAGACCCCAACTTATTGGATTTCCCTTCCTTATTGGACGAGTCTGCAGGTATGCTTCGGGTCGTCTTGTTGAGGGTGGCACCATGATGTGGTTTGGTGCGTATTACACTTGTGGTTATTTCAGTTTTCCCCCAGCCTTTTAATGGAGCCCTTGGTTTTTCACGTCTCAGCTCAGTAGTGATGTGTTTTTCCTCGCCCGTGATTTACTTGCTCCTTTGAGATCTGTGATTATTGGAGTACGAGGGACGCCCGTTGTAATTTCTGGCTCGAGAGATGAGAGAATTGCACATCGGGTCATACCGTACTTGTTGTTGTTGTCGCGGAGTAATCACGAGGAGCGAGTGGGGGGAGCTGGAGGCGTATTGTTAGATACCTTGCCGCGGTATTCTTGACTCCTGATGGGCTTGATCTAGTTTCGAGGACGAAACTTTCTTTTAGTGGGGGAGGATGTGAGGTCCCGGAATCCCCCGCGTAGGGTTGCTGGATGTTGGGCAGCTTTCGGTCGCCGTTGGGGGGTGTTGGTGCGCGTGTTGGGGGCCCAGAACTGGATTTGTGATGCAATTTGGGATTTGCTTGCATCACTGGAGGCCTGCGTGGGTTGCGCGCAATTTGGACACAAGTGGTGGACTTCGGGCTTATTTGAGACCCCGTGGGAAGTTGCGGGACCCGTCGGGTGTTTAGAGGTGATTTCGCGCGATTCAGATGTCAAAATTAGACTCCGGGTGAAGTCCGGATAAAAGTTTACCTCTCCGGTCGCCTTCGGGAATTTTTAGAGTTGGAATTGGGCAAGTCGGACTTTAAAAATGGACCCGGCGCGAAAATCGGATCGAGTGGGCAGTCGGCAAATTTTCGGGTGAGAATTTGGAGAATTGGACATCGTTTTTGGATTCAGCGCGCGAAATCGCTAAGAATGGACTATTTATTTGTTGGATTTGGAGCCCGGATGAAATGCACGTTTTTCGAGGCAAAACGGCACGAATCTCGAGGCGTGGCGCGTGGCGCGGATCCCGAGGTGAGTGCGGCGCGCGGGTCAAGGCGTGCTACTCGAGGCGGCAGGCGGACAGGACGGGCGCAGGCGCGGGACGCGCGGGGGCCGCCACGTGGCGGGCCCCCGTTGGCGCCCGCGCGGGCGCGGGGACACGCGCGCCCGTGTAACGGGCGCGTGTCCCGCGCCTGGGTTGCGCGGTGCGTGCAACGCGCCCGTGTGGCGGGCGCGTTGCTGCGCGCCGCGTGGCCCTGTGGGCGCGCGCGTGGACCGGGCGCGCGCGCCCGTGTGCTGTGGACCGCGGATGGGGCTTCCCCATTGGCCCGCGCGGTGGACCGGCGCGGTGGACCGGAACCGTGGACCGCCTTCTCTCTCCCTCTTTTCTTCTTCTTCTTCCTCCCCGCGCACGCCATTTTCCTCCTCTTCTCTTCCTTTCTTCTTCAACCGAGCGAGAGGGAGAGCGAGGGAGATGGTGGGTGGTGCGGCGTGGCGTCGTGGGCCTCGTGGAGCGCGCGAGTTTTTCCGTGGGGAGCGTTTCGGCGACGGCGGCGCAGTCGGGGTAGGTCCCGTGGGTTGGTTTTTCTGTATTTTTGTACAGTTCTTGGAGCATTCTTTTGGACTGTAATTAACCCTCTTGCTCTTTTCTGTGTTGGGCACCGTGCACCGTTTTGCGTGCGGACTCCGGCACCGTGCACCGTTTTGCGTGCGGACTCCGTTTTGCGTGCGGATTCCGGCACTGTGCACCGTTTTGCGCGCGGACTCCGGCACCGTGCACCGTTTTGCGTGCGGACTCCGTTTTGCGTGCGGACTCCGGCACCGTGCACCATTTTGCGTGCGGAATCCGGCACCGTGCACCGTTTTGCGTGCGGACTCCGTTTTGCGTGCGGATTCCGGCACCGTGCACCGTTTTGCGTGCGGACTCCGGCACCGTGCACCGTTTTGCGTGCGGACTCCGTTTTGCGTGCGGACCCTGGCACCGTGCACCGTTTTGCGTGCGGACTCCGGCACCGTGCACCGTTTTGCGTGCGGACTCCGTTTTGCGTGCGGATTCTGGCACCGTGCACCGTTTTGCGTGCGGACTCCGGCACCGTGCACCGATTCACGTGCAGACTCCGTTTTTGGTGCGGACCCCGACAGCGTGCTTCGTTTTGCGTGCGGGCTCCGGCGGCGTGCTCCGTTTTGCGTGCGGACTCCGACGGCGTGCCCCGTTTTGCGTGCGGATCGCGTGGAGGCCAATTGCAAGTGACTACGAGCAATTGGTGGCAAATCGAGGTGGGTGGCCTTATCTCCAAGTTTTATGGACTGTACAGTATCTCTACTGATGTAGGACTATGCATGATAGCTTATTTCATTGTGTAGCATGCTAGATTGTAGGAATTGTTATTCCTTTTATTATCTGTTAATATAATACCTTGGAACTTGACCTAGCACCCCCGTCATACGTTGCATGTGTAACCAGACCAGTAGAAAACCCTCACTTGGGCTAGGGTTATTTATGCTTAGACATCCACACTGTTCTTGCATCCCTGGACATAGTGTTTTCTCGCCCGGGTAGTGGGCCGAGAGGTCGGGACTTGCTTTTAGTGTGGGATGCTTTTGCACTCTTGCTTGGGAGCAGAGTGGAGTCTGGTAGTTGTAGCGGGTTGCTTATTTGTGCGGGGAGCCGTTTGAGTAAACGGTAGTCCCGAGAGGTCTTGTTTCCCTTTTACGCTGTCGTAGGAGGGAGCCGTTGAGTAGACGGTAGTCCCGGGCCGTCGTGTATCTTCTGGCCCGTCTTGTTGGGAACCGTTGGGGTTGACGGTGGTCCCAGGTCGTTGAGTGTTGTCCGACCTGTTTTGTTACCCTGAGTTGTGGGTCGTTCCTGGCTGTGGAGTATCTCCAGCCAGTGAGCCTTGTGCTGCGAGCCGTTGGCGAGGCTAGTGTCTCGTGTTTCGAGTTAGCCGAGCAGCTGAGTCGTCGAGAGTTCTCCGACTGTTGTGCGAGGTATTTGGGGATCCTGAGTCCTACCGTTCTGAGAGTGAGCGTGGATTTTGACTAGCCTGCTTATGCCAATTTGTGATACTCTATGCCGCGCCGTTTTCCTCAGTTGGAGTCGCGTCCCTGAGATGCCGCTGTGGATACGATGGGCCTGTTGAGGCAGTTTTGCGCGAGGGGTGAGTTAGTCGGGCAGGACGCCCCACGTAAATCCCGTCCTCATGGGGATGCGTGGTAGTGGGCAGGCGCGTTCCTGGTCGACAGGCGCAGGCTTGACTGGACCCTATGAGGCAGTCAGTTCGATTGGGTCTTTTGAGCACCTTGGGTGCGAGTGGTCTCTTTTACTTTCATCTGTTCCACTCTTTGAGTATCTAGATAGAGGTATGGCAGCTGTAGAGTAGCTCCAGCTTTTCTTGTTCAGATTTCATTGCTCTGTTATCTTTTACCTCTAGTAGACTTGGTGGGCAGACCGTTGGGCTTGTTGACGGCACCCACTGAGAACTACTGTGGGAAGTAGTTCTCACACCCGTCGTGGTGTCTTTTTCCCAGGAACTTCTTCTCCTGTTCCTGTTGCTCCAGTTGCTGATCCTTCTGACCGAGGCGAGGGAGTCGCGAGCTGGTTCCCTACCCGTCGTTGGAGTGTAGCGGTACCCCTTCAGAGGAGAGCTTCAGTAGATTAGTTACTTCTTTTCCTCTGTTGAGAGACCTTTGTTGTGAGGTATAGAGTTGTACTTTATTTTACAGTTCGAGAGACTGATGTAGTGAGGATATTTTTGTAGTGAGAGCCTGTACACTGATGTACTTTATTGGAGATATCTCCCTTTTGAGTTTTGTATCAGAGGACTTGGTATACGATCGTATTTGGGAGATGGATATTGTATTATCTTCAGTTGTACAGTGTTTGGTTTCCAGTTCTTACTAGTTTACTTTCAGCTCTGATATCTGTATCTCTGTAGTTGATTCTTTCTGCAGGTTAGACGCTTCGTCTGTACGGCAGTTTCCGTACAGATGGCGGATCTGTTAGTGAGCCCGGGTCGCAGTTTCGACCCCGGGGCGTGACCTATGAGTTCGCTGAAATGAAAGAGGATCAAAGAAGTTAAGAAAGAAACACGCTTTGATGGTACAAGATCTTAGAGAAGTTAAGAAGGAGCAAGCTTCTATGAACAAACGCATCATAGAAAATGTTTCAGAAAGCTTGGGTGTATCAGTTCGACGACTCTGCATAAAAGTTTTGTTCTAATCTTTCTTTTGCAGGTTTTTAAGTTTTGGCATTTATGTATTTTATTCAGCCTTCAGTTTCTTTTGATGTTGAACTTTTTAACTCTCCTTGTGTTTGTTAATCTTTGGCTATTTGTTTGTGACAAAAAGGGGGGAGAGAGTTAGATGAACTGTTGATCTTGAGAACTTTGAACTTTTGGTGAGAACAGAACAAACTTTGACTTTGGTGAAAGGTAAGTATCAACAACTTCTGGTTTATCTTGTGATTTGTTGCATGTCCTACTAACTATTCGACTAACTATTTGGACATGTATTATACTAACAAGTGGTGATTACTACCAAAGCAAAGTTATGACATTTGGAATCTTATTGCTTAGAAGATATGTCAATGTTTGTTTGTGATCTTATTACATATAGAATTACTCAATGTCATGGTGAGCATAAACTCTATCTCTGTTAGGTTTTGAATGCTAAATATTCTTGAGGTATCTAACGATCTCTTTTTGTCAAGAATGATTTCTTTTGCAGAGAGTACAGATGTCTAAGTCTAGAGTCTGTTTTAGGAGTTTATTCTTTTTTTTGGATCTCCATTGTAAATTTTTGTGTATGGTGATAGCAACCAAAATATCTTTTTGAATTTTCTTTAGTGGATCTGTGTTTTGTCACGAAACCGCCAAAGGGGGAGATGTTAGGATTTGTTTTGGCGCATTTCGTGGAAAGTGTTAAGTCTGAAGATGAAGATGAAGAAGTTTGGATCATTACCTCAATCTCAAGAAAGAAGAATTCAAAAGGATCAGGTATGTTAACTAAATATTTTTGGTGATCAGAATACTTCTTGTAGTGGACTGGAAGAAACACTTGGAAGAACT
>CM055061.1:37094962-37181271 GCA_029204045.2 Tillandsia leiboldiana
GTTCGCCTCGGTTTTTCCCCCATTTCAGCCCATTACCGTCACAGTTCAGTCGGAAATTCGCTGTGAGCAAACCAAGAGGAGTTTTTGGACGATTTCATCGATAGCATGTTCCTAAGAGGTAAGGCTTCGATCTTCGTGTTGATCTCTTCACTCCGTTTCGCACTTTTGGCACGGTTCCCGAGGCATTTTTGACCCTTATTTTTCTGTGAAGGATTCTAGACAGCGGAGGCTTGTCGATTCTCAGCCTAGGAGCATCGGATCAAGGTGTTTAAGGACTTGATTTTGATCTACTCGTCGCGAGGAACACAGTGGTGATTTTTCTCGGATTTTTGGAAATTTATTCGAAGGTGATAATTAAGCTTTTCTTGGACTGCGTGTCGCAGAATTTTGGTTATGTGGCGTTATGGCTTACCGCGGTGTTTTATTTGTAACTTGAGGTACATGTATCGGATCTGGGTGTTTAAGAAGTCGTTTTGGGGCTACTCTTCGCGAGGAACGTGACCGTGAATTTTCTGGATTTTTTTGAGGACTGGATAGAGGTGATATTTAGCCATATTTGGGGCTGATTTTGGACAGTAGGTATTTGTGCAGTTTTGGGATTAATTGTGCGCATTGTTCTGTGCAGTGGGACACAGTTTTTGGTGGATTACTGTGTTAGAGGACTGCAGGCAGTGAGAGGTTTCTTTTGGTGCAGTGCGCGCTTTTCGAGGTGGGTGGTTGTTGCATGCCTCTACTTCTGACTTGCTCACTAAGTTTATTAGAGAACCCCACTATTGAACATATTGATTGATTATCATGCATGTGTGACTAATATAAATGTGAGCCTATCATCTGAGATTAATTTTGTGGATATAGCATGTTGGGGTTATTATGGGGATAATATTGCTGTTGGAACATGATCAGTGGAATAATTTAATAGTGATAGTTAACATGCCGTGTCAGCACATAAATTCTACGAAAATTGGTTAAATGGACTAATTATCGGGACATGATGACTTATCAATGTGCGGGTTCCACCTTGGGATTTATCATGGATCAGGGATCTTATACATGTGTAGTTGACTGATGATTTTAGCATGATTGTTATATTTATTTGGATATTATTAATTGTTACACATGTTGAACTGTTATTTGACATTCTCTCTCTTTCACATTGCATGAGGACTTTTGCATGCTTGTTTGGACATCTAGATAGGCCACTATTTATGGCTACACTATCATATTTGGATTTGACTTAGGTGAAACCATGATTGCTTTCTTTCTCCTTCTTATTTAGACTTTCGAGTCATGTTGCTCGGGTTCGAGCAGAGGTTTGGGATAGTGTAGCCGGGACCTTAGGGTCAGAGACAGGGTGTACTTGATGTTGGATCATGGGTTATTGCGGCAACCGCGGACAGTAGGCGGTTGACCGGACCTTGATTATTTTACCCGATTGTGGGTTGTGGGTTATTGCGGTGACCGCGGACATTGGGCGGTTGACCGGATGTTTACTATTGCATCAGATTGGGTATCAGATTTTTCTAGTGGATGGAGTTTCCCACTTGTTGAGTACTATTGCATCTGATTGGGGATTGGGGTTTCTTTAGTGCACGGAGTTTCCCACTTTGATCATAGTCTTGATCCAGTCCTGCTATATTGAGATATGTGCTACAGAGGTACTGGTGATACTGATGACAGAGATACTTTACTCGTGTGGGTCGCTCCCCTCGAGTGCCACTCCGGAGGTAGGCTTTTCGGACCCAGCCTTGTGTGTCGGTCTGATACTTGTTTTGGGATGCGAGCCGTGCGAGCCGATCCCGCGGTTTCGAGCCTTGTGTGCAGATTCTGCTGAGCAGGCAGTACCAGTTTTACTGGTGGTACCAGATTGGGTTTATTTGGTCTTATACTGTTTCCTGATGCATTCATACAGTCATTTCTTCCAGTATTGCATTTAGAGGCATACTAGTAGTGGTTTCCCCTTTTATTCAGTAGTTCTGTTTACAGCTTTACGACTTATTTCTTTTCTTGCCTCTAGTGGACTTAGTGGGTACGCCGGAGTTTGAGGCTTTACCCACAGGGGGAGGCTACTGGTTTACTAGTGGTTCTCACCCCCATTGTTGTTTCCCTCTTTTCTTTCTCCTATTTTGCAGAGTCCTCTGCGGGAGTTGCTGACCTTCGGTCGTTGTCCGAGGCGAGGGAGTCACGAGCTAGATCTTTACCACCCGAGGAGTGTAGCTATATCCCCTGGTTGGAGATTCCTTGTAGCTGTCAGCTGGTTTGTACTATTTACTTTGGACAGGGATCTTTTGTTTTTGGAGAGACTGATGTTGAGACTGATGTACTATAGTTTTAGTTTATCTCCCTTTTATAGTGGAGAGATGCTGTACTGAGGACGTTGTATGATGATTATCTGTATTTGAGGAGATGGATATTGTACTTTATTTCATATTGTTCACTGATTGGATTTTATTTTACAGCATTTTATTTTCGCTCTGATATTTGCGTAGCTTTAATACTATCTTTTGCAGGTTAGACGCTTCGCATATGCGGGGGGTTATGCATAGGTGGCGGATCTGTTGGCGAGCCCGGGTCGCAGTTTCGATCCCGGGGCGTGACAGATTAGGTTGGTATCAGAGCTTAGGGATAGGTCAGTTGGGACTGTAGAAACTCTAGGCTTATGGTTGGACCCTAGGATGACTTCGTGAGAGTCGTGATTTTTAGCGAGAGTCCTGATTGAGTTTATACCTCTCCAAGTGATGGGATGGGTGATTGGCATGTTTATTCTCCTAAGCAATTATGTTGGCTGCAGACAACATAATGCGGCGGAACGGATGACATGCTCTAGACTCTCGCCGGATTGGGTCGAGTTTTGTTTTGTGCTGTGGTGCAGTTGGTCGTGGTGAGATGTGTCTCCCCGACGCGTTGTGCGGATTGGTGTGCACTCATCGCAGCAGTGGAGCTTGTGCGGATTGTTTTGGGGCCGGATACCCGGATTGAGGTTAGAGAGCTTCAGGCCCCGATGGCAGAACTGTCAGAGGCTTATCAGCGGCAAAGTGAGCAGCTGGTCTGGGTGACACAGTTGTCGGAGCAGTGGGCAGCCCGACAATGCTTTTCTCCTGAGGCCACCTGGTTGTAGTATCCTCGGCGGTAGTGGTTTCTGTGGCACCGATTGAGCGAGTAGCCCCCTCCGTGCCGAGGTACCGAGGCGGGGTGGATTGCTAACAGTTGATGAGCTGTGGGACGTCTTTGACCAATGGAGCCAGTTTTGGCAGATGAACCACCCTGATTTATGGGATTGAGTTGGAGCCTTTGGAGGCAGAATCGTGGTTGGTGGTGATGGAGTGGTCAAATGAGAGTCTCCCTGTGCTAGAGAGAGTTTATGCAGTTGTTGAACTGCACGCTCCAGAGTTTGAGGGACGAGGCGCATTGGATATGTGTGACTGTGAGTGGATTGCGCCAAGATACCTTTCAGTTTATTTGATCCCTATGTTTTGGATTTTGGAGTTTGGATGCCTCGAGGAAGTAGGCATTGTGTGTGGAGCGTGGAGTTGCAGTTCCTTTGGATAGGGATCCGCCGCCAGAGGCGCTTGGTGCTAGGTGTTGGAGGACTGATCGAACGCCAGAGACATTTTCGTTTTCTCTCCCAGATGGTGGATATTGGACGGATTATGTAAAGCTTACCCAAGGGAATGTTACCCTTTGTGATTGATAGCATGCTTGTTTGGGGTACAATATAGGTGATTGAGGGGTAAGCTTGGTAAGGATAATTGTATAAGGAATTGCATGAATTAATTGTGTTTTGTCATATGACGATTGCAATAATGGATTTTCGGAGATGTTAGGGGCCGGGTGGACCCCGGTGGCAGCATCGGCATCTTTATTAGAGTAGCGCAACGGAAGCGTGGATTGGTTGTCTGCGATAGACCATATTCGTCGCATCAGTGTGGGCAGAGGCAGATAATTGTGCTCCTGTTGTGGATAGTCTTGATTTTCAGGCAGACTAAGCGACGACCACCTACATCGAGCGGATGAGACTGTGCTGCCTGGGTGGAGGGCGCCAAGGCAGTGGATCGGGTCGTCGCAGGTGTGATTTCATCACAACAGTCGGAGTAGAGTATGTTGCATTCCTGCATGGACTGGAGGCAGATTTGTTACCACATGCACTAGAGGTACAGGTTCCTGATGGTGTGGTGCATGTGGGGGAGGCTTGTGGATCATGTCCGGAGCAGTTGAGACCTCGAGTGGTTTCGGCAGACTTATTGGTATTTGTGTCTGTTCGGTGTTTGACCCAGTGCGTGGGATTGGTTGGCACAGCGCCACGTGATGTTGACTGCGGAGTGGGAAGGCTATGATCTTCTGCGAGCCAGACAATAGAAGCTTGCTTGTTGAGACAGTGAGAGCACACAGGTTGCAGCGACAATGCGAGAGGTGCCTACGGCGGCACCGGGACGCAAGGATATTCCTGTTATCATGAGATTCCGGGTGTGATTCCACCGGAGCTGATGATGATGCCGCCGATTAGGGAGATTGAGATTGTGATTGACGTGGTTATGGGAACCGCGCCAACCCCGATAGCACCTCGTTGGATATCACCTGTAGAGCTGAGAGAGCTGATAGCGCAGTCACAGGATCTGATGGATCGTGGGTCCGTTCGACCCAGTGCCACCCCGTTGTTATACGGTGGTGATGCCACACCGTTGATACATGGTGGTGATGCCACGTCGTTGACACACGACAGCGAGGGTTCTTGTGTGGGGTGACCGCAGGCAGGTCTGGATATTATTTAGGACCTTTTGATGGAGTTATACTCGGGCAGTTGTCTACCTGGGGTGCATGTATCTTTTTGAAATCATACAGCTGAGTATTTCGCCAATATGGTGTTCAGGACATGGTAGGGGCATTATGAGTACAGTGAGGCCTGATGGAAGGACTAATGCCCTGTCGTCTTCAGGATTTGAGGAATTGTGTGTTCCAGCTGCACTTGGAAGAATTATTGGAGATATCCTTCTGGGATATTTTGATTTTACCCCATCTCTGTATGGTTTAGAGCTGGTGGAGCACTTGTAGATGGTGTGACAAGGTCTGTGAGGAAGAAGCTATATGCCAAGTTGTTGTGGTACAAGTTTTAGCTTCGAAAGCATATCTTCTTGGATTATTTATACTAGTCGTAAGGGGCAGCGGTGGAAATTTGGCCAAAATGGATGCTATTCGAGATGGCCGAGACCGGCAGTTATTTGTTGAGGTGAGGAGGTTTTGGACCGGATAGTGCCAGCAGAGCTTGACAAATAGGTGATGAGACTGATACCAGCCCCGATTTTAGCATCGCCAGTGATGGGAGATGGATTTGCGAGATACAGTGATGCCTCCCATAATGGCTACGAAGTTACAGTTGGATTATTGACAAGCATCCAGTATCACCCCGATAGGGCCACTGCGGTGGCGGATACCCGGAGCAGGAGGGTTATTTGGGGTTGAGTTTGATGATTCCGTAGCTGGCGCTATGTGGAACCGTTGAAGTGATCAAGGCTCGAGGTTGTGTCCCTAGGGGTTTCTTTTGATGGTAGTCTGAGGTAGAGCAGTCCACTCGGATGGTCAAAATTGAGAGTGACCGAGTGATGACCCCGGCTTGTTGAAACTTCTTCCCTTCTTGGATGAATGCGCGGGGGTGTTTTGGGTTGTACTGATTGAGTTGGCACCATGGTGTGTTGTTGATGTATGTGTTATGCTGTTCTTCTCCCGTTTTCCCCCAGCCTTTTTTGGAGACCCTGAGGTTTTTCCTCGTCTCAGCACATGGGTGATGTGTTTTGGATCCCTCGCCCGTGATTGACTCGCTCCATTTGAGTTTTGTGAATGTTTGGAGTACGAGGGACACCCGTTGCAAATTCTGGCTCGTGTGATGAGAGAATTATGCAATCGGGCCATGCCGTACTGGTTGTTGTTATAGTTGTTGAGGAGTAATCACGGGGAGTGAGTAGCGACTTGGGAGCGGGAGACGGTGTTGATGGGTACCTACCCTAGTTTGAGACCCCTTTTGAGTTGTTTTAGTTTCGAGGACGAAACTTTCTTTTAGTGGGGGACGATGTGATGACCCGGATCTTTATTCGGGGTTTATGGCTTGATCAGTGGCTTCCGGAGGACTTTCTTGGGAGTTGGGAGTGTTTGAGTGTGTATCGGGCTCAAGAAATGGACTCAGTGCATTGAATGGATTCCGAGTGTATTCGGGTACCCCCGTCGAATTTTGGGAGGAGCTTTGGGAAAAATGGAGGCCGTATTTGGATTCAGCGCGGAAAAACGTTGAAAAACGGCTATTTACTTGTATTTTTCTGAGTCCGGACGCCCAAAAACGGAGACCCGGAAGTTTCTGGTGTTTTTCGGTGCATGGGGAGCAGTGGACCAGCCTAGGACACGTGGCAGCCCGTCATTGGGTCGGCGCACGACTCTCGGTCCATGGAGGTGGGCCGCCGGTGCACGGTGGACCGGCGGGCCACGTGGCAGGCGTCGGTTGGCCCGGTGCAGCGCGCGCGGCGCATGGACCGAGCGCGGGCACCGCGGGCAGGCCGGGCAGGCGGGGGGCTGAGGCGCGGCGCACGGTGCACCGGGGCGCGCCACGTTGCAGCCCCGGGTTGGACGGCGCAGGTGCGCGCGGTGCACCCGCGGGCGCGGGCCTGCGGCCGTACGCTCACGCGGGCGCAGGCGTGCAGGCGCGCGCCGGCGGGCGTGTCGGGCGGGAAAGGGGGTGCCACGTGGCGCCACGCCACTGGCTGGCGCCACCCACCCCGCCGCCCCGCATGGGGGGCACGTGGCCGCGCCCGGTTCGCCGGGCGCGCTGTCCCCTGTGCGGGGGACACGTGTCGCACCGTGGGCCGGGTCGGACGGCCGCGCGGTCTGACCAGGATCCCGTGCGGAGTGGGCCGAGTTTGGGCCGGGCTACTGTGTGCGCCCGGTTTCGAGGCCCGAAAGATTCGGGCGCCCGAAACCGGGACACAGTGGTCATTTTCGCAAAAGTTTTTGTGGGCCTATAAATAGGCCTCCCCTCCCCTCATTTTTCTGCTTTTTCCGAGAGAGAGAGAGAGAACCTGAGGGAGGGCCTTGAAGCAAGTTTGTTCCTCTGTTGATTTTACATCTCGTGGTGGAGTTCCAGATTTTTCGGAAGCTCGACAACGGCGATCCGGATTTTACTGTTCGCCTCGGTTTTTCCCCCATTTCAGCCCATTACCGTCACAGTTCAGTCGGAAATTCACTGTGAGCAAACCAGGAGGAGTTTTTGTACGATTTCTTCGAGAGCATGTTCCTAAGAGGTAAGGCTTCGATCTTCGTGTTGATCCCGAGGCATTTTTGACCCTTCTTTTTCTGTGAAGGATTCTGGACAGCGGAGGCTTGTCGATTTTATATCTCAGCCTAGGAGCATCGGATCAAGGTGTTTAAGGACTCGATTTTTATCTGCTCGTCGCGAGGAACACAGTGGTGATTTTTCTAGGATTTTTGGAAATTTATTCGAAGGTGATAATTAAGCTTTTCTTGGACTGCGTGCCACAGAATTTTGGTTATGTGGCGTTACGGCTTACCGCAGTGTTTTATTTGTAACTTGAGCTACAGGTATCGGATCTGGGTGTTTAAGAAGTCGTTTTGGGGCTACTCTTCGCGAGGAACGCGACCGTGAATTTTCTGGATTTTTTTGAGGAATGGACAGAGGTGATATTTAGCCATTTTTGGGGCTGATTTTGGACAGTATGTATTTGTGCAGTTTTGGGATTAATTGTGCGCATTGTTCTGTGCAGTGGGACACAGTTTTTGGTGGATTGCTCTGTTAGAGGACTGCGGGCAGCGAGAGGTTTCTTTTGGTGCGGTGTGCGCTTTTCGAGGTGGGTGGTTGTTGCATGCCTCTACTTCTGACTTGCTCTCTAAGTTTATTAGAGAACCCCACTATTGAACATATTGATTGATTATCATGCATGAGTGACTAATATAAATGTGAGCCTATCATCTGAGATTAATTTTGTGGATATAGCATGTTGGGGTTATTATGGGGATAATATTGCTGTTGGAACATGATCAGTGGAATAATTTAATAGTGATAGTTACACATGCCGTGTCAGCACATAAATTCTACGAAAATTGGTTAAATGGACTAATTATCGGGACATGATGACTTATCTATGTGCAGGTTCCACCTTGGGATTTATCATGGATCAGGGATCTTATACATGTGTAGTTGACTGATGATTTTAGCATGATTGTTATATTTATTTGGATATTATTAATTGTTACACATGTTGAACTGTTATTTGACATTCTCTCTCTTTCACATTGCATGAGGACTTTTGCAAGCTTGTTTGGACATCTAGATAGGCCACTATTTATTGCTACACTATCATATTTGGATTTGACTTAGGAGAAACCATGATTGCTTTCTTTCTCCTTCTTATTTAGACTTTCGAGTCATGTTGCTCGGGTTCGAGCAGAGGTTTGGGATAGTGTAGCCGGGACCTTAGGGTCAGAGACAGGGTGTACTTGATGTTGGATCATGGGTTATTGCGGCAACCGCGGACAGTAGGCGGTCGACCGGACCTTGATTATTTTACCCGATTGTGGGTTGTGGGTTATTGCGGTGACCGCGGACATTGGGCGGTTGACCGGATGTTTACTATTGCATCAGATTGGGTATCAGATTTCTCTAGTGGATGGAGTTTCCCACTTGTTGAGTACTATTGCATCTGAATGGGGATTGGGGTTTCTTTAGTGGACGGAGTTTCCCACTTTGATCATAGTCTTGATCCAGTCCTGCTATATTGAGATATGTGCTACAGAGATACTGGTGATACTGATGACAGAGATACTTTACTCGTGTGGGTCGCTCCCCTCGAGTAACACTCCGGAGGTAGGCTTTTCGGACCCAGCCTTGTGTGCCGGTCTGATACTTGTTTTGGGATGCGAGCCGTGCGGGCCGATCCCGCGGTTTCGAGCCTTGTGTGCAGATTCCGCTGAGCAGGCAGTACCAGTTTTACTGGTGGTACCAGATTGGGTTTATTTGGTCTTATACTGTTTCCTGATGCATTCATACAGTCATTTCTTCCAGTATTGCATTTAGAGGCATACTAGTAGTGGTTTTCCCTTTTATTCAGTAGTTCTGTTTACAACTTTACCACTTATTTCTTTTCTTGCATCTAGTAGACTTAGTGGGTACGCCGGAGTTTGAGGCTTTACCCACAGGGGGAGGCTACTGGTTTACTAGTGGTTCTCACCCCATTATTGTTTCCCTCTTTTCTTTCTCCTGTTTTGCAGAGTCCTCTGTGGGAGTTGCTGACCTTCGGTTGTTGTCCGAGGCGAGGGAGTCACGAGCTAGATCTTTACCACCCGAGGAGTGTAGCTGTATCCCCTGGTTGGAGATTCCTTGTAGCTGTCAGCTGGTTTGTACTGTTTACTTTGGAGAGGGATCTTTTGTATTTGGAGAGACTGATGTTGAGACTGATGTACTATAGTTTTAGTTTATCTCCCTTTTATAGTGGAGAGATGCTGTACTGAGGACGTTGTATGATGATTATCTGTATTTGAGGAGATGGATATTGTACTTTATTTCATATTGTTTAGTGATTGGATTTTATTTTACAGCATTTCATTTTCGCTCTGATATTTGCGTAGCTTTAGTACTATCTTTTGCAGGTTAGACGCTTCGCCTATGCGGGGATATGCATAGGTGGCGGATCTGTTGGCGAGCCCGGGTCGCAGTTTCGATCCCGGGGCGTGACAGATTAGGTTGGTATCAGAGCTTAGGGATAGGTCAGTTGGGACTGTAGAAACCCTAGTCTTATGGTTGGACCCAAGGATGACTTCGTGAGAGTCGTGATTTTTAGCGAGAGTCCTGATTGAGTTTAGACCTCTCCCAAGTGATGGGATGGGTGATTGGCATGTTTATTCTCCTAAGCAATTATGTTGGCTGCAGACAACATAATGCGGCGGAACGGATGACATGCTCTAGACTCTCGCCGGATTGGGTCGAGTTTTGTTTTGTGCTGTGGTGCAGTTGGTCGTGGTGAGCTGTGTCTCCCCGACGCGTTGTGCGGATTGGTGTGCACTCATCGCAGCAGTGGAGCTTGTGCGGATTATTTTGGGGCCGGATACCCGGATTGAGGTTAGAGAGCTTCAGGCCCCGATGGCAGAACTGTCCGAGGCTTATCAGCGGCAAAGTGAGCAGCTGGTCTGGGTGACACAGTTGTCGGAGCAGTGGGCAGCCCGACAGTGCTTTTCTCCTGAGGCCACCTAGTTGTAGTATCCTCGGCGGTAGTGGTTTCTGTGGCACCGATTGAGCGAGTAGCCCCCTCCGTGCCGAGGTACCGAGGCGGGGTGGATTGCTAACAGTTGATGAGCTGTGGGACGTCTTTGACCAATGGAGCCAGTTTTGGCAGATGAACCACCCTGATTTATGGGATTGAGTTGGAGCCTTTGGAGGCAGAATCGTGGTTGGTGGTGATGGAGTGGTCAAATGAGAGTCTCCCTGTGCTAGAGAGAGTTTATGGAGTTGTTGAATTGCGCGCTCTAGAGTTTGAGGGACGAGGCGCATAGGATATGTGTGACTGGGAGTGGATTGCGCCAAGTTACCTTTCAGTTTATTTGATCCCTCTGTTTTGGATTTTAGAGTTTGGATGCCTCGAGGAAGTAGGCATTGTGTGTGGAGCGTGGAGTTGCAGTTCCTTTGGATAGGGATCCGCCGCCAGAGGCGCTTGGTGCTAGGTGTTGGAGGACTGATCGAACGGCAGAGACATTTTCGTTTTCTCTCCCAGATGGTGGATATCCTTGTGGACGGATTATGTAAAGCTTACCCAAGGGAATGTTACCCTTTGTGATTGATAGCATGCATGTTTGGGGTACAGTATTGGTGATTGAGGGGTAAGCTTGGTAAGGATAATTGTATAAGGAATTGCATGAATTAATTGTGTTTTGTCATATGACGATTGCAATAATGGATTTTCGGAGATGTTAGGGGCCGGGTGGACCCCGGTGGCAGCATCGGCATCTTTATTAGAGTAGCGCAGTGGAAGCGTGGATTGGTTGTCTGCGATAGACCATATTCGTCGCCTCAGTGTGGGCAGAGGCAGAGAATTGTGCTCCTGTTGTGGATAGTCTTGATTTTCAGGCAGACTAAGCGACGACCACCTACATCGAGCGGATGAGACTGTGCTGCCTGGGTGGAGGGCGCCAAGGCAGTGGATCGGGTCGTCGCAGGTGTGATTTCATCACAGCAGTCGGAGAAGAGTATGTTGCATTCCTGCATGGACTGGAGGCAGATTTGTCACCACATGCACTAGAGGTACATGTTCCTGATGGTGTGGTGCATGTGGGGGACTCTTGTGGATCATGTCCGGAGCAGTTGAGACCTCGAGTGGTTTCGGCAGACTTATTGGTATTTGTGTCTGTTCGGTGTTTGACCCAGTGCGTGGGATTGGTTGGCACAGTGCCACGTGATGTTGACTGCGGAGAGGGAAGGCTATGATCTTCTGCGAGCCAGACAATAGAAGCTTGCTTGTTGAGACAGTGAGAGCACACAGGTTGCAGCGACAATGCGAGAGGTGCCTACGGCGGCATCGGGACGCAAGGATATTCCTGTTATCGTGAGATTCCGGGTGTGATTCCACCGGAGCTGATGATGATGCCGCCGATTAGGGAGATTGAGATTGTGATTGACGTGGTTCTGGGAACCGCGCCAACCCCGATAGCACCTCGTTGGATATCACCTGTAGAGCTGAGAGAGCTGATAGCGCAGTCGCAGGATCTGATGGATCGAGGGTCCGTTCGACCCAGTGCCACCCCGTTGTTATACGGTGGTGATGCCACACCGTTGATACATGGTGGTGATGCCACGTCGTTGACACACGACAGCGAGGGTTCTTGTGTGGGGTGACCGCAGGCAGGTCTGGATATTATTTAGGACCTTTTGATGGAGTTATACTCGGGCAGTTGTCTACCTGGGGTGCATGTATCTTTTTTAAATCATACAGCTGAGTATTTCGCCAATATGGTGTTAAGGACATGGTAGGGGCATTATGAGTACAGTGAGGCCTGATGGAAGGACTAATGCCCTGTCGTCTTTAGGATTTTAGGAATTGTGTGTTCCAGCTGCACTTGGAAGAATTATTGGAGATATTCTTCTGGGATATTTTGATTTTACCCCATCTCTGTATGGTTTAGAGCTGGTGGAGCACTTGAAGATGGTGTGACAAGGTCTGTGAGGAAGAAGCTATATGCCAAGTTGTTGTGGTACAAGTTTTAGCTTCGAAAGCATATCTTCTTGGATTATTTATTCTAGTCGTAAGGGGCAGCGGTGGAAATTTCGCCAGAATGGATGCTATTCGAGATGGCCGAGACCGGCAGTTATTTGTTGAGGTGAGGAGGTTTTGGACCGGATAGTGCCAGCAGAGCTTGACAAATAGGTGATGAGACTGATACCAGCCCCGATTTTAGCATCGCCAGTGATGGGAGATGGATTTGCGAGATACAGTGATGCCTCCCATAATGGTTACGAAGTTACAGTTGGATTATTGACAAGCATCCAGTATCACCCCGATAGGGCCACTGCGGTGGCGGATACCCGGAGCAGGAGGGTTATTTGGGGTTGAGTTTGATGATTCCGTAGCTGGCGCTATGTGGAACCGTTGAAGTGATCAAGGCTCGAGGTTGTGTCCCTAGGGGTTTCTTTTGATGGTAGTCTGAGGTAGAGCAGTCCACTCGGATGGTCAAAATTGAGAGTGACCGAGTGATGACCCCGGCTTGTTGAAACTTCTTCCCTTCTTGGATGATCGCGCAAGGGTGTTTTGGGTTGTACTGATTGAGTTGGCACCATGGTGTGTTGTTGATGTGTGTGTTATGCTGTTCTTCTCCCCTTTTCCCCCAGCCTTTTGTTGGAGTCCCTGAGGTTTTTCCTCGTCTCAGCACATGGGTGATGTGTTTTGGATCCCTCGCCCGTGATTGACTCGCTCCATTTGAGTTTTGTGAATGTTTGGAGTACGAGGGACACCCGTTGCAAATTCTAGCTTGTGTGATGAGAGAATTATGCAATCGGGCCATGCCGTACTGGTTGTTGTTATAGTTGTTGAGGAGTAATCACGGGGAGTGAGTAGCGACTTGGGAGCGGGAGACGGCGTTGATGGGTACCTACCCTAGTTTGAGACCCCTTTTGAGTTGTTTTAGTTTCGAGGACGAAACTTTCTTTTAGTGGGGGAGGATGTGATGACCCGGATCTTTATTGGGGGTTTATGGCTTGATCAGTGGCTTCCGAAGGATTTTCTTGGTAGTTGGGAGTGTTTGAGTGTGTATCGGGCTCAAGAAATGGACTCAGTGCAATGAATGGATTCCGAGTGTATTCGGGTACCCCCGTCGAATTTTGGGAGGAGCTTTGGGCAAAATGGAGGCCGTATTTGGCTTCAGCGCGGAAAAACGTTGAAAAACGGCTATTTTCTTGTATTTTTCTGAGTCCGGACGCCCAAAAACGGAGACCCGGAAGTTTTTGGTGTTTTTCGGTGCATGGGGAGCCGTGGACCAGCCTAGGACACGCTGCAGCCTGTCATTGGGCCGGCGCACGACTCTCGGTCCATGGAGGTGGGCCGCCGGTGCATGGTGGACCGGCGGGCCACGTGGCAGGCGCCGGTTGGCCCGGTGCAGCGCGCGCGGCGCATGGACCGAGCGCGGGCACCGCGGGCAGGCCGGGCAGGCGGGGGGCTGAGGCGCGGCGCACGGTGCACCGGGGCGCTCCACGTGGCGGCCCCGGGTTGGACGGCGCAGGTGCGCGCGGTGCACCCGCGGGCGCGCGCCTGCGGCCGTACGCGCACGCGGGCGCAGGCGCGCAGGCGCGCGCCGGCGGGCGTGTCGGGCGGGAAAGGGGCTGCCACGTAGCGCCACGCCACTGGCTGGCGCCAGCCACCCCGCCGCCCCGCATGGGGGGCACGTGGCCGCGCCCGGTTCGCCGGGCGCGCTGTCCCCTGTGCGGGGGACACGTGTCGCACCGTGGGCCGGGTCGGACGGCCGCGCGGTCCGACCAGGATCCCGTGCGGAGTGGGCCGAGTTTGGGCCGGGCTACTGTGTGCGCCTGGTTTCGAGGCCCGAAAGATTCGGGCGCCCGAAACTGGGACACAGTGGTCATTTTCGCAAAAGTTTTTGTGGGCCTATATATAGGCCTCCCCTCCCCTCCTTTTTCTGCTTTTTTCGAGAGAGAGAGAGAGAACCTGAGGGAGGGCCTTGAAGCAAGTTTGTTCCTCTGTTCATTTTACATCTCGTGGTGGAGTTCCAGATTTTTCGGAAGCTCGACAACGGTGATCCGGATTTTACTGTTCGCCTCGGTTTTTCCCCCATTTCAGCCCATTACCGTCACAGTTCAGTCGGAAATTCGCTGTGAGCAAACCATGAGGAGTTTTTTTCCGATTTCTTCGACTGCATGTTCCTAAGAGGTAAGGCTTCGATCTTCGTGTTGATCGCTTCACTCCGTTTTGCACTTTTGGCACGGTTCCCGAGGCATTTTTTACCCTTATTTTTCTGTGAAGGATTCTGGACAGCAGAGGCTTGTCGATTTTATATCTCAGCCTAGGAGCATCGGATCAAGGCGTTTAAGGACTGGATTTTGATTTACTCGTCGCGAGGAACACAGTGGTGATTTTTCTAGGATTTTTGGAAATTTATTCGAAGGTGATAATTAAGCTTTTCTTGGACTGCGTGCCGCAGAATTTTGGTTATGTGGCGTTACGGCTTACCGCGGTGTTTTATTTGTAACTTGAGCTACAGGTATCGGATCTGGGTGTTTAAGAAGTCGTTTTGGGGATACTCTTCGCGATGAACGCGACCGTGAATTTTCTGGATTTTTTTGAGGACTGGACAGAGGTGATATTTAGCCATTTTTGGGGCTGATTTTGGACAGTAGGTATTTGTGCAGTTTTGGGATTAATTGTGCGCATTGTTCTGTGCAGTGGGACACAGTTTTTGGTGGATTGCTGTGTTAGAGGACTGCGGGCAGCGAGAGGTTTCTTTTGGTGCGGTGCGCGCTTTTCGAGGTGGGTGGTTGTTGTATGCCTCTATTTCTGACTTGCTCACTAAGTTTATTAGAGAACCCCACTATTGAACATATTGATTGATTATCATGCATGAGTGACTAATATAAATGTGAGCCTATCATCTGAGATTAATTTTGTGGATATAGCATGTTGGGGTTATTATGGGGATAATATTGCTGTTGGAACATGATCAGTGGAATAATTTAATAGTGATAGTTAACATGCCGTGTCAGCACATAAATTCTACGAAAATTGGTTAAATGGACTAATTATCGGGACATGATGACTTATCTATGTGCGGGTTCCACCTTGGGATTTATCATGGATCAGGGATCTTATACATGTGTAGTTGACTGATGATTTTAGCATGATTGTTATATTTATTTGGATATTATTAATTGTTACACATGTTGAACTGTTATTTGACATTCTCTCTCTTTCACATTGCATGAGGACTTTTGCATGCTTGTTTGGACATCTAGATAGGCCACTATTTATTGCTACACTATCATTTTTGGATTTGTCTTAGGAGAAACCATGATTGCTTTCTTTCTCCTTCTTATTTAGACTTTCGAGTCATGTTGCTCGGGTTCGAGCAGAGGTTTGGGATAGTGTAGCCGGGACCTTAGGGCCAGAGACAGGGTGTACTTGATGTTGGATCATGGGTTATTCCGGCAACCGCGGACAGTAGGCGGTTGACCGGACCTTGATTATTTTACCCGATTGTGGGTTGTGGGTTATTGCGGTGACTGCGGACATTGGGCGGTTGACCGTATGTTTACTATTGCATCAGATTGGGTATCAGATTTCTCTAGTGGATGGAGTTTCCCACTTGTTGAGTACTATTGCATCTGATTGGGGATTGGGGTTTCTTTAGTGGACGGAGTTTCCCACTTTGATCATAGTCTTGATCCAGTCCTGCTATATTGAGATATGTGCTACAGAGATACTGGCGATACTGATGACAGAGATACTTTACTCGTGTGGGTCGCTCCCCTCGAGTGCCACTCCGGAGGTAGACTTTTCGGACCCAGCCTTGTGTGCCGGTCTGATACTTGTTTTGGGATGCGAGCCGTGCGGGCCGATCCCGCGGTTTCGAGCCTTGTGTGCAGATTCCGCTGAGCAGGCAGTACCAGTTTTACTGGTGGTACCAGATTGGGTTTATTTGGTCTTATACTGATTCCTGATGCATTCATACAGTCATTTCTTCCAGTATTGCATTTAGAGGCATACTAGTAGTGGTTTCCCCTTTTATTCAGTAGTTCTGTTTACAGCTTTACCACTTATTTCTTTTCTTACCTCTAGTAGACTTAGTGGGTACGCCGGAGTTTGAGGCTTTACCCACAAGGGGAGGCTACTGGTTTACTAGTGGTTCTCACCCCCATTGTTGTTTCCCTCTTTTCTTTCTCCTGTTTTGCAGAGTCCTCTGCGGGAGTTGCTAACCTTCGGTCGTTGTCCGAGGCGAGGGAGTCACGAGCTAGATCTTTACCACCCGAGGAGTGTAGCTGTATCCCCTGGTTGGAGATTCCTTGTAGCTGTCAGCTGGTTTTTACTGTTTACTTTGGAGAGGGATCTTTTGTATTTGGAGAGACTGATGTTGAGACTGATTGTGACACCCCCGGAATTTGGATTAGTCCTCTATATAAATGATATAATAGGACTAAATCTCTAACCCGGCTATAGCATTTTGGATGGTAGCAATATCCAAGAGGAACATGAGAGTTAAGCGTGCTAGAGCTAGAGTAGTTCTAGGATGGGTGACCCCCTGGGAAGTGGGGCCGTCACACTGATGTACTATAGTTTTAGTTTATCTCCCTTTTATAGTGGAGAGATGCTGTACTGAGGACGTTGTATGATGATTATCTATATTTGAGGAGATGGATATTGTACTTTATTTCATATTGTTCAGTGATTGGATTTTATTTTACAGCATTTCATTTTCGCTCTGATATTTGCGTAGCTTTAGTACTATCTTTTGCAGGTTAGACGCTTCGCCTATGCGGGGTTATGCATAGGTGGCGGATCTGTTGGCGAGCCCGGGTCGCAGTTTCGATCCCGGGGCGTGACAGACAAAGTCAATTATACTCATATAGATAAGTCAATAATCATTTAACATATAACCTCTCACGACATAGGTTCAAGAATCATCAACAAGATCACCCTCACATACCCATGATAGCCATTCACACTTAGCCCATATGACATTCACATAAAGCCACAATAACCCTTCTCACATAGCAACCATGTCCTTCTCACATCAACCAACCCAACATTCACACTTGAGTTAATGAACCATTCGCATATAGCAACCAAAATTATTCTCGCATAAATTAAGCAAGTCCTCTTCATACAATAGCCAATCCTTCACATACATCAACCAAAATCATTCTCACATGAATCAAGTTAACCATTCATTACAAAGGGTAGGCTAAAGATTAATTTTCCCAATTACTCTCACATAGCCATAAATTTAAGGATGATCGCTTATAATCGCTTCATATGAGATAATGCAACATCAATCAACTATTCATTCACATGTGTATACACTGAGGATCAATTAACTTAATGTAAATATGGATATCCAAGCATATTATACCAAGGAAAAGAGAACAACAATCAACTATGCCATGAGGGAAACCAATAGCCCGAGTGGGTAAATCGTTGTTTTCGGCAAAGCCCAACCACCCACCTGAATCTTGGCGATCCGATGCCCGATCTAGCTGAATTTTGGCGTGAGTAATCTTTATCCTCCCAGGAGTCCGATGCCGCAAAAATCATCCAAATCCGCCTCACGGATTGGGTGCAATCACTGAAACAAAGCACACTGCGCAATTAAATTTCAGAATTTCAGCAATTGAAATTAAGTTTGAGAAGATGTAAGTGCAGGCCCAAATACCTCAAGATGAAGTTCCTAGCAGTAAAACAAAGATGTCCTATTTCATTCAAACATCTTCAAGTCCTCAAAAATCCACCATTAATTTCCCTTAACATTCAAATGAAGCAAAAATCACAATGCTGTCCAAAAACTGCTAACATAAACTTGCTAGCATTTCCAAGCTTAATTAGGCGCTTTTCCAAAGGGATTTATCCACATATCACAAAAGAGAATTTCACCTTGAAGTTAAGAAGAAGTCCCAACTTGAATTTCTAAAAAAGACTTTATATCCACAAAGTTATCTGCATTCCAAGGTGCATTGCTCAAATCAAAACTAAAACAGGGACTGCAGTAATCCTTATAACAGCACTTGGAAAGATCATTAAAGTTACCTAACCAAACGTGCTCCAAATCCTGCAAGAGCGGTACCATTGGACTCCTTGTCGAGAGTAAATACAAATTGAGCTAAAGAAGTCCAAATTTCATGCTCGGATGAAGGAGAAAACCCATAAACACTTTGAACTATCCACCAAGTTCCATCTGTACACGAGTGCAGCAAGGTGCTCCAAAGATAATGCATAAACCCTAATAAAAACTCAGATCTGGGGAAAATGATACATACCAATATTGTAGATCTTCGAGTCCTGGAAATTTTACCACCAAAATCATCCCACAATTCCTATCCTTCTGCCCAGAAAGGACAAAACACTGAAGACTGTTCAGGATTCCAGACTGAAATGAAGCGTCCCAAAGACGGCCTTAAAACTCTATAAAATCCTGAGATCTGAGGGAAGAGTTGAATACAAAAATTGTAGCTTTACCTCTTGTAAAAACGTAGAACCAAAAATGAGCTCACAATTTCAAGAAATGAGTCCTGGGGAATTTTCGTACTGAAACACGACGGGAAGGTCCACCAACAGCAACAATGGTGGTGCTTGCCTCAAGGAGAAGATAATGGTGATGAAGCCTCTTTAGTCCATCTCTTTGCTGATGAAGATGAAGGAGGGTTGCAGATGAGTGCTCTGTAGAAGTCCCCAAAGTTGGAAGCTCCAAAAGTGGGAGAAGGAGGAGGAAGCTCATAAATAGAAGAAGAAGAAGAAGGAGAGAAGAAAGAACCCAAAATGGGTTCACTGTGCAGAGCACAGTGCTGGGCCAGGCCCAAACCCCGGCCCAGCCCGACGCGCCAGGGGGTACGTGGCGCCCATCCGGGCGCCCCGCCCTGGGGTGGAGGGCCCAGATGCGGCCACGCTCGACGCGGCGCCCGCCAATGGCGCGGCGCCGCGTTTCCCCTGCGCGGGGACACGCAAGGCGGCGCGCGCACGTGGGCGCGCTCTGCCCAACGCAGGCGCGCCGCGTAGCCCGCGCCCGCCTCTCCTATGCCGCCGCGTGGAAGACCGAGCGGCCAGTGTGCCTGGTGTACGCGCGCACCTGTGCACCGGCCGCCTGAAAAAGATCCAATATGCTCCAAAAATGCCACTTTTTGCTGTTTTCGCGCGCTGAGTCCAATTCTGAAGTCCAAAATTCCAAATAATGCAACCAAATAGCCATTTTACTCATTTTTCCGCGCTGAATCCAAATACGATATCCGTTTTGCAAGAATCCACTTCTATTTTTCGACGAAACTCCCAATTAAGCAATCTTGATCCATTTCTCGCACTGAGTCCATTTCTTGGGTCCGATTTGCACGCCACCAACACTATCCACAGAAATTGGCCTCCACAAGTTGTCGATCACACTGTAATGACCACGAAGATCCGGGTCTTCACATACGTGATCGCGAAAATCTTAGAAAATTCAGCTCTCGAAGTGACGAAGGAATTTTCATAGGTTATTCTACAAACAGTAGAGCATATCGGGTTTTTAATCTCGAATCTAATACGATGATAGAATCTTTTAATGTTAAAGTAGATGAAGCTTTTCATTTTTCATCTGATAAATCTGCCCCTGATATGTCTCTTGATGATGATACTCCTGTAAATGCATCTTCTCATAATATTTCTTCCGATAATGTTGATTCATCTCATGGTTCTTCTAGTTTATCTGATATGCAGGAATCATCACACATACCTCCGAGCACTCCGTTATCTCAAACGCTACGTATCTCCAAGGATCATCCAGAATCAAACATTATTGGAGACCCACAAGAAGGAGTTAGGACTCGGAGACAATTGGTTTGTGGAGTCGCGTGTTACGTCTCGATGTTGGAACCAAAGAACGTTGATGAAGCTCTTCAGGATGATTATTGGATTGAAGCTATGCAAGAAGAGCTCCATCAATTCGAAAGAAACAAAGTCTAGGAATTAACGAAGCCTCCGAAGCAACACAACATAATTGGTACTAAGTGGATTTTCAAGAACAAGAAAAACGAGGATGGTACCATCATTAGGAACAAAGCATGCCTAGTTGCTCAGGGCTATTCACAAATTGAAGGTATAGACTTTGATGAGACGTTCGCCCCGGTAGCTCGTCTCGAGTCAATTCGCATCCTTTTCGCGATCGCTTGTCATTTCAAAATTAAGCTTTTTCAAATGGACGTTAAGAGCGCCTTTTTAAATGGTTTTCTAAATGAGGAAGTTTATGTGGCTCAACCGTAAGGTTTCATTGACCATAAACTACCTAACCATGTTTTTCGATTGAAAAAGGCTCTTTACGGTCTAAAACAAGCACCGCGAGCATGGTACGAAAGGTTGACAAAGCACCTTTTGAAAAAGTGCTACACTCGAGGGGGAGCGGATCGGACACTCTTTGTGAAGCACCTTCAGGATAACTTCATTGTGGCACAAATCTATGTCGATGACATTGTATTTGGAGCAACAAGGAATAATGATGCTTCAAAATTCGCTGAAACCATGGAAAGCGAATTTGAGATGTCCATGATGGGCGAGCTAACATATTTTCTTGGATTGCAAGTGAAACAAAGTGAAGAAGGAATTCATCTGTGCCAATCCAAGTATGCAAAGGAGTTGGTCAAGAAGTTCGGATTAGAAAACTCTAAAGACTTTCCGACTCCAATGGGAACTAGCAACAAGGGATTAGGAAGTGAATCTTTTAGTGAAAGTGTAGACGAGAAGCTTTATCGCAGCATGATTGGAAGTCTACTCTATCTCACGGCTAGTCGCCCGGATATATCCTTTAGTGTTGGGATTTGCACGAGATATCAATCAGCACCAAAGGAGGTTCACCTGAAAGCGGTGAAAAGGATCATCCGGTACGTTAAAGGAACGCTAAATTTCAGAATTTGGTATCCTATGGGCACAACTCTCGACATAATAGGATACTCTGATGCCGATTGGGCTGGATAAGTGGATGATCGGAAGAGTACGAGTGGTGCATGTTTTTATCTTGGCAATTGTCTTGTTGCATGGCATAGTAAAAAGCAAAACTGCATTGCACTCTCAACTGCCGAAGCGGAATATATTTCAGCAGGAAGTTGTTCGACTCAATTGATTTGGATGAAAAGCGTTTTGAGCGACTTCCGAATTTCTGCGACTTCGGTAACTATTCTTTGTGACAACACTAGTGCTATAAATATTTCTAAAAACCCTGTGTTAGACTCAAGAACAAAACACATTGAACTTAGATATCATTTTCTAAGAGAGCTAGTTGAATCAAGTATTCTTCAAATTTCTTATATTTCAACTGAAGATCAATTAGCTGACATTTTAACAAAACCTTTGGATCAAAAATGTTTTATTCATTTGCGTAAAGCAATTGGAATGCTTTCCTTGAAATAACACTTTTTGAAACCATTGCTTAGGTTAGGTTTTGTTTTGTGTTTCTGTTCTTTATCTATGCTTGTACATAGAACATTAATTGAGCATATGTTATTGACTTTAATTGCATCCTTTTATGTCTTAAGAAATTTATTATGATTTGGATATCATGATAATTCATTTGATGCTATGATCATTTATATCAATTAGTTCATTTTTAATTGATCAAAGTCAAATTTCTCTCTCAAATGATCTCTTGGTATAGTTTTTATCATATTTGAAAATTGAGTTAAGTATGAACACGAGATCAATTTTTGGTTGAATATTTCATATCTTAAATAATTGATAGCCAATTGAGGGGAAGTTTATTAAAGTTTTATGCTCAAAAGATGTGGAAAGAGTTACATCCCATTGAGGAGTGTGAAAACTACCACCACATGGAGGAAAGAGCTACCACCTCGGTCGTCCGAGTACTATGTGTTGGGTTATGATAATATGGATATAAATAGAAAAAAAAACACCTAGAGGGGGGTGAATAGGTGTAAACAATAAACACTCAAAAATCTTTTCGTAATAAAACCCAATGCGGAAATGAAAAATAACACGCAAGATTTTTACGTGGAAAACTCCATCACATGAGTAAAAAATCACGGGACCGATAACACGGTGAAATCAACTAAGATTAAACACGTACAAAGGTGATATACCGTGCTCACACACGACTCAACCTTTTTCCTTACGCTCCGAGTTGATCTTCTCCGCTCGCTCCGCAACGCGCCTCGAATCCACGATTTGCGTCCAACGCCGAATCCACGACGTCCAACGTCGAATCCACGGTCTCCCCCAAGTAGTACGTCTCGATCACACGAACGTACCTCGCTCCGAATCCGCGAGAGCGGTAGCACCTTGAATCCACAAGGCCACGCGAATCCACGCGCTGATTTTGGAGAAAAATCGTTGTTTTGTTTGGTGGTGATAATCTGCCGAATACTTAGATCAAAGATAGATCGGAAATACCTTCTAAGTATTCATTAATTTGATTCTACTCAAAATCTGAGTAAGAAAACCTAGAATCAAATTAATTAATATAGATGGAGAAACATAGAATTAAATCTAGTTATTTCCTTTCTTCTCTATATGTGGATTTATAAGTTTTTCTCCGTTAATATTTTTCCGTCATTTCCCGGAGTATAAAACTTATCGTGGATTACCCTAAAAGATAGAATTAGGGTTTACTTATAGGTTAGAAACCATTGGAAGTGGATAAGAATCAAAAACTGACTGTAACATATTTTTACCCGCACGACGGTCCGGACTGGATTAGGCTCGATCCGGACTGTCGTTGTTTTTCAGAGAATTCCTGAGAAAACAAGGTTCGGGGTCCGGAACGAAATACCTACGGTCCGGACTGTTCATGCGATTTCAGCAAAATCCATATTCGGGGTCCAGACTGAAACAGGGGTGTTCCGGACTGGATTTGCGCATGATCCAACCTACGTTCGGGGTCCGGACTGTAGTACCCTGATCCGGATCCTGAACATGTAACAGTCCAGTTTCTTGATTTTTATGCGATTAAAAACCCATCCAAGTATTTCTACATTATAAGAAGTATTCGGATCACCAAAATTATTTAGTTAAACGTACCTGATCCTTTTGAATTCTTCTTTCTTGAGATTGAGGTATATGATCCAACCATCTTCATCTTCAATCTTCAAGACTTAACCATTTCACGAAATACACCAAAACAAAATCCTTAACAATCTCCCCCTTTGGCGGTTTCGTGACAAAATATAAATCCACTTAAGAAAATTCAAAAAGATATTTTTGTTGCTATCACCATACAACAAAAATTTACAAATGAGATCCAAATAAAATGAATACATGAGATAAACTCCTAAAACAAACTCTAGACTTAGACGTTTGTACTCTCTGCAAAAGAAATAATTCTTGACAAAAGAAATCGTTAGATACCTCAAGAATTTAACATTCAAAAACCAACCAGAGAGATGAAGTTTATACTCACCGTGACATTTATAAAATCAGATATGTATTAAAATAGCAATCAGAGATAAACATATCTTCTAAGCAATAAATTTCAAATGTCATAAGTATGTTAGTCAACAAACAACTTGTTAGTAATAATACATGCCCAAATAGTTAGTCAAATAGTTAGTCGAGACATGCAATTATTCACAATACAAAACCAAAGTTGTTGTTACTTACCATTCAAGTTTTAATCGTTCCAAAGTTCTCACAACCACTTGTTAAAACCATTACCATTGTACCATTGTTCATATATTCTCTCCCCCTTTTTGTCACTAAAAGTTAGTCAAAGATTATACAAGATTAAAAGGGAGTCAAAAAGTTCAAAAATAGTAAGAACTAGGACTAAAACTTGCAAAACAAAAATGATTAGAACAACAAAAGAAAATCATTCTGAATCCTCAGAACTGCTGCAGCCAAGTTTGTGGAAGATCTTTTTAACTAACTTGGCCATAGATAGCTGCTTCTTCTTCACATCCCCTATGTCGGCCTTCATTTCAACGAATTCTTTAGACATTCGTTCTTGTTCTGAAGAAAGCTGTTGTTGTTCTCGGTAAATAGATGTAACAGAGGCCTCATCCTCTGAAGTCGAAGCTGCTGCTGGTGGTGCTGAAGCTGTTGCTGCTGTTGTTGCTGGTGTTGGTCTTTTTCTGCGAGGAGGTGTTGGAAGCTCATCCTGTCGTGTGGAGAGGGACTTCACAATAGTTGTATCATTAATGGTTCCCAAACTGTGTGTCATGCCTCGAGCCTGCCAATTTGGTCGATTCGGGCACGCCAACAGACCCGCCAATCGAGCACGACCTCTCGCTACCCGAAAGGAACGGTCACAACCATCTCGGATCAAAACAATGTGTACGATGAGATATAATATCAGAGTAAGATCACTACTAATTTAGACTTTCATTCAATAAATAAATAGTTTAAGCAGATATGAAAGCATGATAAGAATGAACCATAATAAACTTTATTATATTTTACATCTCTCAACTTGTAATTAAAATAATATTACAATTCTTTTCCTCACAATACATGGTTCACTCGAAACATAAAAGAAAGGTACCTCTGCTAGACCCTCTAGGTCTCTATGCTGCTGGGCTCTTGCCCCTGTCGTCCGTCTCGACCTCTGTATCCGTACCTGGAAAAATGGTCACCCGCAGGTGTGAGAACTACTTAAAGTTCCCAGTGGGTTCAATCACCGAGAAAAAAGTGTCCTACACCACTTGGTCCAATGGAAGCAATAATAATAGAATGCTAGGAAACTATAACCTCAAAATAAAATGCTGATATACATAACATAGGTCTCACTACACTATCTGTGTATCCTCAACGACCCATCTCTACTCTGTCTAGCCATACCAGGCAACTATCCAGTAACTCGGCCACTATGCCGCTGTATACAGGATCACACTAACCCGGCCACCTTGGCCACTCTATTACCACTTTATTCTTTTTACATTCTAGTGGTTTAGTTAAAGTTGACCCTCGGAAATTCTTGTCCAACGGGCCCCAGCCCGGTAGTCATACTACCACAAGACAAGATTTCTAAGGTTACCGATAACACCCGCGAGTGTTACCCCGCCCCTACGGGAGAATGTGTTCTCCGGGTCTCTGCCCGGGGAATGGGTCTCGCCCTATATGTCCCGCAAAATCACATTACACCCCCGCAGGCCGCGACCGGTTTAATATCTTTTCTTATCTTTTATTTTTCTATCCTCTTGGCCCTCGGCCATTTTGCACTTTATGCATTTGTCTTGTCTTTATTCTTAAGCACTTGCTTTTCTTTTCTTTTTCACTCGAGCCTTCAGCTCACATTGCCACTGGCAATCTTTCTTACTTTTTCTTTAGTTTTCCAAAAGCATCTCGTCCAACGGGTCACCGCCCAAGGAGTCCTGCTCCCAAACTGACGAGTCTCATCACAATGCACCATCTGCATTTTCTTTCTATCCTCTTTCTTTTGAGCAATTTGCTTGTCTTGCTTATTAACCAAGTTTTAGCTCTATCTTGCGCAATTTGCTTATCTTGCTTATTAACCACTTTTTCATCCTTTACCCTAGGTCTTGATTCACGGGTAACTAGAGAGTCACCTGGACTCTTAAACAATTTTCTTTCATTTATTTAACTCAGATTGAAGTTAAAGTTATTGTCCATTTGCCCAAACACCCTATGACTTTCTAGGGTTATATTTGTTTAAATCTTTAACCTTGGGATCTTGTCCCACTTTCCTGATTCCTCACTGAATCCTAGAGTTAACTTAACTCTATTTTCCTGTTCCACTTTTAACTTAGAGTTACACTGACTCTAATTTCCTGATCCACTTTTATCTTAGAGTTACATTGACTCTAATTCCCAGTCTGTGAGTTTAAACTCCTCTAGATCACCTTAGGTTCTCTTTACCTAAGTTCCACATCATACTCATCCTAGAGTCCCTTGACTCTATGTTGATCACTACTTCACCTTAGGTTCCCTTTACCTAAGTTCCATGTCATGCTCATCCTAGAGTCCCTTGACTCTATGTTGATCACTAGTTCACCTTAGATACCCTTTACCTAAGTTCCATGTCATGCTCATCCTAGAGTCCCTTGACTCTACGTTGATCACTTTATCCAGTGTCCTTAGGTTATCTCCTAAGACAATTAATGCCACTCGTTCAATCCTAGGATAAGCTCCTAAGTTTGATGACACGCAGTAAACCCTGAAACTAGGTTTTCTCCTAGTCTTACTACCAACATGTTCCCTTTCCTTATGTCACATGATTCCTAGGGTTATACCCTAACATGATCACAATCATAAATGATTATCTACTTTTACGCATGCAATTATTTTCATGCCCATCATAAAATAATATTTATCCTCTACGCATTCTATTTTCATCTATTTAGATAAATCAAGAATTACAATTTTCTCCTAAGTCCTTTTACACATGCAATTTGATCATCTATCTTTGGCAACCAACAGTTGCACTTTTCATCAGTGTTCATCTACACATGCACATTTATCATCTATCCTTGGCAACCAACAGTTGCACATTTCATCGGTGTCCATCTACCCATGCGATTTAATCATAATTACCTAACGCCTCTAACAGGCTACTATCATGCTTCTAAATCGAAAAGCAAAGGAGCAAGGGGAGAGGTCACCCAGTTTCGGCAGAATCCCCCACCTTGTGATGCCCCCAATTGCTTGTAGACACTTGCAATTGGTCTCCGCGCGATTCCACTTGTTTCCACGAGCTTGCACGTAAAACGGTGCACATCCCTCGAGTCCGCACGCAAAACGGTGCACGTCCACCATACCTGCACGCAAAACGGTGCACGTCATTACGATTCCTCACGCAAAACGGTGCACGTACGTAGGGTTTGCACGCAAAACGGAGCATGCTTCTCTTAAGGTTGCACGCAAAACGGTGCACGTCTATTCTAACCCTACACGCAAAACGATGCACAATATTAGTGACGGCACGCAAAACGGTGCGTGACAACATGACCTGCACGCAAAACGGTGCACGTACCTCAAATCTGCACGCAAAACGGTGCACGCCTGACTGTAGGGTTGCACGCAAAACGGTGCACATTCTTCTAGCCCTGCACGTAAAACGGTGCGTATCATTAGAGACTGCACGTAGAACGGTGCACGTTAATTCAATCGGCACGCAAAACAAAGCACGTACCTCGGATTGACACGCAAAATATTGCACGTTCCTTTTTCAATGTTGCACGTAAAACGGTGCACATTTTTCGAGTTTGCGCCCAAAACAGCGCACGTTCGTCGAGTCCGCACGCAAAACGGTGCATGTCTTTCGCGAGCTTGCACGCAAAACGGTGCGCGCCAAAATGCCCGGCGACACTTCGCGTAGTAAAACGGCATAGTAGAACTCGGTCCCTATCACGCACAACGGCATGGGGTCAAATCCAATGTCCAAAGAGGAAATCTCAAAACTGCGACAAAAATACCGTAAAAACAATACACGGGACCTACCTCAACATCGTCGCGTCGTCCAACGCGTCCACTAGGCTCTTTGGAACACCTTGCGCGCTCCACGGGGTCCACGGCGTGCACGTACGCCCTAGAAAACCCCGCCACGGAATCGCCCTCCTCCCCTCCCCGTGCGCTCGGGTGAAGCCAAAAGGGGGAAAAGGCGGAAAAATGGGGCCATTCGGGCCCATTAGGCCGAAACCCGATTTTCTGGCGCACCTTTCGGGCGCCCGAAAATTTCCGGGCGGCTATAGGAACCGGCCCGCCGCGGTCCACGCGTCCACGCAGCTCCAGCTGGGCGCCACGTCACCCACGCTCGGCCAATCGGAGGACGACACGTGTCCCTGGACCCATGCACCGTGACCACGAAACAGCAGCGGCCAATCGGCGGCCGCCACGTGGACCGCACCCACGCCCGTGCTGACGCAGGCCGCAGCGACGCGTCGCGTCGCCCGCTGACCCGCCAACGGCAGGCCGACGCGTGGCCTGCCCCCGCTGACGCCGTGCCAGGGCCCGCGCGCCTTCCCCGCGCGGCCCTGCCGCCTCGGCTGCTGCGTCCAATGGGGAGACGCCACATGGCGTCCCCCAGCTACCCCGCGAGCCTCGAGCCACGCGCCCCAATGCCCCGCGCGCACAGCCTTTCCTCGGGATTCGCGCCCGTGCCTCGGGATCCGTGCCAAATGCCTCAGGATCCGTGCCATCGCCTCAGGATCCGTGCCAACTGCCTCGGGATCCGTGCCAACATGAAATTCGGGCGCTGCTACAGTAACATTCGGGCGCACCAACAACCGGACCGGGCTGCTACAGTGAACCGGGTTCGCTACAGTGCAGCCCAGTTCGCTGCAGCCCATAAAAACCGGTTTGCTATAGTATTTTTTGGGCGCCCGGAACCCACTTCTGGGCGCCCGGAACCCACTTTCGAGCGCCCGAAACCCACTTTCGGGCGCCCGATACTTGGGCCCAAGCCCAGTTTCGCCCGTTTTCGTCCGTTCTCATCCGTTTCTTGCCCGATTTTGCTCAAATTTGACAGGCAGCCATGGTTTAACTTGATTTACCTCCAGGCACTTTTAAATTTTTGATCTGGACCCATCTGGGTCGCCAAAAGCCTTACTGTATTCAGAATCGCTGGCGGACCACGTTCTCACTATCCGGGTATCCGATCAACGCGAAACTTTGACTGTGGCCTTAAAACATATTTACGGGGCTCCCGTAATTTTCTCAGAATTTTCCGACACTGTAAATTTTCCACTTACAATCTGGGCCCACTTTCTCATATACAATTGTAGATCTCTTATTTTAATCCCGATTTGGGCCCAATTCACTCCCAGATCATCCTCTACCTCTCTAAGCTCAATAAAAATGGTATTTCCTACCATTTTTATTTATATTTGTTAATATACCGAGATCTGGTACACCACACTGTGCATGTATGCGCTCGCACTAGTGTCGATCTTGAACTTGCGAAGAATGTGCATTATGATCATTGGGAATGGAAGTCGCTCAGTAGGATGGGCATTCTCCACATACCGCGCCATCTCGACCAAATGAGATATGGAATGTTGAAGTTGGATCCCAAAGCCGCTGTGGGCTTTCCAAGAAGATAAAGAAACAACATTCTATCCCATCTAAGAATTTTTGTTTGCATGTTAGGTAGGATGTTGTAACAAACAATTAAATTCAAGTAACGATACTCAGGTCGAAGTTCTTTTGAAAAGATTAAATTTTCGGTTGACTGAGTATCAGGGAGACAAATTCCATCCACGACCACTCTCCATGTGGTGTTGGTGAAAGTATGACCCTTGAGGTAGTGAGCGCCATCAACTTTAGCTTTCATTCCCAGCACCTCACCAATCAACTGAGGTGTAATCCTCAGAAGATGAAGACAATATCCTGTAGATTTTGGGAAATTGCAGATAGGGGCAAGTCATGCTTGGTCAAAAAGAGTCCCGAATAATGCAGAACGCTCCTTCAGAGCTTTGACATTTACATGTTGTTCACCGATGCATTCCCTCTTTTCAAAATCTTTGATCCTCTGAGAGCTTACAAACTCTTGTGGAGGAGGCTTGCTTGCAAGTGGCTCTTCAATTGATATTCCTCGAGCACTCCCTCTCTTGCGTGCAACGCTCTTTTTCCTCATTTTTACGGGTGTTGATTCCATTGGAGCTTTTCTTTTTTCTGCGGCTGTCGGCGGTGTCTTTGCCTTCGAAGTTGCTGCAGGGGCTTTCCCTTTTGAAGAAGTAAGTGCAACGCCTTCTTCCAAAAGCTCATCCCAGTCAATGGATTCTGTATCAGATTCCGTCTCGGAATCATCCCGAGTTTTCTTAGCCCTCTTAGGTTTGTTTGTTGCTCGCGTATGCACCATTGCAACAAGAAGCACTATGATCAATGAAAACACCATTTTTGCTAGTGCTTAAGTAATTAAAGACCCTGCGAGCAAAAGCTCAAGAACACGAAAAATTGTTTATTTTTCAAAATTTGAAAAATTGTACCCAAACAATCATTATCGTGTAGAGAGACTAGGAATCAAATTAGTTTTGTAAAAAGTGTAGTGTCCTGACATTTCTAGTGTCGTTGGTGACCCTTGTCGTTTAATGTTAGTTGTAGGTGCCCTTTGTTTTCGACTGTTGGGGAGTTGTGTTTTGGTGCACGTTAGTATTTTTCGATAATAGAACTCGTAAAATGTTGAACAGTGGCGCGATCGGATCTGAAATCCGACTCCCGGATCTCCTGGTTTTGATTTCCTAAGGTAACGGTAACCGTAACTTCTCGCCCTTTTTGAGTGCGCGTGAGTTTTAGGGTTGAGAGGGGGAAAACTTCCTTCTGTATATAAATACTGACGGTTGTCACCCTGTGTGAGGGATCCTTTGTAAACCTAGCCGCCAACCCTAGCCGCCAGAGAGAGAGAGAGAGGAAGGGGGATCTCGTCGAGAATCAACCGCATCGGGATGGGCATCGGATCCGGAGGCTCCATTCGGGAATGATCGGATCGTCTTCTCCGCGATGAGGTGAGCTTTGCGTGTGTGTGTGGACGTTCTTCTCCTTGAGTCTTTCCAGTTTCCTCGGGACGCCCTAGCCTCGGCTGCCGCCGCCGCCTGTTGCGCCGTTGCCGTTGCCGCTGCCGCTGTCGCCGCCGCCGCCGCCGCCGCCGCTGCCGTCGCTGCCGCTGTTGCCGCGCGGGCCTGCGCCCGCGCGGGGCGGCCTGCTGGCACGCGGGGCGGCTTGCAGCCGCTGCCGCCGCGCCGCGCCGCGCCCGCGAGAGGCTTGTGCCCGCGCGGGGCCTCTGCTGCCGCTGCTGCCGCTGCCGCCACGCCGCGCCGCGCCCGCGCGAGGCTTGTGCCCGCGCGGGGCCTCTGCTGCCGCTGCCGCCGCGCCGCGCCCGCGCGGGGCTTCGCTGCTGCCGCGCCGCGCCACGCGGGGCATGTGCCGGGCGGAGCCTCTGCTGTCGCAGCCGCCGCCGCTCCCCTCGTCCTTGCCGCCGTGTGCTTGCTTGTTTCGGCTCCCACGTGTTAGCGTCGAGTCGTCGTGGTGTCGTGTCGCCGTCTCCTTTTTAATTATCTTCGGTCTTAACTGTTGGTTGTTTTCTGGGGACTCCGTAGGTCAGGGGTCGTTCGGGGGGCTGTGAGTCGACTGCAGGCGTTCCGACCAAATGCTGTTCAGGTGGGTGATCTCCTCTGTCTCTCCAGGAAGGGGTAAAAGAAATTACGTTGTCATGAATAAATCAATACATATACTATGATCATGTCTAACCCTTGTTTTACATAAGCATGTTATTACTAATATCTCTGGCGACTACGGGTCGCTCTGGGTACGACACACCCACTTACACATGTATGAGCCCAATGTTTGCTTGCACGCACACCGACGGTTTGGCCACCGCACTGGTGTATTTTTCCGGAAAGATGGCATGTCGGCCCGTGTACCCCACGACTAGTGATGATGGGGACCCCTCACGGCTGCTCAGGTACTGCACGAGCGTCGGGGAGGGGTATAGGCAAATCACGAGAGGCAAATGCACTTTTGATTGTTGCAGGGCAAGTACATATGGTTGTTTGTTACAGGGGCAGATGCATGTGTCTGGCTCGTTACAGGGTATCGTGGCTCTCTTGGAAGGGGGTAAATACGGACACGCGGGAGGCTCGGTTTGCGTTATTTTCAGTTTCCCAATTATGATTCACTTATTTATTGTTTACCCTGGTTTATGTGCATTCTGGTAGTGTCACTGACTCCCCAGTCTGTGACAGGTTGGTCGGGCGCGGGCACGGGACGAATGTGAGGATGACCTAGGAAGATGTTTTCGTTTTTAACATATGTTTCGAGTGACATTGCGAGGTTTTATTTGTGTATGTCTCCATAGTTTTGTGCTGTGTGAGTGGGTTCGTCTGTGCTTGTGTGGATGTTCAAACTACTGTAGCGACTCTGTGTGCTTGCATACTCTGTAGTTGTCGGCCTGCTTTCAAACCAGGAAAAATGTTTGCGAAAATAGTTTTTAAAACAACGAGTGTCGTGTGGACACCGATTTGAAAACCCATGGATTTATCCTTTCTAAATAACGACGGTCGTTTTAAGTAGTAATAGTACTTTCTCTTGCTTTTGGGAACGATGATTGTGGTTAAAGTGTGAACGAGATCACAGGTGGGTTTGTATGCCTGTCTAAGTTGAGACTGCCGTGCACGTGCCAAGGAGACTCCACTCTCGGGGTCGAGGAATTTGCACGTGTGGCAGGTCTGGCGCGCACTGGGGGACCCGGTAAAGAAAAAAATTTAATATTTCACGTTTTCCGCTCTACCGAAAAACCCCCGGGGCGTTACAAAAAGAATTTTAAAAATAGATCAATTCCATGATTTTCAAAAATTCTTATTATATGCCCTAAAACCGAATTTTCAGAACCAAATTAATCAACTTGTATCGAAGCCTACAAATCCGTTAATCAAGTGAATACCAAGCATAGAAACAAAACTAATCAACTCAGAGTTCTTATTTCAAAAGAAATTTGACCAAAAACTATCTAGAATTGAATTTGAATCATGATTTTCACTCATGTTATGAAGAACAATGCAAAACTAGTGAAAAGATTGAGTTTTGATCAAAAAGACTTACTGGAATTTGAAGAACTCGAGTTAGAAAGGCTCCAAATTTGTTGTTTTCTAGTGAGAGAAACTCTGGAGTCTTGGAAACAAAAGTTTGTAGTAAAAAGAAATTAAAACCCTTTCGTTTCAATAAAAACCCTAGCCGCGGTCCGGAACGTAGCAAGAATCCAGTCCGGATCGGCTACCCGCAGAGAATTCTGCGTTCGGGATCCGGAACAAGAATTCCAGTCCGGATCGGCTCCAACTTTATTTTCAGAAAAATTTAGAAAAATTCCAGAAATTCCAGGAAAAGTATGTAAGCACTTTTGCATGTCAACTTTAAACAAAAGTTATCGTTTCATATCAAAAGAAATAGATTATACTAAATCTATCAATAATATCAAGTAATGAAACGAAAATTTATAAAAATTAAATCCTTTAAAGTTGAACAAGTTCAATGACATCTATCATGATCTTATGAGTAATGCGTTTATCAAATCATCAATTTGATAAAGAAAATAAACTACCAAGATCGATAGATGTTTGAAATCCCAAATAGATTAGATAATATATCTAGTCAATTTATTGTAAGGAGTGGCTCTTTGAGTATCTTTCAATAAAAATACCCACCTTATACCAACCTTGGAATTTGACGGAGTCAAGTATTCCAAAAAGCATTTTATCTAGTCGACAAGAAAAACCATGCTTTGTATACATGTGGTAGCTGCACACAGTACTCGGACGACCGAGGTGGTAGCTTTTTCCTCCATGTGGTGGTAGTTTTCACACTCCTCATTGGGATGTAACTCTTTCCACATCTTTTGAGCATAAATAATTTGATAAACTCTCCCTCAATTGGCTATCAATTATTTAAAATATGAAGTATTCAACCAAAAATTGATCTCGTATTCATACTTAACTCAATTTTCAAATATGATAAAAACTATACCAAGAGATCATTTGAGAGAGAAATTGACTTTGATCAATTAAAAATGAACTAATTGATATAAAAGATCATTGCATCAAATGAATTATCATAATATCCAAACCATAATAAATTTCTTAAGACATAAAAGGATGCAAGTAAAGTCAATTATACTAATGCTCAATTAATGCTCTATGTACAAACATAGATAAGGAACAATAACAGAAAACAAAACCCAACCTAAGCAATGATTTCAAAAAGTGTTATTTCAAAGAAAGCATTCCAATTGCTTTACGTAAATGAATAAACCGTTTTTGATCCAAAAGTTTTGTTAAAATGTCGGCTAATTGATCTTCAGTTGAAATGTTGGAAATTTGAAGAATACTTGATTCAACTAGCTCTCTTAGAAAATGATATCTAAGTTCAATGTGATTTGTTCTCGAGTGCAACACAGGATTTTTAGAAATATTTATAGCACATGTGTTGTCACAAAGAATAGTTACCGAAGTTGTAGGAATTCGGAAGTCGCTCAACACGCTTTTCATCCAAATGAGTTGAGTTGAACAACTACTCGCTGAAATATATTCCGCTTCGGCAGTCGAGAGTGCAATGCAGTTTTTCTTTTTACTATGCCATGCAACAAGGCAATGGCCAAGATAAAAACATGCACCACTCGTACTTTTCCGATCATCCACAGATCCTGCCCAATCGGCATCTGAATATCCTATTATGTCAAGAGTTGTTCCCATAGGATACCAAATTCCGAAATTCAAAGTTCCTTTGACGTACCGGATGATCCTTTTCACCGCTTTCAGGTGAACCTCCTTTGGTGCTGATTGATATCTCGCGCAGATCCCAACACTAAAGGATATATCCGGGCGACTAGCCGTGAGATAGAGTAGACTTCCTATCATGCTGCGATAAAGCTTCTCGTCTACACTTTCACTAAGAGATCCGCTTCCTAATCCCTTATTACTAGTTCCCATAGGAGTTGGAAAGTCTTTAGAGTTTTCTAATCCGAACTTCTTGACCAACTCCTTTGCATACTTGGATTGGCACAAATGGATGCCTTCTTTATTTTGTTTCACTTGCAATCCAAGAAAATATGTTAGTTCCCCCATCATGGACAGCTCAAAATCGCTTTCCATGGTTTCCGCGAATTTTGAAGCATCATTGTCCCTTGTTGCACCAAATACAATGTCATCGACATAGATTTGTGCCACAATGAAGTTATCCTGATAATTCTTCACAAAGAGTGTCCGATCCGCTCCCCCTCGAGTGTAGCCCTTTTCCAAAAGGTTCTTTGTCAACCTTTTGTACCATGCTCGCGGTGCTTGTTTTAGACCATACCAGCCTTTTTCAAACGAAAAATATAGTTAGGTAGTTTATGGTATATGAAACCTTTCGGTTGAGCCACATAAACTTTCTCGTTCAAAAACCCATTTAAAAAGGCACTCTTAACATCCATTTGAAAGAGTTTGATTTTAAAATGACAAGCAATTGTGAACAAAATACGAATCGACTCGAGACGAGCTACCGGGGCGAACGTCTCATCAAAGTCTATACCTTCTATTTGTGAATAGCCCTGAGCAACTAGGCGTGCTTTGTTCCTGATGATGGTACCATCCTCGTTTTTCTTGTTCTCGAAAATCCATTTAGTACCAATTACGTTGTGTTGCTTCGGTGGCTTCGTTAGTTCCCAGACTTTGTTTCTTTCGAACTGATGGAGCTCTTCCTGCATTGCTTCAATCCAGTAATCATCCCGAAGAGCTTCATCGACGTTCTTTGGTTCTACCATGGAGACGTAACATGCGACTCCACAAACCAATTGTCTCAGAGTCCTGACTCCTTATTGTGGGTCTCCAATAATGTTTGACTCTGGATGATCCTTGGAGATACTTAATGTTTGCAGTAACGGAGTACTCGGAGGTACGTGTGATGATTCCTGCATGTCAGATAAACTAGAAGAACCATTAGATGGATCAACTTTATCGAAAAAATTATTATGAGAAGATGCATTTACAGGAGTATCATCATCAAGAGACATATCAGGGGTAGATTTATCAGATGCAAAATGAAAAGCTTCATCTACTTTAACATTAATAGATTCTACCATCGTTTTAGATTCGAGGTTAAATACACGATATGCTCTACTATTTGTAGAATAACCCATGAAAATCCCTTCGTCACTTCGAGAGTCGAATTTTCTAAGATTTTCGCGATCACGTAAAATATAACAACGACTCCCAAAGATTCGAAAATATTTGATATTCGGTTTTCTACAAAACCATAGCTCATATGGTGTATTTAAAGTTCCCTGGCGCAAATACACTCGATTAATTACGTAGACCGCGGTGTTCACTGCTTCAGCCAAAAAATGTAACGGGAGTTTCCGGCTGTGAAGCATAACACGTGGCCCCTTTGCAGCTTCTTTTTCTCCTTTTGCTGGACTTTTCTCCATTGGCTTCCTATTGTGAACTTCTCCCTCCTTATGTTACCCACCGTGTGAAGGAGTTCTAGGATTTTTGGAGGCCGCGACTTCGACGTCTACTGCAATTCGTCGCACTGCGACGTTCCTTCTTCGGCGGCCTTTTCCGTCGCGTTTCGGTCTGCGGACTCCCCTGGGCTACCCCGAAGGACTTTTCGGGTGATTCTTGCGCCGGTATTTCCACGACAGGTAGGCCTACATTTCTTGTATTTACGGCTTCCCTCTATTCCAAGTTTTTCCAAGCTTTAAGGGATCATCTTGTGACCCCTTTTTCTGCGGCGGATTTTTGGACAGCGGTGAGGTTTTTGTATGATTTCTCTGCCACCGGGTGTCGGAACGAGGAGTGCAAATACTCGATTTGCATCTACTCGTCGCAAGGAACACAGCAGTGATTTTTCTTGGATTTTTGGAGGTTTCTTCAAAGGTGATATTTCCACTTTTTCTGGACTAAATGCTACAGATTATCGATCGTGGGATGTTTTGGCTCACAGCGGTGTTTTAATTGTATCTTGGCCTACAGGTGTCGGAACGGGACGTGCGAGTACTCGATTCGTATCTACTCGACGCGACGATCGCAGTGCTTATTTTTCTAGATTTTTCTGAGATCATCTCGCAGGTAAAAATTAACCATTTTCTAGACTGGTTGCGCGAACAGCGGCAGATTGTGGATTATGCGATTAATTGTGCGCCGTGTGGGTTATTATTGCAGTTTTCGCGGTGAGCTGTAGTTTTCCTGGAGAGAGGGGTGTGTTTGGATCTATGCTTCGCGTGCTTCATGATCAAGGTGGGTGGTTGTTGTATGCCTCATTTTTCGACTTGCTCACTAGGACTGTTAGGGGAATCCCTGTAGTATCATTTATTGATATATCACCCTATTGGAAGTCATGCTTGATTATAATGATTGTGAGCCTATCATGTGGGATTATTCTTGTGGGACTATCAAGTTGGGAATATTATTGCCATATTTAGTACTTCGCTTTTATGTAAAAAGGGATTTTCATGTTGGGACACTATGATCTAGCCTATTTGAGAATATTTTTGATGCTTTCTATTTATTCTACATGAGGACAATTGCATGCTTGTATGGACACCTAGATAGGCAATCTTTTCCTGCTACACTATCATGTTGGGATCTGACTTAGGAGAAACCATGATTATTCTTTTCTCCTTTCTTTCTAGACTCTAGATACATGTAGCTCGGGTTCGAGCAGGGGTTTGGGAAAGTGTAGCCAGGGCCTGGATTGTGGTGCATTGAGGCAACCGCGGATATTGGGGGGTTGACCGGGTATCAGTTATTGGACTTGATTGTGGATTGTGGGGTATTGCGTCAACTGCGAATATTGGGCGGTTGACCGGGTGTCGGTTATTGGACTTGATTGTGGGTTGTGGGGTATTGCGGAAACCGCAGATATTGGGCGGTTGACCGGATGTTTACTTATGCATCAGATCGAGGATCGGGGTTTCTTTAGTGGAGGGATTTGCTCCACTTGGGCACAGTAGTAATCCAGTCCTGCTTTTATGATACTTGTGACATGGTTACTTTACTCGTGTGGGTAGCTCCCCTCGAGTTCCACTCCGGAGTGTGCAATGGTACCAGATAAGTGTCAGACAGTTATTGAGTTTTTGCTATCACATCGGCGCGGCTTTACTTGCCCGATGATGAGAGCGACAGCAGGCAGTACCGGTTTTTACTGGTGGATAGATTGGGTTTATTTGGACGGTTATGATTACTGATCCATACATACTGTTATTTCTTTCGACCCTGCATTAGAGGCATAGTAGTGGTAGCTTTTCCTTACCAGCAATCTTTTTTACTTACTACTCCTTTTTCCCTTTTGCCTCTGGTAGACCTAGTGGGCGCGTCAGAGTTTGAGGATTTGCCCACTAGGGGAGGCTACTGGTTTACTAGTAGTTCTCACCCCCATTCTTCTTTTCCTCATTTTCTTCTCCTTTGTTTTGCAGAGTTTTCTCCGAGAGCTGCTGGGTTTTCAGCGGCGGATCGAGGAGAGAGGACAGCTGAGTAGATAGATCTTCTGCACGACAGTGAGTTTAGCTGGACTTATATCCCTTTTATCTTAGACGATTGTACTTTTATCTTTTGGGTTCTGGCTTTAGCCAGCTGGTTGTATTTACTTTGGTGAGCTGGGAGAGACACTTGTACTATTTTTTTACAGTTGTTTCTTATTTTACTTCCAGTTTCAGTCTGAAATGTAGTAGTTTTTAGTTCAGCTTTGTATTTGTGCTCTTTTATTATATCTTTTATATCTGAGCAGGTTACTGGTGTTTCGTGTACGCAGAAAATTCTGTGTGCACGGCGGATCTGTAGACGGGCCCGGGTTCTGGTTTACACCCGGGGCGTGACATTGCCTGGCCGACGGCGAAAGGCAGCAACCGGCCAGCCACCATGTTTGCGGCCATTCAAGCTCCATTAATGGCGAATTTGCACCCGGTCAGTATGGATCGCATGCAAAGGCACCAATGAGTTCCTCTTGACCACAGGAAGGCAACTAAGGCCCTTGCCGACGTTGGGGAGCAGCGGCGGCGCCGGAGCAAAAAGCTCGACCAACACCTATTCTTCCCTAAACTAGGGTGTGAAGACCCGGATCTCTGCAGAGCTTCTGTAGTGTATTTAGCAGCTTCTCGAGGCCTTTGCTGTGTGTTGGAGGCGTTTGCGTGCGAATCGGACCTCAGGATTGGACTCAGCGCGAAAGTTAGATTAAGAAGTGGAATTGGGCAAAACGGACATCGGATGTCCGTTTTGCCCAATTCCACTTCTAAAATTTGCCGAAGGCATCCAGAAATGGACTATTTACTTGTTTTTTTCCGAGCTCGGATGCCAAAACACGAATTTCGAGGCTTTGGGGTACTGTTCCGTCGGCCGGAGCGGAGCCGGCGGCGACGGGCAGCGGCGGAGCACGGCGGCGCGGCTGCGGGTAGCTGGCGGGCCGGCCGGTCCACGGGACTGGCGTGCACCGGGGGGTTGGATGCGTGGCGGCTCCCGGTTGGCCGGCTCGCGAGGCGCGGTTCATGGGAGAGCGAGGGGAGCCGTGGACCTGGGCGGGGCCACGTGGCGGCCCCGGGTTGCCCGGTCCACGTGCGCTCGGTCCATGCGCGGAGCGGGGCAGGCGGGCGGGTGGCCATACCGCGCGGGGCAGGTGGCCGTACCGCGCGGGCAGGTGGGCGCGCGTGGGCGCGCCACGTGTCGGCGCGTGGTTGGCTGGCGCCAACCACCTGCGCGGGGGGGCGCGGGCCACGTGTCGCAGCGCGGGAGGCTGGTTCGGCTGTCTGCTGTTCGGGCGGCGACGTGGCGCAACGTGGTTAATCCGGGCGCTGGATGGATGGCTCAGATCGGGGCACTATTTGCGCCCGAATCTTTTCGGGCATCCGAAACCGGAAACCGGGGACTCAGGGGGGGTCATTTCTGGATTTGTTGGGTTTTGGCTATAAATAGCCTCCTTTGCTACGCGTTTGGGCCTTTTTCCCGAGCTCCTCTCCCTGTGAGGTCTTTAGCAAACTTGTTCTTCATCTTGTGCTTCATCTCTTGAAGGATTCCGGGAACTTTTGGAGGCCGCAGCATCGGCATTTTCTGCGACGCGGCGCACTTCGACGCTCCTTCATTCATTGCTCTTTTCATCGCATTTTAGTACGCGAGACCCCCTGGATTACCCCAATAGACTTTTGAGCTAATTTTTGTGGCAGCGCATTCACGAGAGGTACGCCTTCGATTTCTGTGTTGATCACTTTGCCTCATTTTGGGTTTTTGGCAAAGTTCCAGAGGTATCTTTTGGCCCCTTGTACCGCTGCGAGGTATTGGACAGCGGTGAAGTATTGTTGGGATTTCTCGGCCTACGGGCATCGGAACGAGACATATGAGGACTCGATCGACATCTACGCTTCGAGAGGAACGCACCCGTTTTTTTATCAAAATTTTAGGGGGACTCTTCGAAGGTGATATTTAAGCTTCTTTGGGACTGATTTTCCACAGATTTACGATTGTGGATAGTTTGGCTTACCGCGATGTTCTATTTATATCTTGGCCTACAGGTGTCGGAATAAGGTGTATAAGTACTCGATTTGTATCTACTCATCGCGAGGATCGCAATGGTGATTTTTCGGGATTTTTCGAAGGACTGCACGCAGGTAAAAATCCCTTTTTTCTGTGCTGGTTGGTAAAAACAGCAAGGGTTGTTTGAGGTGGTGTGGTGTTCATTGATTGTTGGCTGTGATTTTGGTTTGAGAAGAGGTTTGTGCGACTGAGTATCGAGGGTGCGGTTTTGGCAGATTTTGCTTACGAGTGGCTACGCACTTCACCGACTTCGGCTTTGCCTGCGAAAAGCGATTCAGATGGATTGCTTCGTCTCTAGTACCGGTGGACGGTTCTGTAATTCTATCTGTTGATAGCATGCATGATTAAATGTACAACTTATAGGATTGAGATGTAAGCATGAGAAGGGCCAGATCATGTGGATTGATGCTACTTGTTTATGGTACATGTCTTGGGGGAATTGAGAGCTAGCATATTGTAAATGTTTATGTTTATTTTATACTAGATGAGATAGAAAGCATGCTTGATTTATTATCTTGATTAATCATTGGCCTATGCATGTGAGATTGTTATACTATAGTAGTGATTTATTAGCATGCCATGTTAGCACATAGCCTTTCATGAGGATTGATTATTCGAGAAGACAGGATGATATATCTATGTGCGGGTATCACGCTGGTGATTTATGATGGATCATGGATTATGGACAGGTGTAGTTCATTAGTGATTTTGGCATGTTGATTATACCTTTGTGGAGCTACTATTTGTTATACTCCCTTTTATCTTTCTTGAAGACAAATGCATATTTGTATGGACATCTAGATAGGCCATCTTTTATTGCTACACTATCATGTTGGAACTTGACTTAGGAGAAACCATCTTTCCTTCTCTTCTCCTTTTTAGTCAGTCTTGTGGTTCATGTTGCTCGGTTTCGAGCAGGGGTTTGGGATAGTGTAGCTAGGATCTTGGAGTCAGGGACAGGTTGTGCATGATTGTGGTTGTGGGTGTTGCAGCAACCGCGGATATTGGGCGGTTGACCGGATGTTGGTTATGGTACCAGATTGTGGATGGCAGGGTATTGCGGCGACCACGGACATTGGGCGGTTGACCGGAGGTTACTTGTGCATCAGATTGGGGATCGGGGTTTTCTCTAGTGGATGGAGTTTTCCACTTATTGAGTACTATTGCTTCTGATTGGAGGTCGGGTATTCTTTAGTGGATGGGTTTTTCCACTTCGATCAGAGTCGTGATCCAGTCCTGCTATATTATGATACTTGTTACTGAGATACTTTACTCGTGTGGGTCGCTTCCCTCGAGTGCCATTCCGGAGTGTGGGACAGGCAGGCTTTGAGTCCTTGAGACTCCTTCTTCCCATCGGTGCTATGCGTTGGCCAGCATACCCGATATGGCAGGCACAGCAGGAAGTACCGGTGTTTACTGGTGGTTTTATTGGATTTATTCAGGCAGGTACTTTCTTTGTTGCACTCCTGCCTGGGGGGCGAGTGGAGTCTAATAGCTGTGTTTTGACCAGTGCTAGTGTTGTTGGGAACCGTTTGGGGTTGACGGTGGTCCCGGGGTCGTTGTGAGTATTTCGACCGTTGTGCGAGATGTTGAGGTTCTTGAGTCTATCCGTTCTGAGAGAGAGCGTGGATTTTCGACTATAGCCTGCAGGTGCCACTATTCGATAGCGAGTTAGTCCGATTGTGTCATGCCCCGGGGTCGAAACTGCGATCCGGGCTCGCCAACAGATCCGCCATCTGTACGGAAAACTGCCGCATAAACGAAGCGTCTACCCTGCAAGAGATCTATAGCTAAACATGTATCAGAGCTGAAATAGAACTAATAGCTACAGAATCAACACTGAACATCTAATAATAATAATAAATCCTCAATACATAGTCTCTCAGCCAAGAAAAGTAAATACAACTCTCACAAATCTCTCAGACTGTCCAGTACAAAAGCGGAATCATAAAAATACAGGGTACTTCTACCTCTGACTCTCAATGCTGGTAAGGAACTAATCGGCCACGTCCTCACCTCGATCAGCTGTCTCCGTGCGAACCAAGCCAGAACAGCAACCTCAGGAAACCTGTCACCGCAGCGGGTGTGAGAACTACTGCAGAAGGTAGTTCCCAGTGGGTACCGTCACCAATATCTACGGTATGCCCACTAAGTCTAATGGAGGCAAACAGATAGGTATGTAGATAGATAAAAAGGAAAGCTGAATGAAACTACAGCTAAATGTCTCAACCATCATGTAGTGGTCCAGATTCCCATGCAACCTTTCCGGTGAATCCACTATGTAGAACACCTAGTGTTGGTGTGTCTGGCCCATAGTACATCAAAGGGATGCTACAGATGGACCCTGTGAGGTATCTTTTGCTGATTTGGCCTTCGGCTGCATTTGCTGAATTTTAGAAAAGGTTTTGGGCCAAACAGAGGTTGGATTTGGATTCAGCGCGGAAAAACGCTTGAAAATGGCTATTTGCTTGTTCAATTCTGAGTCCGGATGACCAAAAATGAGCTTCCGAAATTTTTCGGAGAATTTTGGTGCATGGGGGAGACCGTGGACCGTCCTGGAGCCACGTGGCGGCCTGTCATTGGCCGGCTCACGCAGCTCAGTCCAAGGGGAGGCGCGGCTGGGTGCATGAGCCCGGCGCAGGACACGTGGCAGCCATGGATTGGACGGCTTTTGGTGCGCGGTTCACTGGGTTGGCGCGGCGGTGCATGGACCAGAGCAGGGGGACACGTGTCGCACCCCGGTTGGTCGGCGCACACGGCGCGGTCCACAGAACCCAAAAGCAGGTGCGTGGACCGGGTGTAGGGGACGCGTGGCAGCTTTCGATTGGTGGGCTCATCGGGCGCGGCGCACGGGGGCGTGGAGGTCCGCCTCGGGGCGCGTGCGCGCACAGTGCCAGGCGGCGCTGTCGGCCGCACGTAGCCCGCGCTCGAGTGCGGGCCACGTGTCGCCCCGCCGTTGGCGGCGCTCACCTACCCGGGTTGACCGGGAGGGGGCACGTGGCCGACTCCCAGCCGGCCGCGCACGCTGTCCGCTGTTTGGGGACACGTGGCGGGCGCAGGGACTTCCAGGCGCAGCGTCGGACGAAGGAGCGTGCGACCGGGCGGATTCGGGCGCCCAAAAGTTGTGCCCGAATCCGGCCCAATAATGCTTGTGGGCTGGGCCTATAAATAGGTACTTTGAGGCCTTATTTCACTTTTTCTGGGCTTCTTTTCACAGAGAGAGCTTAAGGGGATTTCTCCCTCACAGAGTGCCCTATACTTTGGAGGACTTTGAGGATTTTTGGAGGTCACTACTTCGGCATTTTTTGCGACTCGGCGCACAGTGACGCTTCCACACCGGCGACCCGTTTCGTCGCATTTTAGTTCGCGGACTCCCCCGGCTTACTCCGACCTCCGATTTAGGCGATTCTCGCGCCGTTGGCTTCATGACTGGTAGTGCTTACATATGCGTGTTTTGAGCTCCCCCTATTTTCGAGTTTATCTTGGAGTTTCTCGAGCTTTCTTTTGACCCTTTTTTCTTCGCGGAGTTTTGGACAGCACTTGGGTACTTCAGCGATATCTTCGCTCACAGGAGTCGGATCGAGACGCACCTACAGTCGTTTTGCATCTACACAGCGCAAGGAATGTCCTCAAATTTTCCTGAAATTTTCTGAGTTCTCCCCGAAGGTGAAAAATCCCTGTTTACAGAACCTTGTGCTACAGATTTTGAGTTTGGTTGGTTTTGGGGTAGTTCCCTTGCCGAATTTATATATCAGTGTAGGAAACTTGGATTTGAACATGCAGGTACTCGTTTCGACCGGTTCGTCGCGGCGATCGTGACAATATTTTTATTGAAATTTTCTGAGCCTCTTTCACAGGTGAAAACAGTGCAACTCTAGACTGTTGTGTTTGGACAGCTTGTAATGGAGTATTTGTATGTTTAATTGTGTATTTTTGGGGTATGTTGTGCAGTGATTGTGGCGGTTGATCTGTTTGGGCGAGGGCGTCGTCTGGACGGGGATTTAGCATTCGAGGTGGGTGATCGTTGTGAACCTCTTATTTTGGGCTACCCACTAGGCTTATTGGACTATATATATATATTTGAAAGGTTAAAATGCATTTGTGGACAAATTAGCATGCTTGTTGGATTAAAATGCATATGTGGATAAAATGCTTGTATGAGTTCAAGTTGCTGCATTAGTACTCGCCTTTGAATGGAAGTTATTATCAGGAAATGTAGTATCATGCTAATAGGTATGCAGACTAGTATTTTGTGAATAATATGCATGTGGTATAGGCGGGCATCGATCATGTTGGTACATAGTGTCTTATGTGATTACTATTATCCAGGAATAGCATGCTTTGATAATTACTTGAACATCGATACTTGTATTTATTTTACCACCATGAGGACCTTTGCATGCTTGTATGGTCACCTAGTTAGGCCACCTTTTTATGCTACACTATCATGCTGGAACTGACTTAGGAGAAACCATGTTTTTATTCTTTCTCCAGTTATCTAGACTTAGGGGATAGTGTGCTCGGGTTCGAGCAGGGGCTGGGATAGTGTAGTCAGATATTGGGGATTTGTGACAGACAGGCTTTGATGGCAGGGTATTGCGGCAACCGCGAATTTTGGGCGGTTGACCGGACGGTTATTATTGCATCAGATTGGGGGAGAGGGGATCGGGCTTCTTTTAGTGGATGGTCTTCCCACTTTGATCAGTGTCATGATCCAGTCCTGCTGATTTATACTACTATATTATTTATTACTCAGGCACTTTACTCATGTGGGTCGCTCCCCTCGAGTGCCACTCCGGAGTGTGCGATATACAGACTTTGAGTCCTTGAGACTCTTATCCCCTATCGGTGTTATGAATTGGCCGGCATACCCAATTTGGCAGGCATAGCAGGCAGTACCAGTGTTTACTGGTGTAAAGATTGGGTTTATTCAGGCCGGCATTTATATTCTGATGCATACATTTAGCTATTCTTTTAGCTTGACATTTTAGAGGCATATAGTGGTAGCTTTTTCATCAGTAGTTATATCTATAGCATAGCACTTTATTTCTTTCTCGCCTCTGGTAGTCCTAGTGGGCATGTCTGAGTTCGAGCTCTACCCCACTAGGGGAGGCTACTGTTTTATAGTAGTTCTCACCCCCCCACTGTTTTCCTTTTTCTCTTTTCCCCTTTGTTTTGCAGAGTCATCTGCTGGAGTTGCGGGACCCTCCTCGGCGGATCGAGGTAAGAGGATTGCGGATTAGTTAGCTATCTACCTGATCGCCAGTTTAGCTGTTTGATGTATCCCCTGTACACTCAGATACTTGTACTTTTTCTTTCTTTTGGGCCTGGCTTCGGCCAGCAGGTTGTATTATTTGGTGAGCTGGGAGAGACACTTGTATATTTGAGAGTTTCCTTTCTGTACTTTTACTTTCCAGCTTTATCTGAGATGTATTAGTTGTAGTTTAGCTCTGTTTTATGCTCTTTCAGTATCTCTTATATCTGAGCAGGTTACCAGCGCTTCGTGTACACAGAAAATTCTGTGTGCACGGCGGATCTGTGGACGGCCCCGGGTTCTGGTTTACACCCGGGGCGTGACATATCATGCTCAAAAGGAAGCTCAACTATGCTCACGCTATGCACACACTCGCTACTGCTAATATGCCTCAAGTACCATGCTCAAAGGAAAACTCACTGTAATATCACAGTTTTCATGTAACGTTTTACCCTCCTGCTAATAAAGTTTAAGTTATGGGAAATTGAATTAACGGGTTTACTTAAGTTGATAATCTTGAGGTGCGGGCATTTTTCTGTGATAGAGCTTGAAAAACGGTGAACGACGGTGCGACCGGATCCGGATTCCGACCTACGGATTCCCCAGCAAGGGGTTGTTAGGATTACGGTAGCCGGGATGTGCATCGAAATCCGTGCAAGTTATCGTGCACGCTTTTCGAGGAGATAAGGAATTATCTCTAAGGGATTATCTCTACGGAATTATCTCTACGGAATAATTAAATAATAATTAAAGAGTAAATACCCGAGGTAGATTTCGACGGTACGTACCAAGAAACAGAATTTCCTTCTCCCGAAAAAAAAAAAAAGAAACCCTAGCCAGAGAGAAAAGAAAGAAAGAGGAAAAAAAAAGGCGAAACCCTAACCGAAAGAAAAAGAGAAGAAAGAAGGAGAAAGCGGAGGGACCCGATCATCCCCGACGAACGTGTCGGAGCAGGGAGCATCAACGGATCGCCTTCTCCGACGAATCGCGGTAAGCGATGTTTCTTTTCGGGTTTCATTTCGGAGTTTTGTTGTAGTCATTTTGGTTTTGCCGTTCTTGTTACCTTTATCGTCGCCGCCGCCGTGAAGCCCTAGGGCATCGCCGCCGTTGTCGCCACCGCCGCCGCGGAGCCCTAGCGCATCGCTGCCGCCGCCGCGGAGCCCTAGGGCACCGCTGCCGCCACACCGCGTGCGGTGCCGCGCGGGGCAGGCGCCCGAGCGGCTACACCGCACGCGGCGCGCGCGCGTGCCGAGTGGGGCTGGAGCCGGCGCGGCCACGCCGCATGCGCCGCGCGGGCAAGAGCCCACGCGGCGGTCGCCGCACCGCGTGCGGTGCCCCGCGGGGTAGGCGCCCGCGCGGCTGCACCGCACGCGGCGCGCGGGCTGGAGCCCGCGCGACCGCGCAGCATGCGGCGCGCGGGGCTGGCGCCCGCGCGGCCGCAGCGCATGCCGCGGGGGTATGGGGCCCGCGCGGCCGCGGCATGCGCCGTGCGGGGCTGGCGCCCGCGCGGTGCTGGCACCCGCGCGGCCACAGCGCACGCGGCATGCGCCGCGCGGAGCTGGCTCCCGCGCGGCCGCGTCTTGCGCCGCGCGGGGCCGGTGCCCGCGCGACTGCATGGCATGCAACGACTCAGGGGTGGCCGCGTCGCCCATCGCGCGACGCCGCCACTGTCGTGTCAAGTCGTGGTTAGTGTTTTTGGGTTTTTTGACTCGGTTTATCTACCGTTTATGTTTCCGATCTGACCGCGGTTCTTTTGGGGACTATTTTTAGGTCCGAGTGCCGATTGTGAGGGTGGTTCGGTCTCCAGTATTCCGGTCAGCACATTCGAGGTGGGTGCCTTTGGTTATTTCGGCGTAATGTCGTTCCCATGTATTTTGCATGATAAAGTAGATGTTTTGGTAAACTGTCTAACCCCATTGCATGTATATCCCGTTTTATATTCTAACTGAGGCGGCTGAAGTCGCAGTTCTGGTTTATTTTCTAACTAAGGCGGCTGAGGTCGCAGTTCTGGTTTATTTTCTAACTAAGGCGGCTGAGGTCGCAGTACTGTTTTATGTTCTAACTGAGGCGGCTGAGGTCTCAATGCTGTTTATATGCTCATATATCTTACACGCACACCGGCGGTTTGGCCACCGCACAGGGTGTATTTTTCCGGAAAGATGGTAAGGATTACCCATGTACCCCACGACTAGCGATGATGTGGACCCCTCAAGGAGAGGCGGCGGCTACTTGGGCAGTCGAGGGGATTGGTGGCACCAAGAAAATGAGTACGGTATTCTGGGGTTGGGGCCCAGCTTGTTTTTAAATTCTGGGGTAGGGGCCCAGCGTGATTTGTGACAGGGTTTTAGCGGTACATGAGGGGGAAGTAAATTCTCCGGTGTATCAGTTTGTCTTTTCAGTTTTCGTATTTACTGTTTATATCTACTTTATCAGTCACTGACTACCCACGCTGTGACAGGTCCGAGCAGGGGTAGGAACCGGGACGACGGTGAGGCATCGGTTAGAGGACCCTAGCCATGGTAGCTTTTAAACTTTATGGTTTATGGTTATCACTCTAATGTTTGGTTAGTATAACTGTGATTTTCTTGTGTATGATTTCTTGTGGATGTTGGATTGAGGGCTTAGTGTAGGAATATCTTCTTAATTCAGTGAATGTTGAGATGTATGAATGCGGCTCATTTTCAAATGTAAACATGGTTTCAAAAGTGTTTTTAAACCAAGTGTCGTGTGGGCACTGATTTCAAAACCCGCAGATTTATCCTTTCAAGCAAGGTTGCCGCTTAAAAGAGATTGCGAAAATGTTTTGTAAAACTGGGTATCATGTGGGCACCGTCTTTCAAACCCATGGTGATTATGGTAGTATGGTTTAGTGTAATCTCTCCTTGTTGTTGTTTAACGATTGCATGGTTAAAGTAGTTGTCGTGCTCGGAACGCCGTACATATACAAAGGAGGCTCCGCCCGTTTGGGGAGTGAATTTGTATATGTGGCGGGTGTGATGATCCGGACTTCCGCAGAGACTGTTGCAGCGTTAACAATGACTACAGGAAGCTTACACGGTGTATCGGAGCTAGTAGTGTCGAAAACTTACCTCATAAATGGACCCGGCGCGAAAATCGAATCAAGTGGGCTTCTCCGAGGGCTTCCGGCAAAATTTCGGATGAGAATTTGGCAAAACGGACAGCGGATTTGGACTCAGCGCGCGAAAACGATCACAATGGTCTATTTACTTGATTTCGGCACAAAATTTACTGTTCATGCTGGAACAGTAACTCTGGCCGCCGGAAACATTGTTCCGGAAATCGTCGACCGCTGGCGAGCGGCGGAGCACGGCGGAACGCAGCGGCGCAGCGGCGGAGCGCGGCCGCGGGCAGCGCGGGCAGGCGCGGGTAGGCGCGCAGGCGGCTGGTCCACAGGAAAGGCGTGCACCGGGAGCTTGGAGTTTTGGGTTTGCCACGTGGCAGCTCCTGATTGGTTGGGTTTCGTCAATGGTGGCGGGGCGGCGACACGTGGCAGCATTCTATTGGCCGACATGTTCCGGAAGACCCGACGCGTAGACCGAAAGCGTGGACCACGTGAACCGCGTGGGGACACGTGGCACCTTCCTATTGGCGAGTGCACGCCGTCCACGTGCTCGGGGCACGCGGAACACGTGGGCGATGGGGACACGTGGCAGCTTCCGAGGAGGCTTGCATGGCTGTTTCTTGTTTTGGGACACGTGGCTCGCCCTGAATGGCCGGTTTTGCTGTTTCCTGTTTTGGGCCGAATTCGGTGTGGAGCCCGAATGAGTTTTGGCCCATTATATAAGCTACTTCTCTCTCTCTTTGCCATTTTCAAATTTTAGAGAGAGAAAGTGACCTTGTGGCCTATATGAAAGTTGTTCCCCTCTCTGTCTTTCATCTCCCCTAGAAGTTTCCGAATTTTTGGAGTTGCCGATAGCGAGTTATCTGCGACACGGCGCGCTTCTACGTTTCCCTTTTTTCGGCTCGTTTCCGTCGCAGTTCAGTCGGAAAATTCCTGTACTCTAACCGGGAAGAATTTTTGAGTAATTTTTGTGGCAGCGTGTTCACAAGAGGTAAGGCTTCGATTTTCGTGTTGATCACTTCACTCCATTTCGCACTTTTGGCATGGTTCCCGAGGCAACTTTGACCCCCCTTTTTGCTATGGTGTTTTTCTGGACAACACCGGCTTGTTTGATTTATATCTTAGCCTAGGAGCATCGGATCAAGGCGTATAAGTAGTCGATTTAAATCTAGTCGTCGCAAGGAACGCAACCGTATTTTTTCTGGATTTTTCGAAGCACTGTACAAAGGTGATAACTCCTCTTTTTCTGTGCTATTTGGAAAACAGCAAAAACTGTATTTTTGGGATTTGTATTTATGCCGGGTGAGTTGTTCTGTACAGTTGTGCACTGTTTTCGGTGAGTTGCGGGATTAGAGGACTGTGGACAGCGAGAAGGTTATTTGGGAGTGGATTACGCTTTCCGAGTTGGGTGGTTGTTGCTTACCCCACTTTTGACTTGCTCACTAGGATTATTAGAATTTCCCTAAATTAAATGTGACAATTGATATCCTATTTGAGAACCATACATGTTGACCCCACAGATTATATGACAGCTCATTTATGTTAAATTGGGACACAGTTGTTGGGACAAATGCTATATCATATTCTCGCATGCAAATGACTTATCATGTTGGTACAGTAAGATCAACCTTTTCAAAATAAATATCAGACACTTTTCTACCGTTTTAAAAGAGGACAATTGCATGCTTGTATGGACATCTAGTTAGGCCACTATTTATTGCTACACTATCATATTGGACTTGACTTAGGAGAAACCATGCTTTATTGCTCTCCTTTTTATTCAAACGCATGTTGCTCGGTTTGAGCAGGGTTTTGGGGTTAGTGTAGTTGAGGCCATTGAGTCTAGGACAGGTTAGACTCGATTATGGGTTGTGGGGCATTGTGGTAACCACGGACATCAGGCGGTTGGCCAGATGTTGATTACTTTATCAAGCTTTGGACTTATGGGGTAATGCGACGACCGCGGACATTAGGCGGTTGACCGGATGTTTACTATTGCATCAGATTGAGTATCAGATTTCTTTAGTGGATGGTTTTTCCCACTTTGATCAGAGTCGTGATCCAGTCCTGCTGTTTTATGACACTTATGATACTTATTACTGAGATACTTTACTCGTGTGGGTCGCTCCCCTCGAGTGCCACTCCGGAGTGTGCGACAGACAGGCTTTGAGTCCTCGAGACTCCTTCTTTTCATCGGTGTTATGCGTCGGCCAGCATACCCGATACGACAAGGCACAGCAGGCAGTACCAGTTCTTACTGGTTCATTGATTGGGTTATTTTAGGCTGGCATGTTAGATATTGATGCATACATTCAGTCACTTCGTTCGACATGGCATTTAGAGGCTTAGTACTGGTTGTTTCCTTTTTATCAGCAGCCTTTATAGCTTACCACTGTTCTTTCCTTTTTGCCTCTAGTAGTCCTAGTGGGTTCGTCAAAGTTGAGGATTTACCCACTAGGGGGAGGCTACTGGTTTATCTAGTAGTTCTCACCCTCCATTGTTGTTTTCTGTCTCTTTCCCTTTGTTTTGCAGAGTCGTCTGTGGGAGCTGCTGGGCTATCAGCGGCAGATCGAGGTAAGAGGATAACGGACTAGCTAGATCATCTGCCTCGACCATGAGAGTGGAAAGACTTGTATTGTACCCCTTTTGTATCTCAGACTGTAGCATTTTACGTTTGGGTCTGGCTTTTGCCAGCTGGTTGTATTTATTTTTGTGACCTGGGAGTTTACTGTATTATTACAGGTTGTATCTTATTTCCAGTCTGAGATTATTATGTAGTTCTTTTTAGTTCAGCTCTGTATTATGCTCTTTTATTATATCTCTTATATCTGAGCAGGTTACCAGCGCTTCGTGTACATGAAAAATTCTGTGTGCACGGCGGATCTGTTGGCGAGCCCGGGTTCTGGTTTACACCCGGGGCGTGACATATTAAGTTGGTATCAGAGCTTAGGGATAGGTCAGTTGGGACTTAGGAAACCCAGGCTTTTGGCAGACCCTAGGATGATAGGGCGCGAGAGACGTGATATTTTGCGAAAGTCGTTGATTTATTAATTCGACTCTTCCAGTGAGTGAAGAGGGATAAACATAGCCTATTTCTGGTGGACAGTTATGTTGGCTGCAGACAACATAAAGTCACAGAAATAGGGGGATGTCTTTGACTTTCGCTAGATTGGGTCGTGTGGGGTTCTGATACTGATTCGTGGGTTCTTGTGGCAGGATGCCTCCGCGACGCAGGATGTTGACGCGTTCGCAGCCTTCTTCCTCTGAGCCCGAGTAGGAGGAGTCCGGGCAGGGCCAGCAGAGTGAGGTATGGGAGCTTCAGGCTCAGATGGCCCAGATGTCAGAGGTCGTTCGGCGTTAGGAGAAGGCTTCCCAACATCAGGAGGAGGCCATGGGGCGGTTGATGCATATGTTGGAGCAGAGGGCGCAGCCAGTTGTAGCACCCCCGAAGAGTTCCCCCGTACCATATTCACCTGCCATGACTCCCCTAGTTGTACCGGTGACTCTAGCATCCCCTGTTACTCCGGTTACTAGTGGTCAGCTGTCTAGGTTGACGGGACCTCTGACCCCAGCAGAGCAGCGAGAGGTGGTTAACTTGTTGATGAGATTCCGTCAGTTTGATCCACCTCGTTTCTCGGGGCAGAGTGAAGAGCCGTGGGAGGCAGAGTCATGGATCACGGCTATGGAGCGACGTTTTTGAGACCCTGTTTATTGAGGAGAGGTACCAGGTTCTACTGGCGACGAATTTCTTGGAGCGCAACGCCGAGGCTTGGTGGCGGCGTGTTCGACCTGCTGGTTCGTCTGGGGCTCTGCTTCTAACCTGGGCGGAGTTCCGCAGTGTCACGCCCCGAGTTCGAAAAATAGGCTCTTAATTTTTTATTTATTTTTTTAAATCAGAGTTTAAAAACAGTCAGGGCGCGACAGACCGCCACATATATAGAAAATTCTCAATCCCCATTGGATTGGGCCTTTTCTTTACATGCTCGGCTCTACAATGGCAAACCAACATCAGAGTAGTCTAACTACGAACTCTAAAGAACTAATAAACAAAATACAAATATTACAACAACTTATTACAAATTGAATTACAAGTTGAAACTGAAATAACAACGGCTGTCCAGGGTCAAATCTAACGCGGCATCTCACCAACACGTCCGAACGTCCCAACACCCGCTCGACCTGAAAAATGGTCACCCAGGGGGTGTGAGATACATCGACAGTGTATCCCAGTGGGCACGGCGAGCCGAGAAATAGCAAATCGTACCTACTGGCATACAATAACTAGTGGATAGTAATGATCATTAGTCATGGCAGATATATATCATGGTGCTGTAATAAAATTATGAATATAGTCCTGAGCATATCAAAAATACTAAACTATCATAATAAGAGCATGCTGATGTATACTAAACAGGAACTGAGCAATTATAACGAATAGCCAATCATGCATCAACGGATAGAAACAACAAGTACCCAATCAAAGCCACCATATTGGTCAACAAGACCTCAGGGAAAACTCGCCGAACCTGGCACCAACCTGGCTGACATACTCCAGCACCCTCGGGCACTAACCTGAGAGTCAACACTCCGGCACCCTTGGGCACTAACCTGGGAGTCACGGGTCGTACACCAGACCACTTTACCGGTAAAGAACATCCACACCGGTAGCTACTCCGCTGATGTTCGTGAAGTACAGCAGTGCGGGCGATAAATCATGCTAATGCTCATGCTCACGGTCCACAGACCGGGTAATCGGCAACAAGCCGGGAAATCCCAATAGGGATGCAATGGCATAAAGCCAACTATATCTCAATCATATGCAGAATATAATCAACAACTACTATAACATGGATCAGGATATACTGATAATCAAAAAGGTGTGCAAACTAGCTAATGACCAAGCAGGCATGGCAATGTCCAGAATAATGTCATAATAATTAGAAGCAGGCTAAGGAATCAATCATGCAGGGCATAATATAAACTGATAACTGATAATGATCTATAACTTAGGCATATAAAGCAATATGAAGCTGATCAATAAAAAAGGCAGGCTCAAATATAAATCTAGGCTACAAGAACAGGGGTCCGACCAATTACGATACCCCAGAGGGCCGAAATGATAAAGCCCGGACCGAAGATAAACCCACCTGTTTGCAGGCGAACTATCGGCTCCAACAGAAATCTCGAAGACTGTGCCAACCTGAATAAAAAATGCTGATCAGGGAACAACTCAATCACACTAATCCCACTCAACTAGAACCCAGATCTTTTCCAGATCAACGCGAAACGTCGGAAGTCCGCCGTTCGACTCACTTTGACCCGAACGAGATTACAAGTTTCCGATTTCGACGAAACCTGACGTGCAGCCTCGAAATACTTAAACATCAATGTTCGACAAACAACACTTTGCCAGACTCAACCCTTTTAATCAAATGTTGGTATAATTACCAAAATGCCCCTCTCGAAGATTCAATTTGAATTTCCGGGAGACTCGGGCTTTGACCCTTTGCCGCTGGCTCAATCAGATTCTACTGGGACTCAATAGACGGCTAGACGAAACTGCCGCAATTTCCCGAATTGCGCGATTGTCACCAGGGCGCCGTTAAACCGACGTTTTTGCCGATTTACGGACCGATAACCAATTTTCGCTCAACGAGAGCCAACGGATCACTAGAAAAAAGCTTAGAGATTATATACACACTTCCCGAGACAGCACGAGAGGCTACAATTGCATTTTGACCCCTAGGGTTTCCATAAATCGCATTATTACACGTATTTGAGAGCTGTTTTTGCTCGTTCTCTTTATCGGGACATCATTTTTACGAACTGTCACCTCCAGTAGGTGACCCTCGACTCGCTGAACACCGTGCTCACCATTTGGCAGCAGCACAGATCCCGAGAAAAACTTCGAGCCATGACTTATATACTAACATAGGATTTAATTCATTTTTAATTCTTCGGCTCAACCAATTTCAAATCTAAGGTGAGCATCACGTCCAGTGACCCCAAAATAGCCAGGAGCTCATTGTCGCAAAATTTCACTCATTCCAAAACAGCCCCTTAGCTTAATAAACCCATTTAAGGCTTTGTTTATTAATTCTTGGTTTTCTGCTTGTGCAATCCCCAAATAAAGTTGATCATCTATCTCTGGACATCATAAGGATTCCAGGGCTTGCATTTTTGCAACCCAGAAGCTGCTGGATTAAAGGATCCAAGCCACCTTGCTCTCTACTTTACAAAAATGCTCCACAAAAATCGACTCAGCCAAAAAATCGGATCTGAAGTGAGCATCAAGCTCAGGGGATCATGTGGAGACATCTGATGCTTTGCTGGATGCCTAACAATGGCTAACTTAGATTTTGGATTCTTTGAGGCATTTCTTCAAACACCTAAAGGGCACAACTTCATAATACACAAGAAAATAAATCCCAAGCTTGTTCTCTGTAGAGGCTGATCCTGGGAGCCTCCAACATGGAGGGAAAAACTTCTTAGGGCTGTAGGAGCGATTTCATGCAACTTGGGCCAACTTTCTCTCTCAACTTGCCGAGATCAAGAAGAAGAATATGAAGCTCAAGCTTCGAAAATGGTGATTCCTCTTTTATGCGTTCTGGGCCTCAAACACTAGCACCATTAGGTGTAACTTATCCCTACGAACTTACCTGTACCCATGCCCGGCGACAGGACACGGCGGCGGCGCGGCGGAGCAAAGCTCGGATTGGAGCTTCACCACCTCTAATGGTGGATTTTCACCAAGGCTACATGGGCTTCATGCAAAAGCATGGCTGGGATCCCCTTGATCCCAGGAAGCTTCCCGACCATTCCTCACCCGCCGGCGACGGCCGGAAAGCCGGCCACCGCGACTTGAACCCAATTCGGGTCATCCATTCCACCCGATGTTTCGAGCTGCATGGATGCCATGCAAAGGCATGGACGCCTTCATCTCACTCCCAGGAAACTTTATGGCCATGTGCCCGGCGTTGAGGAGTGACGCCGGCGCCGGAGCAAGGAGCTCGGCCATGGTGCAAGAAACCCGAAAACTAGGGTTTCGGATTGCGGTGCACACACTTGATCAAACTCCACCAAATTTGGTGGAGATGATCCTCCACTCCTACAGCTTCTTTCCATCATTTTACTTTTCCATTTGGTCGAGTGGTTGTGTCACTAGGCCGAGGCGGAGCAAAGATAGGTTTCCGGCGAGAATCTTCTCCCGCCGGCAACCGGGACCACCACATGGGCTAGGACTCGACAGGGATCATCCTTACAACCTATAAAGGCTACTTCCTAAGGTATAGGGGCCTAAAAACCAAAGTGGAAGAAACACACCTTTGCTGGAGTTGGAGAAGAAAGGTAGAAGCCGGTTCCTCTCCACCGTGGCGCGCAGCCACCAACCTCTTTCGAGCTCACTCCCAGGAAGCAGGAGATCTCCTCAGCAAAGTCAGGGACCAACTTGGAGATCCTTTGGTGCACTCCTTCTCTTCCTCACCCGAGCTCGGCAAAGCTTGATGGGGGTGTGCCTCCTCAGCGTCCCAGAGCAAATGGGGAGGAGTGTTTTGCTTCTCTACATTACTCTCCAGTGTTTAAGAAGCCCACGAACGCGTGTAACCCCCCCCCCCCCACGAGTAGCCCAAGAGACCCAAGCCAAAATATCTTTCTTTTGCTATATAATGCCACCCAGCCCCTACACAACAAACCCTAAGCCCTTAGGTCCCTACTCTAGGTCCAAAATGCTGTTGAGGCCGCAGTCGAGACAGCATAAGTCTCAGCAGCAGTCTCAGAGACAGCAGTAGCAGTCGAGGCGGACCCAGCCTTCGAAGAGGTGTGTCTTCTGTAGGGGTCAGCATCCGGCAGACACGTGTGATATGAGATTTGGCCGCTGTTATCGATGTGGACAGCCTGGTCATGTTCGAGCTACGCGCCCATTTGCGACACCAGCAGCACCTTCTTCAGCATTTGCCCCTTTTTCATCCCAGTAGCGATCGACGGCTCAGCGGTCATATGCCCCAGCGAGCAGGCCATCTTCTTCCCATCCCACTGACTATCGGCCTCTAGCTCAGAGTGGGCGAGTGTATGCTGCGCAGGTAGAGGACTCTTCGGCAGCAGATCATGTGGTGGCAAGTATCACCTTACTTTCTGGCATTAGGACTCGTACTTTATTTGATACTGGAGCATCGCATTCTTTTATTAGTAGATCATTTGCATCATTACATGGGTTAGAGGTAGGACTTTTGCCACGTGCATGAGAGGTTCAGATTTCCGATCACACTTTGCACGTGGAGGAGTGCTGTTGGTCCTGCCCGATGCAGATCGAGTCCTGGATTATGCCAGCAGACCTGTTGGTCTTGAGACAGCTGAGGGACTTTGATGTGGTTCTCGGGATGGACTGGCTGGCTCGGTATTTCACGACTATTGATTGTGCCGCGAGGACTGTCACTTTTAGAGAGCCAGGCCAGGAGATGTTGGTATACCAGGGATGTCAGAGTGCTTTCTTTGCCTCTATGGTTTCGACTTCCCGAGCGAGGCAGATGATCCATCGTGGATGTGTAGCCTTTTTGGCTAGTGTTGTTGAGGGGCCTACGGCGGCGCCGGGACTCGGGGATATCCCTATTGCCCGCGAGTTTCCGGATATTTTTCCACCTGAGACGACTAGCATGCCGCCAGATAGGGAGATTGAGTTCGTGATTGACGTAGTTCCAGGAACTGCGCCAATCTCTAAGGCTCCTTACTGGATGGCACCGGCTGAGCTGCGAGAGCTAAAGGCACAGCTACAGGATTTGATGGATAAAGGTTTTGTCAGATCGAGTGTGTCGCCTTGGGGAGCGCCGGTGCTATTCGTGAAAAAGAAGGATGGGTCACTTCGACTGTGTGTGGATTATAGGGAATTGAATAAAGTGACCATCAAGAACAAGTACCCTTTGCCGCGCATCGATGATCTCTTTGATCAGCTGCAAGGGTCTTGTGTCTTTTTCAAGATAGATCTGCAGTCCGGTTACCACCAGTTGAAGGTGAAGGCCGAGGATATCCCGAAGACAGCATTCGGGACACGGTACGGGCATTATGAGTTTACAGTTGTGCCCTTTGGACTGACTAATGCCCCTGCCGCATTCATGGATTTGATGAACCGGATCTTCCGATCGAACTTGGATCGATTCATGGTAGTGTTCATCGATGATATTCTAGTTTACTCCCGAAGTGATGCTGAGCATGACGAGCACTGGAGGATTGTGCTGCAACTTCTGCGTGAGAAGAAGTTGTCTGCCAAGCTGGTGATGTGCGAGTTTTGGCTTCGGGAGGTAGTCTTCTTGGGCCATGTGATTTCCGCCGCAGGTGTGGCAGTGGACCCGGCGAAGATTGAGGCAGTCCCGGATTGTCCCCGACTGACGACCGTTTCTGAGATGCGCAGCTTCATGGGCTTAGCTAGTCGGCTTGTGGAGGGCTTTGCGAAGCTCTCCACACCCCTCACTCGTTTGACGCGTAAAGGAATTAAGTTTATCTGGAGTGAGGACTGTCAGAGGAGCTTTGAGGAGCTGAAGAGCATATTGATGACCGCTCCTATCCTTTCCCTTCTTGTTATAGGGAAAGGATATGTGTTCTACCGTGACGCATCGCAAAGTGTACTTGGTTGTGTGCTGATGCAGGAAAGGAGGGTGATTGCTTATGCGTCGAGACAGCTCAAGGATTATGAGAAGAATTATCCTACCCATGACTTGGAGTTTGCAGCCGTGGTGTTTGCACGGAAGCTTTGGCGTCATTATCTGTATGGGGAGCACTGTGAGATCTACACTGACCACAAGAGGCTAAGGTACCTGTTCACGCAGAAGGAGCTGAATTTGAGGCAGCGCAGATGGTTGAAGCTACTAAAGGATTATGACGTGGATATCCTGTCACGCCCCGGGTGTAAACCAGAACCCGGGCCCGTCTACTGATCCGCCGTGCACACGGAATTTTTCGCGTACACGAAGCGCCAGTAACCTGCTCAGATATAAGAGATAATAATAAAAGAGCAATAAAAACAGACCTGAACTAAAACTAATACATCTCAGACTGAAGCTGGAAATAAAATACAATACATCTATAAAAATGATACATCTGTCTCTCCCAGCTCACTAAAATAAACACAACCTGCTAGCAAAAGTCAGTCCCAAAGTAAAAGTACAACCGTCTAAGGAAACATGGGTACACCAACAGTCCAGCTAACTCGCTCATCCTGCCTCGAGATCTATCTACTCAGCCGTCCTCTCTCCTCGACCCGCCGCTGAAAGCCCAGCAGCACCGCAGAAGACACTACAAAACAAGGGAGAAGAAAAGGAGGAAAGAAGAATGGGGGTGAGAACTACTAGTAAACCAGTAGCCTCCCCTAGTGGGTAAAACCTCAAACTCTGACAGACCCACTTGGTCTACCAGAGGAAAAAAGGAAAGAAGTGTGGTAAGCAATAATGACTGCTGAAGAAAGGAAACTACCACTACTATGCCTCTAAAACACAGTCCTAGACTGGAATAACCGTACGCAACAGTAACCAACCGTCCCAGATGGACCCAATCTGTACCGCCCTCATCATCGGGCAAGTAAGCCGCGCCGATGTGATAGCAAAACTCCTGCTGCCGCCCTCATCATCGGGCAAATAAGCCTCGCCGATGTGATAGCAAAACCGTCAATAACTGTCTGACCCCGGCCTCCGGAGGGGAACTCGAGGGGAGCGACCCACACGAGGAAAGCATCACCGGGCAATAACCGCGCCGGTGTGATAAGTATCAAAAGTAGGACTGGATCACAACTATAAAGCCCCAGTGGAACACACCCCTCCACTAAAAGAATACTGATCCCCAATCTGATGCACAAATGAACATCCGGTCAATCGCCCAAAATCCGCGATCGCCGCAATACCTCACAATCCACAACCAGGTCTCACAACCGACCTCCGGTCAACCGCCCAATATCCGCGGTCGCCGAAATAACCCACAATCACAATCATGTCCCACATCCGACATCCGGTCAACCGCCTACTATCCGCGGTAGCCGCTATAATCCCCCAATCCAAAATCGGGTAAAATGATATGTATCCGGTCAACTGCCTACTATCTGCGGTAGCCGCTATAATCCCCCAATCCAAAATCGGGTAAAATGATATGTATCCGGTCAACCGCCTACTATCCGCGGTAGCCGCAACTCTACCGACCACGTCAAGTCCAACCCCTGACCTCCGGTCAACCGCCCAAAATCCGCGGTTGCCACAAAGCCCTCTAGTCCATAATTATGCCCTATCACCGATGTCCTATAACCGATATCCGGTCAGCCGCCCAATATCCGCGGTCGCCCCCAAAACCCATAATCCACAATCCAGGCCCCGGCTACACTAACCAAAACCCCTGCTCAAACCCGAGCTACATGAAACACTTGACTAACGAAAAGGAGAAAAGAAGCAAACATGGTTTCTCCTAAGTCAAGTTCCAACATGATAGTGTAGCGATAAGAAATGGCCTATCTAGATGTCCATACAAGCATGCAAGTGTTCTCAAGGAAGATAAATTAAGCCACTGGTTATTATCCCAATCCACCTATGCATGTCATAAAAATCCACAAGTAGTACCACTAACAGGATAAATCATACAGTCCCAATTAAATATTCAATTCCACATGCAAGGTTAAACGCTATCATAGCAACCCTATCCCCACACAGGCATGCATAATTCCAACCCCGATCATGAATAATCAAAATGTCCAATATAGGGATCACTCTAATATTCCTAGTGGGTAAGTCAGAAAAGAGGGATATAGCAACCACCCACCTCGATCGCTAAATCCAAGTCCAAATAGTTCTCTCGCCCAAACAGATAAACCGCCGTGATCACTGTACAAAATATCCCCAACATACACACAAATAAATACACAAGTACCCAAATACATGTTGTCCCAGAATTCAGTCCCAAAGATGCTCTGTTTTTACCTACGAGATGGAGACCAAAAATTCTCTAAAAATCGCCGCTGCGATCCTCGCGTCGAGCCGATCGAAACGAGTACTCGCACGCCCAAATCCGATACCTGTAGGCCGAGTTACAAAATCAACAAGATAACCATCCTGAAATTCCCAAGAACAAAATCTGTACAACTCCGCCCAGAAAAAGTGGGATTTTCACCTTCGGGCCTACCTCCAAAAATTCCGAAATATTCGAGAACATTCCTTGCGATGTTTAGATGCAAAATGACTATTGGCACGTCTCAATCCGATGCCTGGGCGCAAAGCTATCGCCGAAACACTGTGGCGCTGTACAAAACTCCGCCCAAGAAAATGGGTCAAAAGAAAGCTCGGGATACTCCAAGATAAACTCGAAATGAGGGGAAGCTCAAATCACGAAGATCGTAGCCCTACCTGTCGTGAAGCCAACGGCGCAAGAATCAATGAAAACGGTGTTCGGAGTAAGCCGGGGGAGTCCTCGCACCCAATACGCGACGAAGGAGATCACAAATGAACGAGCGTTGCGCCGCGCCGTAAAAATGAAAACCTCAAAGTGCGTGCCACAGAAAAATCCGAAAATCTACAGTCGGAATCAGCTCTGGGAGAGGAGGAATTCTTGTGAAGGTCGCACTGTGAGAAGATGAGCAGGAAAAGAGCTCTCTGTAGCTGTTCTCGGCCTATATATAGGCTGGGAAAACAATTCCAAAAATCCACATTGTATCCTTGGTTTCGGGCGCCCACACGGGATTCGGGAGCCCGAATCCGCTGCTCGGCTCCAAACACGGAACGCCCGAATCGCTCCCATGCTGCTACGTCATCGTCGAACACCGAACACCAAAACCCACCGCTGACTGCGCGACGCGTGGCCCACCGCAGAAGCCGGCGCATGGCAAGGCCACGCGCGGGAAACCGCGGGACAGCGCGCCGACAGCCCACGTGCGCGCCGCGCCCGCCGCCTGCGCCACCTGCCAAGCCCGCATCCCGAGGCCACCTCACCAGCTCCGTGGACCGGGCACACGTGGACTGGCCAACCAACGGTCGCCACGTGGCCCCGCCCGGTCCACCGTACACCCCGCGCCACTCCGTGAACCGCGCCCACTGAACCGTCCTCTCTGCCGCTGTCACGTGCCCAAGGCACACCAATGAGAAACCGCCACGTGGTGCACTCCCCCGCTGCACCGCGCGCCAGCCCGCGCGCCTCCGCGCTGCCCACGCTGCTGCCCGCGACGCTGCGCCGCCGTGCTCCGCCACTGCCCGCCGTGCTCCGCCACTGTCCGCCGCCGCCGCCGCTGCCCGCCGGCCGCCGAAATAGTGCACATGTGCCTCGAAATTCATGCGCGTCATCCGGGCTCCGAAAAATACAAGTGAATAGTCCGTTTTCATCGTTTTCGCGCGCCGAATCCAAATCCGTTGTCCGTTTTGCCAAATTCCAACTCTAAAAATTGCCGAAGGCATCCGGAAAGGTGTTCCTTGGTCCAAACTTCGCGCTGAGTCCATTTTTAATATCCGCTTCGCGCAAAACTACTTCTAAACATCCAACGGGGTCCTCCGATCACTCACGTGATCCATTTTAAGCCTGAAGTCCAACACTTGTGTCCAAATTGTGAACAAACACCACCGACACACCACGTAGGCCTCCAGAAGCCACCCAACGCACTGCAACAGCTCTGCGGAGATCCAGGTCATCACATTCTCCCCCACTAAAAGAAAGTTTTGTCCTCGAAACTAAGGTCATCCCTCAAGCCGGAACCTCAACCAAATAGGGGGGTAGATATCCAAGCATCCACCACTCAAGCTCCCATGGCTGTCTAATACCTCCTCCAGAGATGCAATGCAATCCTCGGGCCTCTAACTAGAACAAAATAGAGGCAGGCACTCCAAGAAACCGCACCACCTCATCCAAGTACACCTGGGCTAACCGCTCGAGTGACCAAGTAGCCTGCCTCGGCAAAAGCATCCGCTCCTCTCAGGGCCCCCCCCTCCGGTGAACCAACCACGAGTCCATCGGTACAAAAGCTCGATCCAAATACCTCCATACTCCCGAGGTATCCAAAATAAAGTCCCCCGACTGATCACACGGACTCTGATCTCTAGTCTTTAAACCGTCAGGATGTAGAAGCAATTCCCCAACTCTCCGGCATCAACACACAGCCATATGCAGTCGAGAAAACCATATTACAAATCCACCTTCAGGAAGACCCGGGACCCTTACAGCTGGTAAATCAAATCCTCCATGCTCGACAAGGGTGCTAGCTCCAGATGGTCACTTCACCTAATTCCCGGGGATCCACACAAAGCCGATGTGAACCAACCTTCCACATCTCGAATAGCACCGGCGCCCCCAAAGGTGACACACTTGGTCTGACAAAATTCCCAAAACATCGAATCCTGGAGTTGTGTCCTCAACTCCCAAACTAGTGACATGCTAGACAACTCCGATAGGAGAACAGCCGGGAACTCGCAACCAAAGGGGGTATCCCCGAGTCCCGGCGCCGCCGTAGGCCCCTCAACCACACCAGCCAAAAAGGCTACTCATCCACTGCGAAACATCCACCTCGCTCACGAAGTCAAAACCATAGAGGCGAAGATAACCCTCAAGCAACCCAGGTACACCAACACCTCCGGGCCTGGCTCCCCAAGAAAACCGTCCTCGCGGCATAATCAACCGCCGCGAAAGAAAAACCGAACCAGCCAGCCCAACGGGTACCACAACAACATCCCGCAGCTGAGCCAAGACCATCAAGTCTACCGGCAAAATCCAGGACTCAAGCTGCACCGGGAAGGACCAACAACTCTCCTCCACGTGCCAAGCGCGATCGGGAAAATAAGCCTCCCGTGCACATGGTGACCATCCTACCCCTAACCCAAGCAATGAAGTAAAAGCACTACCCACCAAGAAGGGAATACTCCCATATCAAAAGATACGAACCGAAAAGCCCTGAACAACTCAAACCTACCACCACATCGACCGCTGTAACCCATGTGCTCTGACAGTCTCAGAAATCCACTATCCTGGAAAAAGAAATCGGGAATGCCTCCTCCGACTGATATGTCCTCCATCACCCGGCGCCATGCGCCTCAATCAGAACTCGCCTTAGGCGGCAGATCCCACAGCTTACCCCCTGTCAACTATCCACCCTTCCTCGGCGCCCCAGCACTAAACGTCGGCACAGAGGGGGCTACTCGCTGCTCCGACAACTGTGTCACTGCCTCGACAACTGTGTCACTGTGCTGCTCCGACAATTGTGTCACTGCTCCGACAACTGTGTCACTGCGCTGCTCCGACAACTGTGTCACTGCTCCGACAACTGTGTCACTGCGCTGCTTCGACAACTGTGTCACTGCTCCGACAACTGTGTCACTGCGCTGCTCTGACAACTGTGTCACTGTGCTGATCCGACAACTGTGTCACTGCACTGCTCCGACAACTGTGTCACTGCTCCGACAACTGTGTCACTGCTCCGACAACTGTGTCAACGCGCTGCTCCGACAACTGTGTCACTGCGCTGCTCAGACAACTGTGTCAACGCGCTGCTCCGACAACTGTGTCACTGCGCTGCTCAGACAACTGTGTCACTGCTCCGCTGATCTGCCCCCCAACACTACTACCCTTCGGGTCCGGAGCTCTCAGAATCCAGTCTGGGCATCTGGCCCGAAACAACCAGCTCAGACCCAACTGCCGCACCCAGGTGCACCCCGGTCCGGACCCAACGTCGGGGAGACACCGCTCACCACGACAAAACCGCAAATCAGCACACCCCAAACACACGACCCAATCTAGCGAAAGTCAAAGACATCCCCCTATTTTTGTAACTTTATGTTGTCTACAGCCAACATAACTGTCCCACAAAAATAGGATATGTCGATCCCTCTTCACTCACAGGAAGAGTCAAATAAACAAATCACCGACTTTCGCAAAATGTCGCGTCTCTCACGCCCTAACATCTAGGGTTTGCCGAAAGCCTAGGGTTTCCTAAGTCCCAACTAACCTATCCCTAAGCTCTGATACCAACTAATCTGTCACGCCCCGGGTGTAAACCAGAACCCGGGCCCGTCTACAGATCCGCCGTGCACACTGAATTTTCCGCGTACACGAAGAGCCAGTAACCTGCTAGATATAAGAGATAATAATAAAAGAGCAATATAAACAGAGCTGAACTAAAACTAATACATCTCAGACTGAAGGTGGAAATAAAATACAACACATCTGTAAAAATGATACATCTGTCTCTCCCAGCTCACTAAAATAAATACAACCTGCTGGCAAAAGCCAGTCCCAAAGTAAAAGTACAACCGTCTGAGGAAACATGGGTACACCAACAGTCCAGCTAACTCGCTCATCCTGCCTCGAGATCTATCTACTCAGCCGTCCTCTCTCCTCGACCCGTCGCTGAAAGCCCAGCAGCACCCGCAGAAGACACTACAAAACAAGGGAGAAGAAAAAGAGGAAAGAAGAATGGGGGTGAGAACTACTAGTAAACCAGTAGCCTCCCCTAGTGGGTAAAACCTCAAACTCTGACACACCCACTAGGTCTACCAGAGGCAAAAAGGAAAGAAGTGTGGTAAGCAATAATGACTGCTGAAGAAAGGAAACTACCACTACTATGCCTCTAAAATACAGTCCTATACTAGAATAACCGTATGCAACAGTAACCAACCGTCCCAGAGGGACCCAATCTGTACCGCCCTCATCATCGGGCAAGTAAGCCGCGCCGATGTGATAGCAAAACTCCTGCTGCCACCCTCGTCATCGGGCAAATAAGCCGCGCCGTTGTGATAGCAAAACTGTAAATAACTGTCAGACCCCGGCCTCCGGAGGGGAACTCGAGGGGAGCGACCCACACGAGGAAAGCATCACTGGGCAATAACCGCACCGGTGTGATAAGTATCAAAAGCAGGGCTGGATCACAACTATAAAGCCCCAGTGGAACACACCCCTCCACTAAAAGAATACTGATCCCCAATCTGATGCACAAATGAACATCCGGTCAATCGCCCAAAATCCGCGATCGCCGCAATATTTCACAATCCACAACCAGGTCTCACAACCGACCTCCGGTCAACCGCCCAATATCCGCGGTCATCGGAATAACCCATAATCACAATCATGTCCCACATCAGACATCCGGTTAACCGCCTACTGTCCGCGGTAGCCGCTATAATCCCCCAATCCAAAATCGGGTAAAATGATATGTATCCGGTTAACAGCCTACTATCCGCGGTAGCCTCAACTCTACCGACCACATCAAGTCCAACCCCTGACCTCCGGTCAACCGCCCAAAATCCGCGGTTGCCACAAAGCCCTCTAGTCCATAATCATGCCCTATCACCGATGTCCTATAACCGACATCCGGTCAACCTCCCAATATCCGCGGTCGCCGCCAAAACCCATAATCCACAATCCAGGCCCCGGCTACACTAACCAAAACCTCTGCTCAAACCCGAGCAACATGAACCACCTGACTAAAGAAAAGGAGAAAAGAAGCAAACATGGTTTCTCCTAAGTCAAGTTCCAACATGATAGTGTAGCGATAAGAAATGACCTATCTAGATGTCCATACAAGCATGCAAGTGTTCTCAAGGAAGATAAATTAAGCCACTGGTTATTATCCCAATCCACCTATGCATGTCATAAAAATCTACAAGTAGTACCACTGACAGGATAAATCATATAGTCCCAATTAAATATTCAATTCCACATGCAAGGTTAAACGCTATCATAGCAACCCTATCCCCACACAGGCATGCATAATTCCAACCCCGATCATGATTAATCAAAATGTCCAATATAGGGATCACTCTAATATTCCTAGTGGGTAAGTCAGAAAAGAGGGATATAGCAACCACCCACCTCGATCACTAAATTCAACTCCAAATAGTGCTCTCGCCCAAATAGATAAACTGCCGCGATCACTGTACAAAATATCCCCAACATACACACAAATAAACACACAAGTACCCAAATACATGCTGTCCCAAAATTCAGTCCCAAAGATGCTCTATTTTTACCTACGAGATGGAGACCAAAAATTCCTGAAAAATCGCCGCTGCGATCCTCGCGTCGAGCCGATCGAAACGAGTACTCGCACGCCCAAATCCGATACCTGTAGGCCGAGTTACAAAATCAACAAGATAACCTTCCCGAAATTCCCAAGAACAAAATCTGTACAACTCCGCCCAGAAAAAGTGGGATTTTCACCTTCGGGCCTACCTCAAAAAATTCCAGAAAAATTCGAGGACATTCCTTGCGATGCGTGGATGGAAATTGACTATTGGCACGTCTCAATCCGATGCCTGTGCGCAAAGTTATTGCCAAAACACTGTGGCGCTGTCCAAAACTCCGCCCAAGAAAATGGGTCAAAAGAAAGCTCGGGAAACTCCAAGATAAACTCGAAATGAGGGGAAGCTCAAATCACGAAGATCGTAGCCCTACCCGTCATGAAGCCAACGGCGCAAGAATCGACGAAAACAGTGGTCGCAGTAAGCCGGGGGAGTCCTTGCACCCAAAACGCGACGAAGGAGATCACAAATGAACGAGCGTTGTGCCACGCCGTAAAAATGAAAACCTCAAAGTGCATGCCACATAAAAATCCGAGAATCTATAGACGGAATCAGCTCTGGGAGAGGAGGAATTCTTGTGAAGGTCGCACTGTGAGAAGATGTGCAGGAAAAGAGCTCTCTGCAGCTGTTCTCGGCCTATATATAGGCTGGGAAAATAATTCCAAAAATCCCCATTGTATCCTTGGTTTCGGGCGCCCACACGGGATTCGGGCGCCCGAATCCGCTGCTCGACTCCAAACACGGAACGCCCGAATCGCTCCCGTGCTGCCACGTCATCGCTGAACACCGAACAGCAAAGCCCACCGCTCACTGCGCGACGCGTGGCCCACCGCGGAAGCCGATGCGTGGCAAGCCCACGCGCGGGAAACCGCGGGACAGCGCGCCGACAGCCCGCATTCGTGCCGCGCCCGCCGCCTGCGCCACCTGCCAAGCCCGCATCTCGAGGCTGCCTCACCAGCTCCGTGGACCGGGCACACGTGGACCGGCCAACCAACGGTCGCCACGTGGCCCCGCCCGGTACAACGAACACCCCGCGCCACTCCGTGAACCACGCCCACTGAACCGTCCTCTCTGCCGCTGCCACGTGCCCAAGGCCTACCAATGAGAAACCGCCACGTGGTGCACTCCCCCGCTGCACCGTGCGCCTGCCCGCGCGCCTCCGCGCTGCCCGCGCCTGCGCGCTGCCTGCGACGCTGCGCCGCCGTGCTGCGCCACTGCCCGCCGCCACCGCCGCTGCCCGCCGGCCGCCGGAGCAGTGCACATGTGCCTCGAAATCCGTGCGCGTCATCTAGGCTCCGAAAAATACAAGTGAATAGTCCGTTTTCATCGTTTTCGCGCACTGAATCCAAATCCGCTGTCCGTTTTGCCAAATTCCAACTCTAAAAATTGTCAAAGGCATCCGGAAAGGTGTTCCTTGGTCCAAACTTCGCGCTGAGTCCATTTTTAATATCCGCTTCACGCGAAACTACTTCTAAACATCCAACGGGATCCTCCGATCACTCACGTGATCCATTTTAAGCCCGAAGTCCAACACTTGTGTCCAAATTATGCACAAACACCACTGACACACCACGTAGGCCTCCAGAAGCCACCCAACGCACTGCTATAGCTCTGCGGAGATCCAGGTCATCACATATCCTTTGCCATCCGGGCAAGGCCAATGTGGTTGAAAATGTTTTGAGTAGGAGAGCGGTGCAGAGTATGTCCATGTTGATTACAGGTCAGGCGCCCTTGTTAGAGGAGATGAGACGACTCGAGATAGAGGTTGTGTCCCCTGGGGTTTCTGCTAGACTAACATCTTTAGTCGTGCAGCCCGCTCTGTTGGATAGGATCAGGGAGAAACAGAGTGAGGACCCCTATTTGACCAGGATTAGAGAACAGATTCCGAGCGACCAGACAGGGGACTTTAGAGTGGATACATCGGGAGTACTACGATACAGGGACCGAGTATGTGTGCCAGTGGATTCCGATATCAAAGAGCAGATATTGATGGAGGCCCATTATACACCTTATACCCTTCATCCTGGCGGGACTAAGATGTATAAGGACCTCAAGGCACACTTTCGGTGGAATGGCATGAAGAGCGACATTGGGAGGTTTGTGGCTCAGTGTTTAACTTGCCAGCAGGTGAAGGCTGAGCATCGGGTACCAGCTGGCAAGTTACAGAGTCTCCCAATTCCCGAGTGGAAATGGGACCACATTACGATGGATTTCGTGGTCGGATTGCCGAGGGCATAGGGAGGAGCAGATGCTATCTGGGTAGTTGTGGATCGACTTACCAAGTCAGCGCACTTTTTGCCTATGCAGACTACTTGGTCACTCGAGCGACTAGCCTAATTATATCCTGATGAGATAGTGAGGCTACATGGAGTGCCAGCCTCCATAGTATCAGATAGAGACCCGAGGTTTGTTTCGCGTTTCTGGAGGAGCTTGCAGACAGCCTTGGGGACTTAGCTCAGGTTCAGTACAGCTTTTCATCTGCAGACTGATGGGCAGTCAGAGCGGACTATACAGATCCGGGAGGACATGCTGAGGGCTTGCGTCTTGGATTTCCGCGAAGGGTGGATTCAACACTTATCTTTAGCTGAGTTCGCGTACAACAACAACTTTCAAGCGAGCATTCAGATGGCTCCGTTTGAGGCGTTGTATGGACGCAAGTGTCGATCACCGCTATATTGAAGTGACGTGGGCGAGAGGCGGACCTTGGGACCAGATGTATTGTCAGAGGCAGAGGAGAAGGTCCGAGTGATTCGACAGCATCTTCAGACCGCCCAGAGCCGACAAAGGAGCTATGCCGATGTTCAGCGACGAGACTTAGGGTTTCTGGTTGGAGATCATGTATTCCTGAAAGTCTCGCCGTCCAAAGGAATCAGGAGGTTCGGCATTCGTGGGAAACTTAGCTCCCGTTATATTGGACCCTTTGAGGTATTAGAGCGTATTGGGCCAGTTGCCTACCGACTTGCACTTCCTCCGAGGCTTGCTGGTGTCCACGATGTATTTCATGTTTCTACTCTAAGGAGGTATGTCTTCGACCCGTCGCACGCCATCGACTTCACGCCGCTTGAGATCAGCGAGGATTTGAGGTATGAGGAGCGCCCACTGCGAATTCTGGATCGAGAGGTGAGAGAATTGCGCAGTCGGGCCATTCCCTATGTGAAGATCCTTTGGAGCAATCATGACAAGCGCAAGGCTACGTGGGAGCTCGAGTTAGAGATGAGGGATACCCACCCCTACTTTTTTTGAGGCATCGGACTGAGGATTGTTGTTTCGAGGACAAAACTCTTTTTAGTGGGGGAGGATGTGATGATCCGGACTTCCGCAGAGACTGTTGCAGCGTTAACAATAACTACAGGAAGCTTACACGGTGTATCGGAGCTAGTAGTGTCGAAAACGGACCTTAGAAATGGACCCGGAGTGAAAATCGAATCAAGTGGGCTTTTCCGGGGGCTTCCGGCAAAATTTTGGATGAGAATTTGGCAAAACGGACAGCGGATTTGGACTCAGCGCGCGAAAACGATCAAAATGGGCTATTTACTTGATTTCGGCACAAAATTTATTGTTCACGCCGGAACAGTAACTCCGGCAGCCGGAAACATTGTTCCGGAGATCATCGGCCGCCGGCGAGCGGCGGAGCACGGCGGAACGCAGCGGCGCAGCGGCGGAACGCAGGCGGCTGGTCCACAGGAAAGGCGTGCACCGGGAGCTTGGAGTTTTGGGTTTTTCCACGTGGCAGCTCCTGATTGGTTGGGTATCGTCAATGGCGGCGGGGCGGCGACACGTGGCAGCATTCTATTGGCCGACATGTTCCGGAAGACCCGGTGCGTAGACCGGAAGCGTGGACCATGTGAACCGCGTGGGGACACGGGCACTTTCCTATTGGGGGGTGCACGCCGTCCACGTGCTCGGGGCACGCGGAACACGTGGGTGATGGGGACACGTAGCAGCTTCCGAGGAGGCTTGCAAGGCTGTTTCTTGTTTTGGGACACGCGGCTCGCCCTGAATGGCCGGTTTTGCTGTTTCCTGTTTTGGGCCGGATTCGGTGTGGAGCCCGAATGAGTTTTGGCCCATTATATAAGCCACTTCTCTCTCTTTTTGCCATTTTCGAATTCTAGAGAGAGAAAGTGAGGTTGTGGCCCATATGAAAGTTGTTCCCCTCTCTGTCCGACAGCAAGTTATCTGTGACGCGGCGCGCTTCTACGTTTCCCTTTTTTCGGCTCGTTTTCGTCGCAGTTCAGTCGGAAAATTCCTGTGCTCTAACCGGGAGGAATTTTTGAGAGATTTCTGCAGCAGCGCGTTCCTAAGAGGTAAGGCCTCGATTTTTGTGTTGATCACTTCGCTCTATTTCGCACTTTTGGCATGGTTCCCGAGGCACCTTTGACCCCCCGTTTTGCTGTGGTGTTTTTCTGGACAGCACCGGCTTGTTCGATTTATATCTTAGCCTAGGAGCATCGGATCAAGGCGTATAAGTAGTCGATTTCGATCTACTCGTCGCAAGGAACGCAACCGTATTTTTTCTGGATTTTCGAAGCACTGTACAAAGGTGAAAACTCCTCTTTTTCCGTGGTGTTTGGAAAATAGCAAAAACTGCATTTTTGGGATTTGTATTTAGGCCGGGTGCGTTGCTCTGTACAGTTGTGCACTATTTTCGGTGAGTTGCGGGATTAGAGGACTGTGGACAGCGAGAAGGTTATTTGGGTGTGGATTGCGCTTTCCGAGGTGGGTGGTTGTTGCTTACCTCACTTTTGACTTGCTCACTAGGATTATTAGAATTTCCCTAAATTAAATGTGATAATTGATATCCTATTTGAGAACCATACATGTTGACCGCACAGATTATATGTGTGATAACCGCTCGTTTTAGAACTTTTCAGAGTCATTAGTGTTTTGTGGGTCCGGTTTGGGGTTTAACTGTCGTTTTTCTTCTGGACAGCCGTCGGGGCTCGCGGGTATTTTTAGACAATAAAGCTCGCGAAACGGAGATCGGCAGCGCGATCGGTTCTGGATTCCGACCCCGGAATCTCCCGAAATAAATTCCGGAAGTTTTGTAGCAGTTCAGGCGACTTACACGTTCATCGAGGCAGACCGGACCCAGGTTCGCACCCGAACCTTTCCTTTCTGTTAATCGGGGTGTGGGTTTAAGTGGTTCCCAAACTCAATTCGCCGATCATAAATTGTAATTTTGGGACTTAGGGTTAAGTCCCCGTGTACCTAGGCGGCTAATGTTAATACGTATTTGTTTGGGTTTAGGTTTTGAGTTCCCCTACCGTTCCTCTCACCCTAAATTTACAACACCTGAACGCGGACAAGGAACCGTTCCCCAACCCCTCCTCTTCCCACCGATCGGCGCGAGGTAGCGCGGCGGAGCGATCGAGGAACGGGAAGAACACCGCACACCCTCCGGAACCGGGCACACAAGAACGAGGCGATCCCTCCTCTCACAACCTCCATCGACGTAACCGAGGTGAGACGTAGTTTCGCCGTTCTTGGCCTTCTTGTTCTTTTTGCAATTCGGGGGGGAAGGGGGGCACAGGCGACGGATTCCCCGGAATCCGGCGCGCGTGCGCAGCCCCCGTGCGGGCGGCGCGCCCGTGCGGCCCGCACGGCGCTGGGCGTGTGCGCAGCCCCGCATGCGGGTGGGGAGCCCGCATGGGGCCGGGCACGCGCGTAGCCCCGCATGCGGGTGGGGAACCCGCACGGGGCTGGGCGCGTGCGCAGCCCCGCATGCGGACGGTGAGTCGGGGGCCGGGCGCATGCGCACACCCGCATGCAGTCGGGGAGCCGCACAGGGCCGTCCGTGCCTTCGCCCTCGCCGGGGGACGTCGCCGCCGCCGCCGCCAGATCGGCGGGCCGTGCCTCGCGACCGACCGGGAGGGCCTTGCAGTTCGTAATACTTTTCGAGTTCCGAGTTACTAATTTTCCTTCGGCAGGTCCGTGTGGGTCCGGGCGAGCGCACCGGGACGAGAAGGAATCGAGCGTGGGTCACCGTTTTTACAGGTGGGTTCTATTTGGAGTCTTAGCGCCGGGTTCCCGGTAGTTGTAACGTGCTTATGTTAAATAATTAATCATGCTAACGTGATAGTCTCTATGGTCTTGTTGGATGAGTATACTGGGTATTATGGTTACTTGGCTCATGGCTGCAGCACGCGCACCCGCGGTTTGGCCACCGCAAAGGGTGCGCTTTTCCGAAAAAGTGGTCCATGACCCGTGTATACCCACTAGGACGGAGTGGGGCCCCTGTAGTTGTGGGGCGGGATGCGCCAAGGGATGAGCGGTGCGACCCGTCGGTTTAGTTGTCCGACGTGGGAGCGGTGCGACCCGTCGGTTTAGATGCCCGACGTGGGAGCGGGAAGATCCGTCGGTTTAGTTGTCCAACGGGGTCGGGTATTGCAGGTCTACAGATGTTCGTGTCATCTTTTCCCTCTCGGGAGAGTGGTTGCTCCGGCTGGTTACAGTTAGACATATTACTTTACCCTGCATTACTTTATTATTATTGTCTAGTCGCTGACTTCCCTCCTTGCTATAGGTTCCTTCAGGGGAGAGAGATAGGCGACGGTGAGGCCACGACAAGAGTTCCTGGGTCTCTAGTGACCCCGAACAGTACTTTTATTTTCTCTTTAGCATTTCATTCTCGTTGTGGACTGTGGTGTGGTTCTCGATACCCTCGTGGGGTCGGTGTGGATGTCGGCATGGTGATTAATAAATTATTTAATTCCTTTCTATCCCTGTTGGCCGCTTTAAGAAAAATAAAAGAGCAAACAAAAGAAAAGATTACGAAAACCGTTTTCAAAAGCATGGGTGTCGTGTGGGCACCGTTTTCAAAACCTTGTGGATTTATGGATTTCGAAAATGGATTTCAAAACCTAAGTGTCGTGTGGGCACTGTTTTCCAAAACCTCTGGGTTTATGTTGCTTTCGAAAAGTGTTTTCAAAAATATGGCCGCCGGGTGGGCGCCATTTCAACCATTGTGGATTTATCCTTTTAAACTGATCGGCCGTGAGATTTATTCTGCATTTGTAAATGGGTGTGTGTGTCTGAACTATTGTGATTGACTGTATATCTGTTTGTGGACATTGTATGAGCCGCGACGCCGTGCATATACAGGGGAGACTCTGTCCGTTTGAAGAGTGATCCTGTATATGCGGCGGATCTGGGCACGCGCCGGGGAAGAAGGTTTTTCAAAAAAAAAAAAACAGAAACTTAACTATACACGCCAAACACATACCTTTTGTGAATCATTTCCGCTGAAATAAATCCCCCGGGGCGTGACAGATTAAGATGGTATCAGAGACGAAAATCCTGCTTGACAATCACGACAGTTTGTGCTGACGTCCACGGGAATACCTCACCAGGCTACAAATGAATGGAGTGGATAGGGCATAAGAGAGTAGAACGCGAGTGATCGAGGGAGGGGGAAGAGTCTGGGTCCTTTTCTCTCGACAGGTGGTTCGTGGCTTGTTAGCGGAGTCTAGAGCTGATTTATGTTTTTGTGTACAGACATGGCCCGTACTAGATCATCGGCCGAGGATGCAGGGACAGATGCGACGACGTCGGCGGCCGCAGAGAACCAGCTCCTGCGACAAAAACTAAGGGAGATGGCGGGGCAGCTGGCGACCCTCACAGATCACGTGCGTCAGCTGACGCAGCAACAACCGGCCGCGACAGTGACGGTCGCCACAGCCCCTCCGCAGGGGCCAGGCGCGCCAACGATGGGGGTCAGCGCAAGAGTGGCCCCTACAGCGACTGCAGCAGACGAGGTACCACCACCCCAGACGACGGCACCAGCGGCGGTACCCACGACAGCAACTGCGGGACCGGCGCCGGGAACCACCGGCGGGGGTACCTCGAGGGAGACCGTAGTCACCCCTTCCCCTACTGTGGCCGCCGCCGCCACGGGGGAGGGGTCAGTTCCGCTGACTGAGCGGGATCGCGTGCAGGCCAACCTGGCCAACTTTAGGAAGTATGACCCACCAACGTTCGAAGGGGAGACTACTGATCCTTGGGTCGTCGAGAAGTGGGTGGGATCGATGGAGAAGTTATTTGAGGACTTACTCATGGAGGATAGCGAGCGGGTTCCCCTTGCGGTTCACTTCCTAGAGGGGAACGCCCGCTTATGGTGGAAGACGGTACGCCCTGATCCCACAAAGGGCACCGCCGTGCTTCCATCGTGGACGGTGTTCAAACAGGAGCTGTGTAGTGGCCCTGGTTTTCCTGCAGTTTTTCCCGTGAATCCTTGGTGTGAAACACCTATCCTTGGTGTATTTGGCCCACAGTGCATCAAAGGGATGCTATGGATGGACACAGAGTGGTATTTACTGTTGGTTTGGCCTTCGGCTGTATTTGCCGAATTTTAGAGAAGGCTTTGGGCCAAACGGAGGTCTTATTTGGATTCAGCACGGAAAAACGCTTGAAAACAGCTATTTATTTGTTAAAAACGGAGTCCGGATGCCCAAAAACGGACCCCCGGACGTTTTCTGCGCAAAATGGTGCATGGGGGGACCTGTGGACCGGCCGGGGACACGTGGCGCCTCCTTATTGGGCCGGCGCGCCACTCTCGGTCCACTGAATGGACCGCCGGTGCACGGTGCACCGGCGGGCCACGTGGCGGGCTCCCGTTGGTCCGGCGCAGCACGCGCGGCACATGGAGCAAGCGCGGGCAGCGCGGGCAGGTTGGGCAAGCTGGGGCAGCGGCGCGGCGCATGGTGCACCGGGGCGCGCCACGTGGCGGCCCCGGGTTGGCGGGCGTACGTGCGCGCGGCGCACCCGCAGGCGCGCGCCTGCGGCCGTACGCGCACGCGCTGCAGGCGTGCAGGCGCGCGCAGCGGCCACCGGCGGCCGTGTCGGGCGGGAAAAGCGGGGGCACGTGGCGCCCCGCCACTGGCGGGCGCCACCCACCCAGCCGCCCCCGCAGGGGGCACGTGGCCGCGCCCGGTTCGCCGGGCGCGCTGTCCCCTGTGCGGGGGACACGTGTCGGGCGTCCAAGCCGGTCGGACCAAAAATCGGTCCGACCGAGATCCCGTGCGGGATGGGCCGCAAGCTGGGCCGGGCTACTGTGCGGGCCCGAAATCGGGCCCGAATGAACCGGGCGCCCGAAACTGGGACTTATTGGTCATTTCTGAAATGTTTTTAGTGGGCCTATAAATAGGCCCCCTCCCCTCCTTTTTCTGGCTTTTCCGAGAGATAGAGAGAGATTGAGAGGGAGAGGTCTTTAGAGAAGCTGTTCCTCACAGATTTTTCTACCTCGTGGTGCGTTCCCAGATTTTTCGGAAGATCGACAACGGCGATCCGGATTTTACAGCGTGCCTCGGTTTTCCCCCATTTTCGTCCCGTTATCGCCGCATTTCAGTCGGAAGAGTCCCCTGCGCAGCACTGGAGTCATTTTCCGACGATTTCTTCGCCGCTGTGTTCCTAAGAGGTAGGGCTTCGTTTTCCGTGTTGATAGTTTCTCTGGATTCTGATTCCTTGGCACGCTTCCCGAGGTGTTTTGACCCCTCTTTTGCTGTTTGGGATTTTGGACAGCGGCGACTTCGACGAATTGTTTCTCAGCGTAGGAATATCTGATCGAGGCGATTCAAGAGTCGATTTTGGGCTACTTTTCGCGAGGAACGCAACCTTCATTTTTCTGGAATTTTTGGAGCTCGGGACAGAGGTGAAATTCCTCGTTTTCCGTGCTGATTTTTAAAACAGCAAATATGTATTTGGGACTTGTAGTTTTTACACCGTGTACACTTGTGTGATGTTGTAGGATACTGTTTCAGCTGACGGTGTGCTTAGAGGACAGCAGGTATTTTCTGGGTGTTTGTGCACGCTTTTCGAGGTGGGTGGTTGCGTTTCCCTCTTGTTGACTTGCACACTAGGAATAGTAGAGTTTCCCAATTACAAATATGATAGTAACTTGTGGTATATGAGCCTATTGCATTGGCCCCCCTAAATTAAGTGATAGCTTCTATGTGATAAATCTGGGACAGCAAGTTGGACAATTGCTATATCTTAAACCGCATGCAAATAAATAACCCTATAATATTTTAAATTGATTCTTTACATGAAACTTTAGTCACTTTTTAAATGCTTTTAAAAGAGAACACTTGCACGCTTATTTGGACAACTGGTTAGGCCACTATTTTACTGCAGCACTATATTATGGGATTTGACTTAGGAGAAAACATATTTTATTGTTATTCTTCTCTATCGATGCATGATGCTCGAGTCTGATCGGGATTTTGAGATAGTATTGTCTGGGACAGTTTGGACTTGTCTTCGGGGATTGTGGGGTATAGTGGCAACCGCGGATGTTAGGCGGTTGACCAGATGTTTTTACCTTATCAGATTGGGGGTTATGGGTTCAGCGGTGACCGCGGATTTTGGGCGGTTGGCCGGATGTTATTATCACATCAGATTGGGGATCGGGTTGCATTAGTGGATGGAGTTTCCCACTTTGATCATAGTCATGATCCAGTCCTGCTATTGTGAGAAATCAGCTACAGAGATGATTGATACAGAGATACTTTACTCGTGTGGGGTCGCTCCCCTCGAGTGCCACTCCGGAGTAGGCTTTTTGACCGTGATGGGTGCCGGTCAGTTGGTGAGTTGTGAGTGATGACAGAGCAGGCAGTGCCAGTATTTCCTGGCCCTCTGATTGGGTTTCTTTGGGCAGTCAGCTTTATAGTTGCATATATATATACAGTTATCTTTTGGCACTGTATTTAAAGGCATAGTAGTGGTAGTTCCTTTTTCAGCAGTCTATATCGCATACCACTGTTCTTTTCTTTTGCCTCTTTATTCCTAGTGGATGCGTCAGCATTAGAGGTTTACCCACTAGGGGAGGCTACTGGTTTATCTAGTAGTTCTCACCCCCATTGTTGTTTTCTGTCCTTTTCCCCTTTGTTTTGCAGAGTCATCTGTGGGAGCTGCTGGGCCTTCAGCGGCAGATCGAGGTAAGAGGATCGCCGACTAGCTAGATCATCTACCCCGGAGCGAGAGATTAGCGAGATTTTTATTGTACCCCTTTTGTATCTCAGACTTCAGTAGTTTTACTTTTGGGTCTGGCTTTGGCCAGCTGGTTGTATCTTTATGGAGAGCTGGGAGTATATTGTACTTTTATTTCAGTTTGTAGTTATTTCAGTCTGAGATTACTTTTAGTTCTATTAGTCAGCTCTGTTTATGCTCTTTTTTTTATATATTATCTATCTGAGCAGGTTACCAGCGCTTCGTGTACATGGAAAATTTCGTGTGCACGGCGGATCTGTTGGCGAGCCCGGGTTCTGGGTTACACCCGGGGCGTGACAGATTAAGTTGGTATTCAGAGCTTAGGGATAGGTCAGTTGGGACTTAGGAAACCCTAGGCTTTTGGCAGACCCTAGGATGATAGGGCGCGAGAGAACGTGTTATTCTGCGAAAGTCGATGATTTATTTATTTGGCTCTTCCAGTGAGTGAAGAGGATCGACATAGCCTATTTCTCGTGGACAGTTATGTGGCTGCAGACAACATAAAGTCACAGAAATAGGGAGATGTCTTTGACTTTCGCTAGATTGGGTCGTGTGGGGTTATGTTACTGATTCGTGGTTTGTTGTGGCAGGATTGCCTCCCCCGACGTCGGATCCCTACTCGGGGTACCCCTACACCCCCTGTTGAGCCAGAGCAGCCTGCACCCCCCGAGCTACTGAGTTGAGGGCCTTGGTGGCCCAGTTGGCGGAGGGTCAGCGCCGCCAGGAGCAGAGGTTTGAGTAGCTCCTTGCCCAGAGAGAGGCACCACCCCCAGCTGTTCCTGAGGCCCCTGGTGCCTCCTGTTGCACCTTTTGTGCCGTCAGCGCCATTTCGAGTAGCAGAGCCCCTGGAGCTATTCAGCCTTTGACTGCGGAGGAGGAGCAGGATATTGCTGGCAAACTCTCCAAGTTTGTTCAGCGGTGGACCACCTAGATTCTCAGGGCGGGATGCGCAGCCCTGGGCTGTTGGGAGATGCCTTTCTGCGATGGAGAAGCTTTTTCGGGACTTCTTCATCGACCCGAGGTATCGATGTGCACTGGCGGTGCACTGTTTGGACGGGGATGCTGATTTTTGGTGGCAGCGGGTAGAGCCCCTGGAGTTCCGGATTACTCGGCAGCTGCCTTGGGAGGAGTTCCGACGAATGGTGCTGGACACCTATTTCTCGACCAGTGTGAAGAAGAAGTTGGAGGATGACTTGAAGAATTTGCAGCAGGGCGATCGATCGGCTCATGCCTATTTCCAAGAGTTCACGGAGTTGCTGAACTGTGTGCCCTTCGGCGCTCGTGACGGTCCGCACCAGGTTGAGGTTGTTCGAGGGAGGCCTCCGTCCAGAGATTTACACACTGGTGCATGCTCAGAGATTTCAGACTCTGGAGGCAGCCGCAGAGCATGCACAGTGGGTGGAGAGAGGTGATCTGGTGGTGGCCAGACAGAGGGCCGCGGTCGCGCAGAGTTCCGACAGGAAGCGACCAGCCCAGGATGAGGGGGACAGGCCAGTAGTACTGGAGGCCGCCCCGACCGCCCCCCTCAGTTCCCGGGCCGTGGGCGTTCGGAGCGGCGAGGGCCTGGTGGATCCCAGAGGCCCCGCAGCAGCAGCAGCAGCACAGCAACAGCAGAGATCGCAGTCGTCACAGCGCGGGTCTCAGCGGCAGCCACGCGGCAGCGACAGTCCCAGCAGCAGCAGTCCCGACAGTCACGGGCTCCCAGCAGTTGTATCTTCTGTGGGGGTCCGCACTTCCCCGGCACCTGCGACCAGCGGTGGGGTCGCTGCTACGGATGTGGGCAGCCAGGGCACATTCGAGCTGCGTGCCCTTTTTCGACCATCAGCCGCTCCTTCCTCAGCAATCTGCCCCAGCATCATCGCAGCAGCGGTCGACGGCTCAGCGGCCATATGCTCCAGCGAGCAGGACATCCTCTTCCCATCCCGCAGATTATCGCCCTCCGGCTCAGAGTGGGCGAGTGTATGCCGCGCAGGTAGAGGACTCTTCGGCAGCAGACCATGTGGTGGCAGGTATCACCTACTTTCTGGCATTGGGACTCGTACTTATTTGATACTGGAGCATCTCATTCCTTTCATTAGTAGATCTTTTGCATCGTTTAAATGGGTTAGAGGTAGGACTTTGCCACGTGCACGAGAGGTTCGAGTTCCTGATCACACTTTGCACGTGGAGGAGTGTTGTTGGTCCTTGCCCGATGCAGATCGAGTCCTGGATTATGCCAGCAGACCTGTTGGTCTTGAGACAGCTGGGGGACTTTGATGTGGTTCTCGGGGATGGACTGGCTGGCTCGATATTTTGCGACTATTGATTGTGCCGTGAGGACTGTCACTTTTAGAGAGCCAGGCCAGGAGGTATTGGTATACCGGGGATGTCAGAGTGCTTTCTTTGCCTCTATGGTTTCGACTTCCCGAGCGAGGCGGATGATTCACCGAGGATGTGTAGCCTTTTTGGCTAGTGTTGTGGAGGGGCCTACGGCGGGCCGGGACTCGGGGATATCCCTATTGTCCGCGAGTTTCCGGATGTTTTTCCACCTGAGCTGACTTGTATGCCGCCTGACAGAGAGATCGAGTTTGTGATTGACGTAGTTCCGGGAACTGCGCCAATCTCTAAGGCTCCTTACGGATGGCACCGGCTGAGCTGCGAGAGCTTAAGGCACAGTTGCAAGATTTGATGGATAAGGGTTTCATTAGACCCAGTGTGTCGCCCTGGGGAGCGCCGGTGCTATTCGTGAAGAAGAAGGATGGGTCACTTAGACTGTGTGGGACTATAGGGAATTGAATAAAGTGACCATCAAGAACAAGTACCCTTTGCCGCATCGATGATCTCTTTGATCAGCTGCAAGGGTCTTGTGTCTTCTCTAAGATCGATCTACAGTCTGGTTACCACCAACTGAAGGTGAAGGCCGAGGATATTCCTAAGACTGCTTTCAGATCTCGGTACGGGCATTATGAGTTTACAGTTATGCCGTTTGGATTGACTAATGCCCCTGCCGCCTTTATGGACTTGATGAACAGGATATTTCGGCCCTTTCTGGATCGTTTTGTGGTAGTGTTCATTGACGATATCCTTGTTTACTCCCGGAGCGAGGCTGAGCATGAGGAGCACTTGAGGACTGTGCTACAACTTCTACGAGAGAAGAAGTTGTATGCCAAGCTGGCAAAGTGCGAGTTTTGGCTTCGGGAGGTAGCTTTCTTGGGCCATGTGATTTCCGCCGCTGGTGTGGCTGTAGACCCGGCGAAGATTGAGGCAGTTCGTGATTGGCCTCGACCGACGACTGTATCTGAGGTGCGCAGCTTCATGGGTTTAGCTGGTTATTATCGTCGGTTTGTGGAAGGCTTTGCGAAGCTTTCACACCCCTCACTCGGTTGACACGTAAAGGAGTTAAGTTTATCTGGAGTGAGGACTGCCAGAGGAGCTTCGAGGAGCTGAAGGATAGACTGATGACCGCTCCTATCCTTTCCCTCCCTGTTATGGGGAAAGGGTATGTGATCTACAGTGACGCATCGCACAGTGGACTCGGTTGCGTGTTGATGCAGGAAGGGAGGGTAATCGCTTATGCATCGAGACAGCTCAAGGATTACGAGAAAAATTACCCTACCCATGACTTGGAGCTTGCTGCCGTGGTGTTTGCACTGAAGCTTTGGCGCCATTACCTGTACGGGGAGCATTGTGAGATCTACACCGACCACAAGAGCTTAAAGTATCTGTTCACTCAGAAGGAGCTGAATTTGAGACAGCGCAGATGGTTGGAGCTACTAAAGGATTACGATGTGGATATCCTTTACCATCCAGGCAAGGCCAATGTGGTTGCAGATGCTTTGAGTAGGAGAGCGGTGCAGAGTTTGTCCATGATGATTACAGATCAGGCGCCACTGCTAGAGGAGTTGAGACGGCTTGAGTTAGAGGTTGTGTCCCCTGGGGTCTCTGCTAGACTGATGTCTTTGGTCGTGCAGCCCACTCTGCTGGAGAGGATCCGAGAGAGACAGAGTGAGGACCCCTACTTGACCAGGATTCGAGATCAGATTCCGAGTGATCAGTCAGGGGACTTTACAGTGGATGCTGCGGGAGTACTGAGGTACAGGGACCGAGCATGTGTGCCAGTGGATGCTGAGATCAGAGAGCAGATATTGAGGGAGGCCCATTATACACCTTACACCCTTCATCCTGGGGGGACTAAGATGTATAAGGACCTCAAGGCACACTTCTGGTGGAATGGCATGAAGAGGGATATCGGGAGATTTGTGGCCCAGTGTTTGACTTGTCAGCAGGTAAAGCTGAGCATCGAGTGCCAGCTGGCAAGCTACAGAGTCTCCAATTCCCGAGTGGAAATGGGACCACATTACGATGGATTTTGTGGTCGGATTGCCGAGGGCACAGGGAGGTGCAGATGCTATCTGGGTAGTGGTGGATCGACTTACCAAGTCAGCGCACTTTTTGCCTATGCAGACTACTTGGCCACTCGAGCGACTAGCCCAGTTATACTTGGATGAGATAGTGAGGTTACATGGGGTGCCAGCTTCCATAGTATCAGATAGAGAGAGACGGTTTGCTTCGCGATTCTGGGGAGTTTACAGGCTACCTTGGGGACTCAGCTCCGTTTCAGTACAGCTTTCCACCCACAGACTGATGGACAGTCAGAGCGGACGATTCAGATCCTTGAGGATATGCTGAGGGCTTGTGTCCTGGATTTTGGCGGTGGATGGATTCGACATTTATCATTGGCTGAGTTTGCGTACAACAACAGCTTTCAAGCGAGCATCCAAATGGCCCCGTTTGAAGCGTTGTATGGACGCAAATGTCGATCACCGCTATATTGGAGTGATGTGGGGGAGAGACGGACTCTGGGACCAGATTTATTGCTAGAGGCAGAGGAGAAGGTCAGAGTGATTCGACAGCACCTTCAGACCGCTCAGAGTCGACAGAGGAGCTATGCTGATGTTCGGCGACGAGACTTAGAGTTTCAGGTTGGAGATCATGTATTTTTGAAAGTCTCGCCGTCCAAAGGGATAAGGAGGTTTGGCATTCGCGGTAAACTCAGTCCCCGATACATTGGACCCTTTGAGGTGTTGGAGCGTATCGGACCAGTTGCTTATCGACTTGCACTTCCCCCGAGACTTGCTGGTGTCCACGATGTTTTTCATGTCTCTACTCTGAGGAGGTACGTCTTCGACCGTCGCACGTCATCGACTTTGCACCTCTCGAGATCAGCGAGGATTTGAGATATGAGGAGCGCCCACTGCGGATTCTTGATCGGGAGGTGAAAGAACTGCGCATCGGACCATCCCCTATGTGAAGATCCTCTGGAGCCATCATGATGAGCGCGAGGCGACGTGGGAGCTCGAGTCAGAGATGATGGACGCCTACCCCTACTTGTTCGAGGCTCTGGATTGAGGTATGATTTTAGTTTCGAGGACGAAACTTTTGTTAGTGGGGGAGGATGTAGTGGCCCTGGTTTTCCTGCAGTTTTTCCCGTGAATCCTTGGTGTGAAACACCTATCCTTGGTGTATTTGGCCCACAGTGCATCAAAGGGATGCTATGGATGGACACAGAGTGGTATTTACTGTTGGTTTGGCCTTCGGCTGTATTTGCCGAATTTTAGAGAAGGCTTTGGGCCAAACGGAGGTCGTATTTGGATTCAGCACGGAAAAACGCTTGAAAACGGCTGTTTATTTGTTAAAAACGGAGTCCGGATGCGCAAAAACGGACCCCGGAAGTTTTCTGCGCAAAATGGTGCATGGGGGGACCTGTGGACCGGCCGGGGACACGTGGCGCCTCCTTATTGGGCCGGCGCGCCACTCTCGGTCCACGGAATGGACCGCCGGTGCACGGTGCACCGGCGGGCCACGTGGCGGGCTCCCGTTGGACCGGCGCAGCACGCGCGGCGCATGGAGCAAGCGCGGGCAGCGCGGGCAGGTCGGGCAAGCTGGGCAGCGGCGCGGCGCACGGTGCACCGGGGCGCGCCACGTGGCGGCCCCGGGTTGGCGGCGTCGTACGTGCGCGCGGCGCACCCGCAGGCGCGCGCTGCGGCCGTACGCGCACGCGCTGCAGGCGTGCAGGCGGCGCGCAGCGGCCACGCGGCGGCCGTGTCGGCGGGAAAAGCGGGGGCACGTGGCGCCCCGCCACTGGCGGGCGCCACCCACCCCGCCGCCCCGCAGGGGGCACGTGGCCGCGCCCGGTTCGCCGGGCGCGCTGTCCCCTGTGCGGGGGACACGTGTCGGGCGTCCAAGCCGTCGGACCAAAAATCGGTCCGACCGAGATCCCGTGCGGGATGGGCCGCAAGCTGGGCCGGGCTACTGTGCGGGCCCGAAATCGGGCCCGAATGAACCGGGCGCCCGAATCTGGGACTTATTGGTCATTTCTGAAATGTTTTTAGTGGGCCTATAAATAGGCCCCCTCCCCTCCTTTTTCTGGCTTTTCCGAGAGATAGAGAGAGATTGAGAGGGAGAGGTCTTTAGAGAAGTGTTCCTCACAGATTTTTCTACCTCGTGGTGCGTTCCCAATTTTTCGGAAGATCGACAACGGCGATCCGGATTTTACAGCGTGCCTCGTTTTTCCCCCATTTTCGGGCCGTTATCGCCGCATTTCAGTCGGAAGAGTCCCCTGCGCAGCACAGGAGTCATTTTCCGACGATTTCTTCGCCGCTGTGTTCCTAAGAGGTAGGGCTTCGTTTTCCTGTTGATGGTTTCTCTGGATTCCGATTCCTTGGCACGCTTCCCGAGGTGTTTTGACCCCTCTTTTGCTGTTTGGGCTTTTGGACAGCGGCGACTTCGACGAATTGTTTCTCAGCGTAGGAATATCTGATCGAGGCGATTCAAGAGTCGATTTTGGGCTACTTTTCGCGAGGAACGCAACCGTGATTTTTCGGAATTTTTGGAGCTCGGGACAGAGGTGAAACTCCTCATTTGCGTGCTGATTTTAAAAACAGCAAATATGTATTTGGGACTTGTAGTTTTACACCGTGTACACTTGTGTGATGTTGTAGGATACTGTTTCAGCTGACGGTGTGCTTAGAGGATAGCAGGTATTTTCTGGGTGTTTTGTGCACGCTTTTCGAGGTGGGTGGTTGCGTTTCCCTCTTTGTTGACTTGCACACTAGGAATAGTAGAGTTTCCCAATTACAAATATGATAGTAACTTGTGGTATATGAGCCTATTGCATTGGCCCCCCTAAATTAAGTGATAGCTTCTATGTGATAAATCTGGGACAGCAAGTTGGACAATTGCTATATCTTAAACCGCATGCAAATAATAACCCTATAATATTTTAAATTGATTCTTTACATGAAACTTTAGTCACTTTTTAAATGCTTTTAAAAGAGAACACTTGCATGCTTATTTGGACAACTGGTTAGGCCACTATTTTACTGCAGCACTATATATGGGATTTGACTTAGGAGAAAAAATATTTTATTGTTATCTTCTCTATCGATGCATGATGCTCGAGTCTGATCGGGATTTTGAGATAGTATTGTCTGGGACAGTTTGGACTTGTCTTCGGGGATTGTGGGGTATAGTGGCAACCGCGGATGTTAGGCGGTTGACCAGATGTTTTTACCTTATCAGATTGGGGGTTATGGGTTCAGCGGTGACCGCGGATTTTGGGCGGTTGGCCGGATGTTATTATCACATCAGATTGGGGATCGGGGTTGCATTAGTGGATGGAGTTTCCCACTTTGATCATAGTCATGATCCAGTCCTGCTATTGTGAGAAATCAGCTACAGAGATGATTGATACAGAGATACTTTACTCGTGTGGGTCGCTCCCCTCGAGTGCCACTCCGGAGTAGGCTTTTGACCGTGATGGGTGCCGGTCAGTTGGTGAGTTGTGAGTGATGACAGAGTAGGCAGTGCCAGTATTTCCTGGCCCTCTGATTGGGTTTCTTTGGGCAGTCAGCTTATAGTTGCATATATATATACAGTTATCTTTTGGCACTGCATTTAGAGGCATAGTAGTGGTAGTTCCTTTTTCAGCAGTCTATATCGCATACCACTGTTCTTTTCTTTTGCCTCTTTATTCCTAGTGGATGCGTCAGCATTAGAGGTTTACCCACTAGGGGAGGCTACTGGTTTATCTAGTAGTTCTCACCCCATTGTTGTTTTCTGTCCTTTTCCCCTTTGTTTTGCAGAGTCATCTGTGGGAGCTGCTGGGCCTTCAGCGGCAGATCGAGGTAAGAGGATCGCCGACTAGCTAGATCTCTACCCGAGCGAGAGATTAGCGAGGTTTTTATTGTACCCCTTTTGTATCTCAGACTTCAGTAGTTTACTTTGGGTCTGGCTTTGGCCAGCTGGTTGTATCTTTATGGAGAGCTGGAGTATATTGTACTTTATTTCAGTTTGTATTATTTCAGTCTGAGATTACTTTTAGTTCTATTAGTTCAGCTCTGTTTATGCTCTTTTATTATATATTATCTATCTGAGCAGGTTACGAGCGCTTCGTGTACATGAAAAATTTCGTGTGCACGGCGGATCTGTTGGCGAGCCCGGGTTCTGGGTTACACCGAGGCGTGACAAGTGTTTGGAGCATTCTTCACAAGCAGCTTTTAAAAAGAAGTTGGAGGACGACCTAAACCACATCCAGCAGGGGAGTTAAGACAGTTGGCATATCAGCGCGAATCGTGTAAGATGGCCAACTGCGTCCTTTCGTGATAAGGGACGAGTCCCACAAGGCGCAACTTTTCGTGGATGGATTACGGAGTGATATTTTCAAGTGGTGCAAGCAGCCGATTTGACCACTTTTCAGAAAGTGGTCGGAAGGGCCCACGGTGGTGGAGCGCCGGGTTCGCCGTTACAAGCGCAGGAGGGAGGGCACGGCACACCATGAGG
>CM055061.1:37181371-37217953 GCA_029204045.2 Tillandsia leiboldiana
GCGCGCCGCCACGGGGGAGGGGTCAGTTCCGCTGACTGAGCGGGATCGCGTGCAGGCCAACTGGCCAACTTTAGGAAGTATGACACACCAACGTTCGAATGGGAGACTACTGATCCTTGGGTCGTCGAGAAGTGGGTGGGATCGATGGAGAAGTTATTTGAGGACTTACTCATGGAGGATAGCGAGCGGGTTCCCTTGCGGTTCACTTCCTAGAGGGGAACGCCCGCTTATGGTGGAAGACGGTACGCCCTGATCCCACAAAGGGCACCGCCGTGCTTCCATCGTGGACGGTGTTCAACAGGAGCTGTGTAGTGGCCCTGGTTTCCTGCAGTTTTTCCCGTGAATCCTGGTGTGAAACACCTATCCTTGGTGTATTTGGCCCACAGTGCATCAAAGGGATGCTATGGATGGACACAGAGTGGTATTTACTGTTGGTTTGGCCTTCGGCTGTAGTTGCCGAATTTTAGAGAAGGCTTTGGGCCAAACGGAGGTCTTATTGGATTCAGCACGGAAAACGCTTGAAAACAGCTATTTATTTGTTAAAAACGGAGTCCGGATGCCACAAACGGACCCCGGACGTTTCTGCGCAAAATGGTGCATGGGGGGACCTGTGGACCGGCCGGGGACACGTGGCGCCTCCTTATTGGGCCGGCGCGCCACTCTCGGTCCACTGAATGGACCGCCGGTGCACGGTGCACCGGCGGGCCACGTGGCGGGCTCCCGTTGGACCGGCGCAGCACGCGCGGCGCATGGAGCAAGCGCGGGCAGCGCGGGCAGGTCGGGCAAGCTGGGGCAGCGGCGGGCGCATGGTGCACCGGGGCGCGCCACGTGGCGGCCCCGGGTTGGCGGGCGTACGTGCGCGCGGCGCACCCGCAGGCGCGCGCCTGCGGCCGTCACGCGCACGGCTGCAGGCGTGCAGGCGGCGCGCAGCGGCCACCGGCGGCCGTGTCGGGCGGGAAAAGCGGGGGCACGTGGCGCCCCGCCACTGGCGGGCGCCACCCACCCAGCCGCCCCCGCAGGGGGCACGTGGCCGCGCCCGGTTCGCCCGGGCGCGCTGTCCCCTGTGCGGGGGACACGTGTCGGGCGTCCAAGCCGGTCGGACCAAAAATCGGTCCGACAGAGATCCCGTGCGGGATGGGCCGCAAGCTGGGCGGGCTACTGTGCGGGCCCGAAATCGGGCCCGAAGAACCGGGCGCCCGAAACTGGGACTTATTGGTCATTTCTGAAATGTTTTTAGTGGGCCTATAAATAGGCCCCCTCCCCTCCTTTTTCTGGCTTTTCCGAGAGATAGAGAGAGATTGAGAGGGAGAGGTCTTTAGAGAAGCTGTTCCTCACCGATTTTTCTACCTCGTGGTGCGTTCCCAGATTTTTCGGAAGACGACAACGGCGATCCGGATTTACAGCGTGCCTCGGTTTTCCCCCATTTTCGTCCCGTTATCGCCGCATTTCAGTCGGAAGAGTCCCCTGCGCAGCACTGGAGTCATTTTCCGACGATTTCTTCGCCGCTGTGTTCCTAAGAGGTAGGGCTTTCGTTTTCCGTGTTGATAGTTTCTCTGGATTCTGATTCCTTGGCACGCTTCCACGAGGTGTTTTGACCCCTCTTTTGCTGTTTGGATTTTGGACAGCGGCGACTTCGACGAATTGTTTCTCAGCGTAGGAATATCTGATCGAGGCGATTCAAGAGTCGATTTTGGGCTACTTTTCGCGAGGAACGCAACCTTCATTTTTCTGGAATTTTTGGAGCTCGGGACAGAGGTGAAATTCCTCGTTTTCCGTGCTGATTTTTAAAACAGCAAATATGTATTTGGGACTTGTAGTTTTTACACCGTGTACACTTGTGTGATGTTGTAGGATACTGTTTCAGCTGACGGTGTGCTTAGAGGACAGCAGGTATTTTCTGGGTGTTTTGTGCACGCTTTTCGAGGTGGGTGGTTGCGTTTCCCTCTTTGTTGACTTGCACACTAGGAATAGTAGAGTTTCCCAATTACAAATATGATAGTAACTTGTGGTATATGAGCCTATTGCATTGGCCCCCCTAAATTAAGTGATAGCTTCTATGTGATAAATCTGGGACAGCAAGTTGGACAATTGCTATATCTTAAACCGCATGCAAATAAATAACCCTATAATATTTTAAATTGATTCTTTACATGAAACTTTAGTCACTTTTTAAATGCTTTTAAAAGAGAACACTTGCACGCTTATTTGGACAACTGGTTAGGCCACTATTTTACTGCAGCACTATATTATGGGATTTGACTTAGGAGAAAACATATTTTATTGTTATTCTTCTCTATCGATGCATGATGCTCGAGTCTGATCGGGATTTTGAGATAGTATTGTCTGGGACAGTTTGGACTTGTCTTCGGGGATTGTGGGGTATAGTGGCAACCGCGGATGTTAGGCGGTTGACCAGATGTTTTTACCTTATCAGATTGGGGGTTATGGGTTCAGCGGTGACCGCGGATTTTGGGCGGTTGGCCGGATGTTATTATCACATCAGATTGGGGATCGGGGTTGCATTAGTGGATGGAGTTTCCCACTTTGATCATAGTCATGATCCAGTCCTGCTATTGTGAGAAATCAGCTACAGAGATGATTGATACAGAGATACTTTACTCGTGTGGGTCGCTCCCCTCGAGTGCCACTCCGGAGTAGGCTTTTTGACCGTGATGGGTGCCGGTCAGTTGGTGAGTTGTGAGTGATGACAGAGCAGGCAGTGCCAGTATTTCCTGGCCCTCTGATTGGGTTTCTTTGGGCAGTCAGCTTTATAGTTGCATATATATATACAGTTATCTTTTGGCACTGTATTTAAAGGCATAGTAGTGGTAGTTCCTTTTTCAGCAGTCTATATCGCATACCACTGTTCTTTTCTTTTGCCTCTTTATTCCTAGTGGATGCGTCAGCATTAGAGGTTTTACCCACTAGGGGAGGCTACTGGTTTATCTAGTAGTTCTCACCCCCATTGTTGTTTTCTGTCCTTTTCCCCTTTGTTTTGCAGAGTCATCTGTGGGAGCTGCTGGGCCTTCAGCGGCAGATCGAGGTAAGAGGATCGCCGACTAGCTAGATCATCTACCCCGAGCGAGAGATTAGCGAGATTTTTATTGTACCCCTTTTGTATCTCAGACTTCAGTAGTTTACTTTTGGGTCTGGCTTTGGCCAGCTGGTTGTATCTTTATGGAGAGCTGGGAGTATATTGTACTTTTATTTCAGTTTGTAGTTATTTCAGTCTGAGATTACTTTTAGTTCTATTAGTTCAGCTCTGTTTATGCTCTTTTTTTATATATTATCTATCTGAGCAGGTTACCAGCGCTTCGTGTACATGGAAAATTTCGTGTGCACGGCGGATCTGTTGGCGAGCCCGGGTTCTGGGTTACACCCGGGGCGTGACAGATTAAGTTGGTATCAGAGCTTAGGGATAGGTCAGTTGGGACTTAGGAAACCCTAGGCTTTTGGCAGACCCTAGGATGATAGGGCGCGAGAGACGTGTTATTCTGCGAAAGTCGATGATTTATTTATTTGGCTCTTCCAGTGAGTGAAGAGGGATCGACATAGCCTATTTCTCGTGGACAGTTATGTTGGCTGCAGACAACATAAAGTCACAGAAATAGGGAGATGTCTTTGACTTTCGCTAGATTGGGTCGTGTGGGGTTATGTTACTGATTCGTGGTTTGTTGTGGCAGGATGCCTCCCCGACGTCGGATCCCTACTCGGGGTACCCCTACACCCCCTGTTGAGCCAGAGCAGCCTGCACCCCCCGAGCTTACTGAGTTGAGGGCCTTGGTGGCCCAGTTGGCGGAGGGTCAGCGCCGCCAGGAGCAGAGGTTTGAGTAGCTCCTTGCCCAGAGAGAGGCACCACCCCCAGCTGTTCCTGAGGCCCTGGTGCCTCCTGTTGCACCTTTTGTGCCGTCAGCGCCATTTTCGAGTAGCAGAGCCCCTGGAGCTATTCAGCCTTTGACTGCGGAGGAGGAGCAGGATATTGCTGGCAAACTCTCCAAGTTTGTTCAGCGGGGACCACCTAGATTCTCAGGGCGGGATGCGCAGCCCTGGGCTGTTGGGAGATGCCTTTCTGCGATGGAGAAGCTTTTTCGGGACTTCTTCATCGACCCGAGGTATCGAGTGCACATGGCGGTGCACTGTTTGGACGGGGATGCTGATTTTTGGTGGCAGCGGGTAGAGCCCCTGGAGTTCCGGATTACTCGGCAGCTGCCTTGGGAGGAGTTCCGACGAATGGTGCTGGACACCTATTTCTCGACCAGTGTGAAGAAGAAGTTGGAGGATGACTTGAAGAATTTGCAGCAGGGCGATCGATCGGCTCATGCCTATTTCCAAGAGTTCACGGAGTTGCTGAACTGTGTGCCCTTCGTCGCTCGTGACGGTCCGCACCAGGTTGAGTTGTTCGAGGGAGGCCTCCGTCCAGAGATTTACACACTGGTGCATGCTCAGAGATTTCAGACTCTGGAGGCAGCCGCAGAGCATGCACAGTGGGTGGAGAGAGGTGATCTGGTGGTGGCCAGACAGAGGGCCGCGGTCGCGCAGAGTTCCGACAGGAAACGACCAGCCCAGGATGAGGGGGGACAGGCCAGTACTTGGAGGCCGCCCCGACCGCCCCCACCTCAGTTCCCGGGCCGTGGGCGTTCGGAGCGGCGAGAGCCTGGTGGATCCCAGAGGCCCCCGCAGCAGCAGCAGCAGCAGCAACAGCAGAGATCGCAGTCGTCACAGCGCGGGTCTCAGCGGCAGCCACAGCGGCAGCGACAGTCCCAGCAGCAGCAGTCCCGACAGTCACGGGCTCCCAGCAGTTGTATCTTCTGTGGGGGTCCGCACTTCCCCGGCACCTGCGACCAGCGGTGGGGTCGCTGCTACGGATGTGGGCAGCCAGGGCACATTCGAGCTGCGTGCCCTTTTTCGACCTCAGCCGCTCCTTCCTCAGCATCTGCCCCAGCATCATCGCAGCAGCGGTCGACGGCTCAGCGGCCATATGCTCCAGCGAGCAGGACATCCTCTTCCCATCCCGCAGATTATCGCCCTCCGGCTCAGAGTGGGCGAGTGTATGCCGCGCAGGTAGAGGACTCTTCGGCAGCAGACCATGTGGTGGCAGGTATCACCTTACTTTCTGGCATTGGGACTCGTACTTTATTTGATACTGGAGCATCTCATTCTTTCATTAGTAGATCTTTTGCATCGTTAAATGGGTTAGAGGTAGGACTTTTGCCACGTGCACGAGAGGTTCGAGTTCCTGATCACACTTTGCACGTGGAGGAGTGTTGTTGGTCCTGCCCGATGCAGATCGAGTCCTGGATTATGCCAGCAGACCTGTTGGTCTTGAGACAGCTGGGGGACTTTGATGTGGTTCTCGGGATGGACTGGCTGGCTCGATATTTTGCGACTATTGATTGTGCCGTGAGGACTGTCACTTTTAGAGAGCCAGGCCAGGAGGTATTGGTATACCGGGGATGTCAGAGTGCTTTCTTTGCCTCTATGGTTTCGACTTCCCGAGCGAGGCGGATGATTCACCGAGGATGTGTAGCCTTTTTGGCTAGTGTTGTGGAGGGGCCTACGGCGGCGCCGGGACTCGGGGATATCCCTATTGTCCGCGAGTTTCCGGATGTTTTTCCACCTGAGTTGACTTGTATGCCGCCTGACAGAGAGATCGAGTTTGTGATTGACGTAGTTCCGGGAACTGCGCCAATCTCTAAGGCTCCTTACCGGATGGCACCGGCTGAGCTGCGAGAGCTTAAGGCACAGTTGCGAGATTTGATGGATAAGGGTTTCATTAGACCCAGTGTGTCGCCCTGGGGAGCGCCGGTGCTATTCTTGAAGAAGAAGGATGGGTCACTTAGACTGTGTGTGGACTATAGGGAATTGAATAAAGTGACCATCAAGAACAAGTACCCTTTGCTGCGCATCGATGATCTCTTTGATCAGCTACAAGGGTCTTGTGTCTTCTCTAAGATCGATCTACAGTCTGGTTACCACCAACTGAAGGTGAAGGCCGAGGATATTCCTAAGACTGCTTTCAGATCTCGGTACGGGCATTATGAGTTTACAGTTATGCTGTTTGGATTGACTAATGCCCCTGCCGCCTTTATGGACTTGATGAACAGGATATTTCGGCCCTTTCTGGATCGTTTTGTGGTAGTGTTCATTGACGATATCCTTGTTTACTCCCGGAGCGAGGCTGAGCATGAGGAGCACTTGAGGACTGTGCTACAACTTCTACGAGAGAAGAAGTTGTATGCCAAGCTGGCAAAGTGCGAGTTTTGGCTTCGGGAGGTAGCTTTCTTGGGCCATGTGATTTCCGCCGCTGGTGTGGCTGTAGACCCGGCGAAGATTGAGGCAGTTCGTGATTAGCCTCGACCGACGATTGTATCTGAGGTGCGCAGCTTCATGGGTTTAGCTGGTTATTATCGTCGGTTTGTGGAAGGCTTTGCGAAGCTTTCCACACCCCTCACTCGGTTGACACGTAAAGGAGTTAAGTTTATCTGGAGTGAGGACTGCCAGAGGAGCTTCGAGGAGCTGAAGGATAGACTGATGACCGCTCCTATCCTTTCCCTCCCTGTTATGGGGAAAGGGTATGTGATCTACAGTGACGCATCGCACAGTGGACTCGGTTGCGTGTTGATGCAGGAAGGGAGGGTAATCGCTTATGCATCGAGACAGCTCAAGGATTACGAGAAAAATTACCCTACCCATGACTTGGAGCTTGCTGCCGTGGTGTTTGCACTGAAGCTTTGGCGCCATTACCTGTACGGGGAGCATTGTGAGATCTACACCGACCACAAGAGCTTAAAGTATCTGTTCACTCAGAAGGAGCTGAATTTGAGACAGCGCAGATGGTTGGAGCTACTAAAGGATTACGATGTGGATATCCTTTACCATCCAGGCAAGGCCAACGTGGTTGCAGATGCTTTGAGTAGGAGAGCGGTGCAGAGTTTGTCCATGATGATTACAGATCAGGCGCCACTGCTAGAGGAGTTGAGACGGCTTGAGTTAGAGGTTGTGTCCCCTGGGGTCTCTGCTAGACTGATGTCTTTGGTCGTGCAGCCCACTCTGCTGGAGAGGATCCGAGAGAGACAGAGTGAGGACCCCTACTTGACCAGGATTCGAGATCAGATTCCGAGTGATCAGTCAGGGGACTTTACAGTGGATGCTGCGGGAGTACTGAGGTACAGGGACCGAGCATGTCTGCCAGTGGATGCTGAGATCAGAGAGCAGATATTGAGGGAGGCCCATTATACACCTTACACCCTTCATCCTGGGGGGACTAAGATGTATAAGGACCTCAAGGCACACTTCTGGTGGAATGGCATGAAGAAGGATATCGGGAGATTTGTGGCCCAGTGTTTGACTTGTCAGCAGGTAAAGGCTGAGCATCGAGTGCCAGCTGGCAAGCTACAGAGTCTCCCAATTCCCGAGTGGAAATGGGACCACATTACGATGGATTTTGTGGTCGGATTGCCGAGGGCACAGGGAGGTGCAGATGCTATCTGGGTAGTGGTGGATCGACTTACCAAGTCAGCGCACTTTTTGCCTATGCAGACTACTTAGCCACTCGAGCGACTAGCCCAGTTATACTTGGATGAGATAGTGAGGTTACATGGGGTGCCAGCTTCCATAGTATCAGATAGAGACCCGAGGTTTGCTTCGCGATTCTGGGGGAGTTTACAGGCTACCTTGGGGACTCAGCTCCGTTTCAGTACAGCTTTCCACCCACAGATTGATGGACAGTCAGAGCGGACGATTCAGATCCTTGAGGATATGCTGAGGGCTTGTGTCCTGGATTTTGGCGGTGGATGGATTCGACATTTATCATTGGCTGAGTTTGCGTACAACAACAGCTTTCAAGCGAGCATCCAAATGGCCCCGTTTGAAGCGTTGTATGGACGCAAATGTGGATCACCGCTATATTGGAGTGATGTGGGGGAGAGACGGACTCTGGGACCAGATTTATTGCTAGAGGCAGAGGAGAAGGTCAGAGTGATTCGACAGCACCTTCAGACCGCTCAGAGTCGACAGAGGAGCTATGCTGATATTCGGCGACGAGACTTAGAGTTTCAGGTTGGAGATCATGTATTTTTGAAAGTCTCGCCGTCCAAAGGGATAAGGAGGTTTGGCATTCGCGGTAAACTCAGTCCCCGATACATTGGACCCTTTGAGGTGTTGGAGCGTATCGGACCAGTTGCTTATCGACTTGCACTTCCCCCGAGACTTGCTGGTGTCCACGATGTTTTTCATGTCTCTACTCTGAGGAGGTACGTCTTCGACCCGTCGCACGTCATCGACTTTGCACCTCTCGAGATCAGCGAGGATTTGAGATATGAGGAGCGCCCACTGCGGATTCTTGATCGGGAGGTGAAAGAACTGCGCAATCGGACCATTCCCTATGTGAAGATCCTCTGGAGCCATCATGATGAGCGCGAGGCGACGTGGGAGCTCGAGTCAGAGATGATGGACGCCTACCCCTACTTGTTCGAGGCTCTGGATTGAGGTATGATTTTAGTTTCGAGGACAAAACTTTTGTTAGTGGGGGAGGATGTAGTGGCCCTGGTTTTCCTGCAGTTTTTCCCGTGAATCCTTGGTGTGAAACACCTATCCTTGGTGTATTTGGCCCACAGTGCATCAAAGGGATGCTATGGATGGACACAGAGTGGTATTTACTGTTGGTTTGGCCTTCGGCTGTATTTGCCAAATTTTAGAGAAGGCTTTGGGCCAAACGGAGGTCGTATTTGGATTCAGCACGGAAAAACGCTTGAAAACGGCTGTTTATTTGTTAAAAACGGAGTCCGGATGCCCAAAAAGGACCCCCGGAAGTTTTCTGCGCAAAATGGTGCATGGGGGGACCTGTGGACCGGCCGGGGACACGTGGCGCCTCCTTATTGGGCCGGCGCGCCACTCTCGGTCCACGGAATGGAACGCCGGTGCACGGTGCACCGGCGGGCCACGTGGCGGGCTCCCGTTGGACCGGCGCAGCATGCGCGGCGCATGGAGCAAGCGCGGGCAGCGCGGGCAGGTCGGGCAAGCTGGGGCAGCGGCGCGGCGCACGGTGCACCGGGGCGCGCCACGTGGCGGCCCCGGGTTGGCGGGCGTACGTGCGCGCGGCGCACCCGCAGGCGCGCGCCTGCGGCCGTACGCGCACGGGCTGCAGGCGTGCAGGCGCGCGCAGCGGCCACCGGCGGCCGTGTCCGGCGGGAAAAGCGGGGGCACGTGGCGCCCCGCCACTGGCGGGCGCCACCCACCCCGCCGCCCCCGCAGGGGGCACGTGGTCGCGCCCGGTTCGCCGGGCGCGCTGTCCCCTGTGCGGGGGACACGTGTCGGGCGTCCAAGCCGGTCGGACCAAAAATCGGTCCGACCGAGATCCCGTGCGGGATGGGCCGCAAGCTGGGCCGGGCTACTGTGCGGGCCCGAAATCGGGCCCGAATGAACCGGGCGCCCGAATCTGGGACTTATTGGTCATTTCTGAAATGTTTTTAGTGGGCCTATAAATAGGCCCCCTCCCCTCCCCTCCTTTTTCTGGCTTTTCCGAGAGATAGAGAGAGATTGAGAGGGAGAGGTCTTTAGAGAAGATGTTCCTCACAGATTTTTCTACCTCGTGGTGCGTTCCCAAATTTTTCGGAAGATCGACAATGGCGATCCGGATTTTACAGCGTGCCTCAGTTTTCCCCCATTTTCGGCCCGTTATCGCTGCATTTCAGTCGGAAGAGTCCCCTGCACAGCACAGGAGTCATTTTCCGACGATTTCTTCACCGCTGTGTTCCTAAGAGGTAGGGCTTCGTTTTCCGTGTTGATAGTTTCTCTCGATTCCGATTCCTTGGCACGCTTCCCGAGGTGTTTTGACCCTTCTTTTGCTGTTTGGGCTTTTGGACAGCGGCGACTTCGACGAATTGTTTCTCAGCGTAGGAATATCTGATCGAGGCGATTCAAGAGTCGATTTTGGGCTACTTTTCGCGAGGAACGCAACCGTGATTTTTCTGGAATTTTTGGAGCTCGGGACAGAGGTGAAACTCCTCATTTTGCGTGCTGATTTTAAAAACAGCAAATATGTATTTGGGACTTGTAGTTTTTACACCGTGTACACTTGTGTGATGTTGTAGGATACTGTTTCAGCTGACGGTGTGCTTAGAGGATAGCAGGTATTTTCTGGGTGTTTTGTGCATGCTTTTCGAGGTGGGTGGTTGCGTTTCCCTCTTTGTTGACTTGCACACTAGGAATAGTAGAGTTTCCCAATTACAAATATGATAGTAACTTGTGGTATATGAGCCTATTGCATTGGCCCCCCTAAATTAAGTGATAGCTTCTATGTGATAAATCTGGGACAGCAAGTTGGACAATTGCTATATCTTAAACCGCACGCAAATAAATAACCCTATAATATTTTAAATTGATTCTTTACATGAAACTTTAGTCACTTTTTAAATGCTTTTAAAAGAGAACACTTGCACGCTTATTTGGACAACTGGTTAGGCCACTATTTTACTGCAGCACTATATTATGGGATTTGACTTAGGAGAAAACATATTTTATTGTTATTCTTCTCTATCGATGCATGATGCTCGAGTCTGATCGGGATTTTGAGATAGTATTGTCTGGGACAGTTTGGACTTGTCTTCGGGGATTGTGGGGTATAGTGGCAACCGCGGATGTTAGGCGGTTGACCAGATGTTTTTACCTTATCAGATTGGGGGTTATGGGTTCAGCGGTGACCGCGGATTTTGGGCGGTTGGCCGGATGTTATTATCACATCAGATTGGGGATCGGGGTTGCATTAGTGGATGGAGTTTCCCACTTTGATCATAGTCATGATCCAGTCCTGCTATTGTGAGAAATCAGCTACAGAGATGATTGATACAGAGATACTTTACTCGTGTGGGTCGCTCCCCTCGAGTGCCACTCCGGAGTAGGCTTTTTGACCGTGATGGGTGCCGGTCAGTTGGTGAGTTGTGAGTGATGACAGAGTAGGCAGTGCCAGTATTTCCTGGCCCTCTGATTGGGTTTCTTTGGGCAGTCAGCTTTATAGTTGCATATATATATACAGTTATCTTTTGGCACTGCATTTAGAGGCATAGTAGTGGTAGTTCCTTTTTCAGCAGTCTATATCGCATACCACTGTTCTTTTCTTTTGCCTCTTTATTCCTAGTGGATGCGTCAGCATTAGAGGTTTTACCCACTAGGGGAGGCTACTGGTTTATCTAGTAGTTCTCACCCCCATTGTTGTTTTCTGTCCTTTTCCCCTTTGTTTTGCAGAGTCATCTGTGGGAGCTGCTGGGCCTTCAGCGGCAGATCGAGGTAAGAGGATCGCCGACTAGCTAGATCATCTACCCCGAGCGAGAGATTAGCGAGGTTTTTATTGTACCCCTTTTGTATCTCAGACTTCAGTAGTTTACTTTTGGGTCTGGCTTTGGCCAGCTGGTTGTATCTTTATGGAGAGCTGGGAGTATATTGTACTTTTATTTCAGTTTGTATTTATTTCAGTCTGAGATTACTTTTAGTTCTATTAGTTCAGCTCTGTTTATGCTCTTTTATTATATATTATCTATCTGAGCAGGTTACGAGCGCTTCGTGTACATGAAAAATTTCGTGTGCACGGCGGATCTGTTGGCGAGCCCGGGTTCTGGGTTACACCCGAGGCGTGACAAGCTGTTTGGAGCCTTCTTCACAAGCAGCGTTAAAAAGAAGTTGGAGGACGACCTAAACCACATCCAGCAGGGGAGTAAGACAGTGATGGCATATCAGCGCGAATTCGTAAGACTGGCCAACTGCGTCCCTTTCGTGATAAGGGACGAGTCCCACAAGGCGCAACTTTTCGTGGATGGATTACGGAGTGATATTTTCCAAGTGGTGCAAGCAGCCGATTTGCACACTTTTCAGAAAGTGGTCGACAGGGCCACGGTGGTGGAGCGCGGGTTCGCCGTTACACGCGCCAGGAGGGAGGGCCCGGCACACCATGAGGAAAGGAAGCGACCGCAGCAGTACTCCGGGGGAGGCTCTTCTAGTGGAAGCCGACCCCCCAAGCGGTGGAGGCCACAGTCGGGACCTCGGAGCGCACCGGCAGGAGGGCCGAGGATGGGAGACAGGCCTTGCGTTATTTGTGGGGGAGGGCACCGAGTGGGAGATTGCCCCCAAAGGGGTGACCATTGCTTCCGATGCGGCAAACCGGGGCACTTTCGCCGCAACTGCCCCTTAGCATGGGGATCTGCGTCCTCTGCAGCTTCTACGCCCACGCCACAGTTGTCAGGGCGGGGGAAAGCTCCTGTGGGGTCGACTTCTAGACCCCCTGTACCACGGCGAGAGGAGGATAGGCAACCACAACCTGGCGGGCGGGTTTTCTCGATGACCCGCCAAGAGACGGACCCGCCGGAGGACGCACTTGCAGGTATTACTTCTGTTTCAAATACCCGTGCTAGAACTTTTTTTGATACCAGAGCAACACACTCTTTCATTTCTCGTGACTTCATTTTTATGCATGGTCTTGGGGTGGTTCCCCTCCAAAATCGATTGACGGTCCAAACGGCGGGAGGGGTTTTGGAGGCGGTCAGCTTTGTGGCCGCCTGCCCGATCAAACTAGGGCGACTGGCTTGCCCTGGGGATTTGGCGGTAATTCCCCTGAAGGAGTACGATGTTGTGTTGGGCATGGATTGGCTCTCAAAGTACCAAGTGCTCATCGACTGTGAGAAGCGGATAGTGCAATTACAAGAACCGAGCTTCCCTGAGAATATGTACCTGGCGTGTAAGAGGATCTCCTTCCCAGCAATCATCTCATCGACACGGGCTAGAAGATTGGTGGAGGGTGGGTGTGTGGCCTACTTGGCATCGGTGGATCTGGTTACCCGACCCTCGGCGACACCTTCAGACATCCCAGTGGTGAGGGATTTTCCCGATGTCTTCCCGACGGAACTGCCCGGGATACCCCCTGAACGAGAGGTGGTGTTCCCTATCGAACTCTTACCGGGTACTCAACCTATCACGAAGGCGCCCTACCGAATGGCCTTCACGGAGTTGAAGGAGCTTAAGGCGCAACTGTAGGACCTCTTGGACAAAGGGTTTATCAGACCGAGTGTGTCGCCCTGGGGCGCACCGGTACTCTTTGTACGGAAGAAAGACAGAAGTCTGCGTCTCTGTATCGACTATTGAGGGATAAACAAGGTTACAGTGAAGAATAAGTACCCCCTCCCCAGAATCGACGACCTCTTCGACCAGTTGCGGGGATCGACGGTATTCTCAAAGATTGATCTGCAATCGGGCTACCATCAGCTCCGGGTTCGGAACGAGGACATCCCGAGGACCGCCTTCCGGACCCGGTATGGCCACTACGAGTTTACGGTTATGCCGTTCGGGCTTACGAACGCCCCCGCGGTCTTTATGGATATGATGAACCGGATCTTCAGACCTTTCCTAGACCGGTTCGTAGTGGTCTTCATTGACGACATACTGATCTATTCACCCACCGACGAGGAGCACGAGGACCATTTACGAACGATTCTCCAAACCCTCAGGGAGCAGAAGCTGTTCGCTAAGCTCAAAAAGTGTGAATTCTGGCTACGCGAGGTGGGATTCCTAGGGCACGTGATCTCGGCGAAGGGAATCGCCGTGGACCCCAAGAAGGTGGAATCGGTGATCGACCGGCAGCCGCCGACGACGGTGACGAAGATCCGCAGTTTCCTGGGCCTGGCAGGATATTACAGACGCTTCGTCGAAGGTTTCGCAAAAATTGCTACCCCTTTGAACCGGTTGACCAGAAAAGGGGAGAAGTTTATATGGACAGCTAAATGCCAGGAGAGCTTTGAGGAACTAAAAAGAAGGCTGACCAGGGCCCCAATACTTGTACTACCGACACCCGGAGAGGATATGAGGTGTACTGCGACGCATCCAGGATCGGCCTTGGGGGTGTTCTGATGCAACAGGGGAAAGTAATAGCCTACGCCTCCAGGCAACTGAAGGATTACGAGAGGAACTACCCAATACATGATTTGGGGCTGGCTGCAGTGGTCTTCGCTCTAAAGTTATGGAGACACTACCTCTTTGGTGTCCACTGTAACGTCTTTTCAGACCACCAAAGTCTTAAGTACCTGTTCACCCAAAAGGAGCTAAATTTGCGGCAGAGGCGGTGGCTTGAATTATTGAAGGATTACGATCTGACTATTCAATACCACCCCGGGAAGGCAAACGTAGTGGCAGACGCGCTGAGCAGGAAGGGGCAAAAAGAAGGGGTGTCTGGGGGCGCGATAACCGAGCAGAGCAGCCTGATCGCGGAGTTCGCCCGATTGGAGTTGGAAGTGGTACCAGCGGGCACGGTTGCGCGACTCTTAGCCTTGGTAGTCAAGCCGACGCTATTCGAGAAGATCCGGGAAGGACAACAGACTGACTCCCACCTACAGCTCGTGCGAGACAAGATCTCACCGGATCAAGAAAGTGGTTTTTCAGTGGAAGGCGACGGCACTCTACGGTTCTGCGGGCGGATTTGCGTGTCGGATACCCCGGAATTGAAGGAGGAAATCCTAGTAGAGGCACACCGCGCCCCTTATGCTGCGCATCCAGGGGGCACGAAGATGTACAGGGACCTCAAGCAGACCTTCTGGTGGCCCAAGCTGAAGGGGGATGTGACTCAACATGTAGCTCATTGCCTAGTATGTCAGCAGATAAAGGCAGAGCATCAGCGGCCAGCGGGAAAGCTACAGCCCTTACCGGTGCCAGAGTGGAAGTGGGATCAGATCACCATGGACTTCGTCACTGGATTCCCACGTTCACAGCAGGGGCATGACGCAATCTGGGTCATTGTGGACCGGCTAACCAAGTAAGCACATTTCCTGCCCATCCACACAACCTGGACCAGAGAGCGGTTGGCTCAAGTCTACCTCAGCGAGATCGAGAGACTGCATGGAGTGCCGGCATCGATCACCTCGGACAGAGACACCCATTTCGTCTCGAAGTTTTGGCAGAGCCTACAGCAGGCCCTGGGGACCAGGCTACATTTCAGCACAGCCTTCCACCCTCAGACGGACGGACAGTCGGAGCGAGTGATTCAGACCCTCGAGGACCTGCTTCGCGCCTGTGTACTTGACTGGGGAGTCGGTTGGTCACGCTACCTACCCCTCGTGGAATTCGCCTACAACAACAGCTACCAGGCCAGCATCCAGATGGCGCCCTACGAAGCCTTATATGGGAGACGCTGCCGATCCCCGATCTGTTGGGACGACTTAGGGGAACGGAAATTCTTGGGACCCGACCTAGTGAAAGAGACTGAAGAGAAGGTACGCCTCATCAAACAGCGCTTACTGACCGCCCAGAGTCGACAAAAGAGCTACGCGGACCAGAGGCGCCGCGACTTGGAATTCCAAGTGGGAGAACACGTGCTTTTGCGGGTCTCGCCATCCAGAGGAATCAAGCGTTTCGTGCTGAAAGGCAAGCTGAGCCCACGGTTCGTGGGACCCTTCGAGATCTTGGAGCCCATCGGCCCAGTGGCGTACCGCCTTGCCCTACCACCAAACCTCGACCGAGTCCACAATGTTTTCCATGTGTCCATGCTTCGGAAGTATCTTTCCGACCCATCACACGTGTTGGATGTTTCCGCGCTCGAGCTCAAGGAGGACAAAAGATTCGAGGAAACCCCGGTGCGTATCCTAGCAAGAGAAAGCAAGACACTGCGGAACCGAGTCATCCCCTACGTGAAGGTGCTCTGGAGCAACCATGAGGAGCGAGAAGCGACGTGGGAGATGGAGTCAAAAATGAGGGAGTGCTACCCCAATCTTTTCGCCGCAACCCAGGATTTGAGTTTCTAGGACGAAACTCGTTTTTAAGAGGTGAGTGGTGTGATAACGGCCCGTTTTAATACTTTTCAGAGTCATTAGTGTTTTGGGGGTCCGGTTTGGGGCTTAACTGTCGTTTTTCTTCTGGACAGACCATCGGGGCTCGCGGGTATTTTTAGACAATAAAGCTCGCGAAACGGAGATCGGCGGCGCGATCGGTTATGGATTCTGACCCCGGAATCTCCCGAAATAAATTCCGGAAGTTTTGTAGCAGTTCAGGCGACTTACACGTTCATCGAGGCAGACCGGACCTAGGTTCGCACCCGAACCTTTCCTTTCTGTTAATCGGGGTGTGGGTTTAAGTGGTTCCCAAACTCAATTCGCCGATCATAAATTGTAATTTTGGGACTTAGGGTTAAGTCCCCGTGTACCTAGGCGGCTAATGTTAATACGTATTTGTTTGGGTTTAGGTTTTGAGTTCCCCTACCGTTCCTCTCACCCTAAATTTACAACACCTGAACGCGGACAAGGAACCATTCCCCAACCCCTCCTCTTCCCACCGATCGGCGCGAGGTATCGCGGCGGAGCGATCGAGGAACGGGAAGAACACCGCACACCCTCCGGAACCGGGCACACAAGAACGAGGCGATCCCTCCTCTCACAACCTCCGTCGACGTAACCGAGGTGAGACGTAGTTTCGCCGTTCTTGGCCTTCTTGTTCTTCTTGCAATTGGGGGGGGAAAGGGGGGCACAGGCGACGGATTCCCCGGAATCCGGCGCCCGTGCGCAGCCCCCATGCGTGCGGCGCGCCCTTGCGGCCCGCACGGGGCTGGGCGCGTGCGCAGCCCCGCATGCGGGTGGGGAGCCCGCATGGGGCCGGGCACGCGCACAGCCCTGCATGCGGGGGGTGAACCCGCTCGGGGCTGGGCGCGTGCGCAGCCCCGCATGCGGGTGGGGAGCCCGCATGGGGCCGGGCACGCGCGCAGCCCCGCTTGCGTGGGGTGAACCCGCACGGGGCTGGGCGCGTGCGCAGCCCCGCATGCGGGTGGGGAGCCCGCATGGGGCCGGGCACGCGCGCAGCCCCGCTTGCGGGTGGGTGAACCCGCACGGGGCTGGGCGCGTGCGCAGCCCCGCATGCGGGTGGTGAGCCCGCATGGGGCCGGGCACGCGCGTAGCCCCGCATGCGGGTGGGGAACCCGCACGGGGCTGGGCGCGTGCCCAGCCCCGCATGCGGATGGTGAGTCGGGGGCCGGGCGCATGCGCACACCCGCATGCAGTCGGGGAGCCGCACAGGGCCGTCCGTGCCTTCGCCCTCGCCGGGGGACGTCGCCGCTGCCGCCGGCAGATCGGCGGGCCGTGCCTCGCGACCGACCGGGAGGGCCAGGTCGGCAGGTCCGTGTGGGTCTGGGCGAGCGCACCGGGACGCGGAGGAATTGAGCGTGGGTCACCGTTTTTACAGGTGGGTTCTATTTGGAGTCTTAGCGCCGGGTTCCCGGTAGTTGTAACGTGCTTATGTTAAATAATTAATCATGCTAACATGATAGTCTCTATGGTCTTGTTGGATGAGTATACTGGGTATTATGGTTACTTGGCTCGTGGCTGCAGCACGCGCACCCGCGGTTTGGCCACCGCAAAGGGTGCGCTTTTCCGGAAAAGTGGTCCATGACCCGTGTATACCCACTAGGACGGAGTGGGGCCCCTGTAGTTGTGGGGCGGGATGCGCCAAGGGATGAGTGGTGCGACCCGTCGGTTTAGTTGTCCGACGTGGGAGCGGTGCGACCCGTCGGTTTAGATGCCCGACGTGGGAGTGGGGAGATCTGTCGGTTTAGTTGTCCGATGGGGTCGGGTATTGCAGGTCTACTGGTGTTCGTGTCATCTTTTCCCTCTCGGGAGAGTGGTTGCTCCGGCTGGTTACAGTTAGACATATTACTTTACCCTGCATTACTTTATTATTATTGTCTAGTCGCTGACTTCCCACCTTGCGACAGGTTCCTTCAGGGGAGAGAGATAGGCGACGGTGAGGCCACGGCAGGAGTTCCTGGGTCTCTAGAGACCCCGAATAGTACTTTTATTTTCTCTTTAGCATTTCATTCACGTTGTGGACTGTGGTGTGGTTCTCGATACCCTCGTGGGGTCGGTGTGGATGTCGGCATGGTGATTAATAAATTATTTAATTCCTTTCTATCCCTTTTGGCCGCTTTAAGAAAAATAAAAGAGCAAACAAAAGAAAAGATTGCGAAAACCATTTTCAAAAGCATGGGTGTCGTGTGGGCACCGTTTTCAAAACCTTGTGGATTTATGGATTTCGAAAATAGATTTCAAAACCTAAGTGTCGTGTGGGCACAGTTTTCCAAAACCTCTGGGTTTATGTTGCTTTCGAAAAGTGTTTTAAAAAATATGGCCTCCGGGTGGGCGCCGTTTCAACCATTGTGGATTTATCCTTTTAAACTGATCGGTCGTGAGATTTATTCTGCATTTGTAAATGGGTGTGTGTGTCTGAACTGTTGTGATTGACTGTATATCTGTTTGTGGACATTGTATGAGCCGCGACGCCGTGCATATACAGGGGAGACTCTGTCCGTTTGAAGAGTGATCCTGTATATGCGGCGGATCTGGGCACGCGCCGGGGAAGAAGGTTTTTCAAAAAAAAAAAAGAAACTTAACTATACACGCCAAACACATACCTTTTGTGAATCGTTTCCGCTGAAATAAATCCCCCGGGGCGTGACAATACGACAGCTCATTTATGTTAAATTGGGACACTGTTGTTGGGACAAATACTATATCATAATCTCGCATGCAAATGACTTATCATGTTGGTACAGTAAGATCAACCTTCTCAAAATAAATATCAGACACTTTTCTACAGTTTTAAAAGAGGACAATTGCATGCTTGTATGGACATCTAGTTAGGCCACTATTTATTGCTGCACTATCATATTGGACTTGACTTAGGAGAAACCATGCTTTATTGCTCTCCTTTTTATTCAGACGCATGTTGCTCGGTTTGAGCAGGGTCTTGGGGGTAGTGTAGTTGAGGCCATTGAGTCTAGGACAGGTTAGACTCGATTATGGGTTGTGGGGCATTGTGGTAACCGCGGACATCAGGCGGTTGGCCAGATGTTGATTACTTTATCAGGCTTTGGACTTATGGGGTATTGCGGCGACCGCGGACATTAGGCGGTAGACCGGATGTTTACTATTGCATTAGATTGAGTATCAGATTTCTTTAGTGGTGGTTTTTCCCACTTTGATCAGAGTCGTGATCCAGTCCTGCTGTTTTATGACACTTATGATACATATTACTGAGATACTTCACTCGTGTGGGTCGCTCCCCTCGAGTGCCACTACGGAGTGTGCGACAGACAGGCTTTGAGTCCTCGAGACTCCTTCTTTTCATCGGTGTTATGCGTCGGCCAGCATACTCGATACGGCAAGGCACAGCAGGCAGTACCGGTTCTTACTGGTTCATTGATTGGGTTATTTCAGGCAGGCATGTTAGATATTGATGCATACATTCAGTCACTTCGTTCGACATGGCATTTAGAGGCTTAGTAGTGGTAGTTTCCTTTTTATCAGCAGCCTTTATAGCTTACCACTGTTCTTTCCTTTTTGCCTCTAGTAGTCCTAGTGGGTCCGTCAGAGTTGAGGATTTACCCACTAGGGGGAGGCTACTGGTTTATCTAGTAGTTCTCACCCCCCGTTGTTGTTTTCTGTCTCTTTCCCTTTGTTTTGCAGAGTCGTCTGCGGGAGCTGTTGGGCCATCAGCGGCAGATCGAGGTAAGAGGATAGCGGACTAGCTAGATCGTCTGCCCCGACCATGAGAGTGGATAGACTTGTATTGTACCCCTTTTGTATCTCAAATTGTAGCATTTTACTTTTGGGTCTAGTTTTTGCCAGCTGGTTGTATTTATTTCTGTGAGCTGGGAGTTTACTGTATTATTACAGCTTGTATCTTATTTCCAGTCTGAAATTATTATGTAGTTCTTTTTAGTTCAGCTCTGTATTATGCTCTTTTATTGTATCTCTTATATCTGAGCAGGTTACCAGCGCTTCGTGTACATGAAAAATTCTGTGTGCACGGCGGATCTGTTGGCGAGCCCGGGTTCTAGTTTACACCCGGGGCGTGACAGATTAAGTTGGTATCAGAGCTTAGGGATAGGTCAGTTGGGACTTAGGAAACCCTAGGCTTTTGGCAGACCCTAGGATGATAGGGCGCGAGAGACGTGATATTTTGCGAAAGTCGTTGATTTATTAATTCGACTCTTCCAGTGAGTGAAGAGGGATCGACATAGCCTATTTCTGGTGGACAGTTATGTTGGCTGCAGACAACATAAAGTCATAGAAATAGGGGGATGTCTTTGACTTTAGCTAGATTGGGTTGTGTGGGGTTCTGATACTAATTCGTAGGTTCTTATGGCAGGATGCCTCCGCGACGCAGGCTGTTGACGCGATCGCAGCCTTCTTCCTCTGAGCCCGAGCAGGAGGAGTCCGGGCAGGGCCAGCAGAGTGAGGTACGGGAGCTTCAGGCTCAGATGGCCCAGATGTCAGAGGTCGTTCGGCGTCAGGAGGAGGCTTCCCGACGTCAGGAGGAGACCATGGGGCGGTTGACGCATATGTTGGAGCAGAGGGCGCAGCCAGTTGTAGCACCCCCGGAGAGTTCCCCCGTACCATCTTCACCTGCCATGGCTCCCCTAGTTGTACCGGTGACCCCAGCATCCCTTGTTGCTCCGGTTACTAGTGGTCAGCTGTCTGGATTGACGGGACCTCTGACCCTTGCAGAGCAGCGAGAGGTGGTCGACTTGTTGATGAGATTCCGTCAGTTTGATCCACCTCGTTTCTCGGGGCAGAGTGCAGAGCCGTGGGAGGCAGAGTCGTGGATCCCGGCTATGGAGCGATGTTTTGAGACCCTGTTTATCGAGGAGCGGTACCAGGTTCTACTGGCGACGAATTTCTTGGAGCGCAACGCTGAGCCTTGGTGGCGGCGTGTTCGACCTGCTGGTCTGCATGGGGCTCAGCTTCTAACCTGGGCGGAGTTCCGCAGTCTACTTCTTAGAGCCTTCTTCCCGGAAAGCGTTCGACAATGGTTAGAGGAGCAGTTGAAGAATCTCCGACAGGGAGATCGGTCCATGCATGAGTATATTGCAGATTTCAACCAGTTGTTGGCGTGTGTACCGCACGTGGCCAGGGATGAGGCACATCGGATCTATATGTTCGAGCGAGGGTTGCGCCGGGACCTTTTTCAGTTAGTCCGTTCGCGCAGATTGCAGACCTTGGAGGCCTCTATGGAGCAGTCACTCTATGTTGAGCGCGGGGAGGCAGTGATGGAGGAGGTAGCTCCAGCACCCGCAGTGATCCCAGGGGCAAAGCGCCCAGCACAGACGGATGAGGGGCAGTCGAGTCGTCAGGGACCCCCGAAACCTCCACTATTCCTTCCTCAGGGTCGTGGGTTTCAGGGACACCAGAGATCAGGTGCACCCCGTCAGCCCCAGCAGCAGCAGCAGAGGCCGCAGTCGAGACAGCATAGGTCTCAGCAGCAGTCTCGGAGACAGCAGCAGCAGTCGAGGCGGACCCTGCCTTCGGAGAGGTGTGTCTTCTGTAGGGGTCAGCATCCGGCAGACACGTGTGATATGAGATTTGGCCGCTGTTATCGATGTGGACAGCCTAGTCATGTTCGAGCTACGTGCCCATTTGCGACACCAGCAGCAACTTCTTCAGCATTTGCCCCTTTTTCATCCCAGCAGCGATCGACGGCTCAGCGGTCATATGCCCCAGCGAGCAGGCCATCTTCTTCCCATCCCACTGACTATCGGCCTCCAGCTCAGAGTGGGCGAGTGTATGCTGCACCGGTAGAGGACTCTTCGGCAGCAGATCATGTGGTGGCAGGTATCACCTTACTTTCTGGCATTAGGACTCGTACTTTATTTGACAATGGAGCATCGCATTCTTTTATTAGTAGATCATTTGCATCATTACATGGGTAAGAGGTAGGACTTTTGCCACGTGCACGAGAGGTTCAGATTCCCGATCACACTTTGCACGTGGAGGAGTGCTGTTGGTCCTGCCCGATGCAGATCGAGTCCTGGATTATGCCAGCAGACCTGTTGGTCTTGAGATAGCTGAGGGACTTTGATGTGGTTCTCGGGATGGACTGGCTGGCTCGGTATTTCGCGACTATTGATTGTACCGCGAGGACTGTCACTTTTAGAGAGCCAGGCCAGGAGATGTTGGTATACCGGGGATGTCAGAGTGCTTTCTTTGCCTCTAAGGTTTCGACTTCCCGAGCGAGGCAGATGATCCATCGAGGATGTGTAGCCTTTTTGGCTAGTGTTGTTGAGGGGCCTACGGCGACGCCGGGACTCGGGGATATCCCTATTGCCCGCTGTTGGTTTTTATAAGGATCCACAATGATCTAAATAGGTACTATCGAACAACTAGAGGGGGGGTGAATAGGTGTAATACTCAAAAACCAATCTCAGTGCAAAATAAAAACCAATGCGGAAAATAAAAAACAGCACACCGAGATTTACGTGGAAACTCCAATCCAGGAGTAAAACCACGGGACCAACACGCAATAACAATCCACTAAGAATAGAAGAATAACAAGGTGATTACCGACTCCACGGACTCAAACCCCTCCTTCAACTTCTTCGGTTCTTGCGCTCCACCGATTGCACGTCCACTGCACATGTTCGAATCCACGAACGCCACTTGAATCCACGAGCACACGTTTCGAATCCACGAAACGCCTTCAACACACCGAATCCACGGTGCTACGTCGAATCCACGATGCAAACTCAGCCGATACAGAATATAGGCTTCGATGGTGATCCTTTGCTTAGATTAACATTGAAGAACCATAGATGGAATCTCTAAGCAAAGACTAGATCAATTCGACAAAAAGTATGTCATGGAAGAACCGTCGAATTGACCTAAAAGAGGCTAAAGAGAAGAACGGTAAAAACCAGCCTCTAGGGTTGCTCTCGAGTGTTTTCTAAATTGATCGGTAGTTCTTGAGAAACCCTAAGTGTCTATTTATAGGTTAGAAACCTTTGGAAAAAGATAAGCATCAAAAACTGACTTAACAGAATTTTTCCCGCACGACGGTCCGGACTGGATTTGGCTGATCCGGACTATCGTCTTTTTTCAGCAATTTTCCTGAAAAAACAGTTCGGGGTCCATACTGGAATTTCCTGATCCAGACTGTTCATGCGATTTCAGCAAACACATAGTTCGGGGTCCGGACTGAAACAGAGGAGGTCCGGACTGGAATTCCGCATGAACTAAACTATGTTGGGGGTCCGGACTGGATTGGTCTGATCTGGATCCTGAACATATTACTTGTCCAGTTTTTTATTTTTATGCAATGAAAAATTCATCCAAGTGTTTCTACACTATAAGAAAGTATTCGGATCACCAAAATTATTTAGTTAAACATACCTGATCCTTTTGAATTCTTTCTTCTTGAGATTGATGTAATTGATCCACAATTCTTCACTTCAATCTTCAAGACTCAAAACACTGAGTGTCAACTTGAGCTCTTGTTGAATTTTCTCTGAGTCTTCGATTGTTGATTGACAATTTGATCACTTCAAGACTCCGACTCAACTCACGAAATATGCCAACACAAAAAGCCGTAACAATCTCCCCCTTTGGCAATTTCGTGACAAAACCCAAAAATACATAAAACGCTCAAGACACTCATCTTAAACCAAAAAAAAATGAAACTCAATGTCATCACCAAAACATTGACTTTCCTTGCGTGAAAGATCCAATAAACAAAAATTACATTTGAACCAGTCCTAGAACAAACTCTACGACTTAGGACTTTGAGTCTTAAAGTGATGTAAATCCTACAAAACAAAACTCCAAACAAAATCAAACGTTAGTCGTTATAAATTAAATGTAAATCCTACATTTGATTCGTCCTTTTGCTTCTTTTGTTTTCCGCCTCCTCATCTTTTTTTTCATCTCCCCCTATGTTGAGCATCTCTTTTTATCATCTTTGTTCTCCCCCTTTTTGATTCGTCCTTATCCATTCCTGTTTCTGTTCTCCCCCTTTTTGTCACAAATTGTCAAACAGTGAATATAGACAAAAGAAAATCACTAACAGCATTAGTTCATAGAGAGATAAAAGCTCAGTTCCGGTATATAATAAAAACGCAGATTGCGTACCGGTACTCAAGAGTAAAAATCACAAAAATTCTTGAAACAAATCTAAATTTTGAAATCTTTCAAATACCGATTTGCGTGCCATCAAGAAAACAATTTAAGTGCTTGAAAATCGTGAGTTCACACAGATGTCATTCAATCCAATTAATTTTACAAAAATTAAAAAGATTTACTCCGAAATCATGAAAAACAAAGATAAAACATTATAAACCGTTTTTCATATTATATACGTCAAACACAAGTCATCAAAAGTATCTAGAGATCCAAAATCTATCAAGATGTAACGGATTTACAAAGATGACTTACAGAGATTTCCAAATGGCATCAATTTGATTTCTACCCTTTCAAATTTGAGATAAACACTAAAATACCTAAGGGTGGCTCTTTGAGCATCTTTCAACTATCCCACCTTATACCAACCAGGAGATTGTTCAAAATATAAGAACTTTGAAAATGAATCTCCAAATGCTTCATCTAAAGATTTTTCCAAAAAAATACTATCAAGCATCCATAACATGCGGTAGCTTCACACACAAACCGAACGACCGGGGTGGCAGCTCTTTCCATCATGTGGTGGTAGTTTTCACACTCCTTTCGGATGTAACTCTTTCCACATCTTTTGCAACTCATTTATTACCCTCGAACAAAAATGCAATCTCTTATGTGAAAGAATTAAATCCCAAATTTTATTCTATCGGTTGTCTCATGTTTATCACAATGAATTCACACAACCGAGACAGGTTAAGCATCTAAAGATCACACATGATTACTAAAATTTGATGTATATAACTATCAAAATGTCACGCCCCGGGGGTTTGTTTTAGCGGAAACGATTCACAAAAGTCAAACATTTGACATCTAAATTTTTTTTTGATAAAAGAAAACCTCTCTTCCCCGGCGCGTGCCCAGACCCGCCGCATATACAGAATCTCTCTGCAAACGGACAGAGTCTCCTCTGTATATGCACGGCGTAGCGTTTAGTACATGTTCCCAACATAAGCAACCATTCAATCACAACAGTCACTAACATAAAACTAGTACCACAATTTATTAAAACGCATGGCCGATCAATTTGAAAGGATAAATCCACAGTCGTTGAAACGGTGCCTACCCAGCACTCAGGTTTTGAAAACGTGTTCGAAAGCAGCATAAATCCACAGGGTTTTGAAAACAGTGCCCACACGACACCTGAGTTTTGAAATTCATTTTCGCAATCCATAAATCCACAGGGTTTTGAAATCAGTGCCCACACGACACTTAAATTTTAAAAATAGTTTTCGCAGTCTTTTCTTGGGTTTTCTTTTTCTTTTTCTTTCCCAAAGGGCCAACAGAAACAAAAGGAAAGATAAATGCATAAGAGAACAACCGAATAGAGACCATGCCGACATCCACACCGACCCCACGAGGGTATCGAGAACCTCACAAATAACTACAACGTAAATGAAATGTAAAGATGCAGAAGGAAATACAGTCCAGGGTCCCCAGCGACCCAGAAGCTCCTACCCCGTCCTCACCGTCGCCTACCTCTCCCCCCGTCTGGACCCTGTCACGAAGTGGGAAGTCAGTGACGAATAATAGTAGAGCAGGACAATATAGTAAAACAAACCGTGAAGACAACCGGAGCAACCACCCTCTCAAGAGGGAAACGATAACCTGTACTCCCGTGTCCTGCAATACCCGGCCACGTCGGACAACTAAACCGACGGCCCATACCGTACCTGCAAAAACCCGACCACGTCGGACAACTAAACCGACGGGTCGCACTGCTCGCACCTCGGCGCCTCAAACCCCACCACTAATAAGGGGCCCCACTACGTCACCTCGTGGGTATACACGGGTCATAGACCGCTTTTCCGGAAAAGCGCACCCTTTGCGGTGGCCAAACCGCGGGTGCGCGTGCTGCAGCCTCGAGCAAAGTAACCATAACCGCTATCATGTCAGCATCATAATGTATAAACAAGAGTAAACTATAACCGCCATCATGTATAAACAAGAGTAAGCTATATCTGCTATCATGTATAATCAAGAGTACGCTATAACTGCTATCATGTATAATCCAAAGGAAACGGTAACACGTGTGTTCACAAGTACCCCTCTAACATGTAATATCGAAAGTAAAATGACTGCGAAAGACCGACGCTAAACAACACAGTCAAACCCACCTGTCGCTAGTAGCAATCAATGCTCGGCTCCCTCGCGTCCCGGTACGCCCGCACGAACTCCCACACACACCTGCCGCGAGGAAAGTCAGCACTCAGACTCGTATGAAAAGACACGACAGTCCGCCTGTCCCGGTTTGCGGCTCCCCGCCCGCACACGGGGCTGTGCGCGTGCCCGGCCCCGTGCGGGTCACCCCCGCACGCGGGGCTGGGCGCGTGCCCGGCCCCGTGCGGGTCACCCCCGCACGCGGGGCTGGGCGCGAGCCCGGCCCCGTGCGGGTCACCCCCGCACGCGGGGCTGGGCGCGTGCCCGGCCCCGTGCGGGTCACCCCCGCACGCAGGGCTGGGCGCGTGCCCGGCCCCGTGCGGGTCACCCCCGCACGCAGGGCTGGGCACGAGCCCGGCCCCGTGCGGGTCACCCCCGCACGCAAGGCTGGGCACGTGCCCGGCCCCGTGCGGGTCGCACGGGAACGGCGTTTGGGGGGGGGGGGGGGGGGGGGGGTTCGCACATGCGGCGGATTCCGGGGGATCCGTCGCCTGTGCCCCCCCCTTCCCCTTGCCGATTGAGACGATCAAGAACCAAAAACAAGAATTGTAAAAACCTCCGTCTCACCTCGGTTACGACGATGATAGTTGGGAGAGGAGGGATCGTCCATTCCTGCGTGCCCGGTTTCGGTAGTGAAGCGTGCGGCGTTCTTCCCTCTCCTCGCTCGCTCCGCCGCGGTGCCACGCCGATCTAAGGGAAGGTTTGGGGGAGGGCGTTCTTCGTCCACGCTCGGGCAACGCATGGCAAAGTAAGAGGGAAAGAAAAGGGGTTCCCAAACCTAATTCCCCAACCCACTTAATTAGTCGTTTTGGCGCAATTGGGTCTGAACCCAACATAAAAAAATTAAATAAAATAAATTAAACTAAACCTGGGTCTGGTTTACCTCTGATAAAACGTGCCAAACGCCCGAACTGCAACGAACTTCAGAAATTTATTCCGGGAGATTCCTGGGTCGGAAATCAGATCCGGTCGCGCCGCCGGTCTCCGTTTCGCGGGCTTTATTATCCAAAAATACCCGCGAGCCCCGACGGCCTGCCCAGAAACAAAGGAGAAATAAGCCACCCCCGGATTCCCCTTGGTCAAAAGCGGTTTAATAAAATTCAAAGAAAAATCCAGAAAGGCAGTTAAACCCACGGTTATCACACCACTCACCTCTTAAAAACGAGTTTCGTCCTCGAAACTCAAACCCGGGTGGTGGTGAAGAGGTCGGGGTAGCGCTCCTTCATTTTAGATTCCAGCTCCCATGTTGCTTCTCGCTCCTCATAGTTGCTTCAGAGCACTTTCACGTAGGGGATGGTTCGATTTCGCAGTGCTTTAGTTTCCCTTGCCAGGATTCTCACTGGGGTTTCCTCGAAACTCAGATCCTCCCTAAGTTCGAGTGTAGAAGCGTCCAGGATATGTGAGGGGTCGGAGAGGTACTTCCGGAGCATCGAGACGTGGAAGATGTCGTGGACTCGGTCGAGGTTTGGTGGTTGGGCAAGGCGGTAAGCCACTGGGCCAATGCGCTCCAAAATTTCGAAAGGCCCCACAAACCGTGGGCTCAGCTTGCCCCTCAGCCCGAAACGCTTGACTCCTCTGGACGGCGAGACCCGCAAAAAGACATGCTCTCCCACTTGGAATTCCAAGTCGCGGCGCCTTTGGTCTGCGTAGCTCTTCTGGCGACTCTGGGCGGTCAGCAGACGCTGTCTGATAAGGCGTACCTTCTCTTCAGTTTCCTCCACTAAATCGGGTCCCAAGAACTTCCGTTCTCCCAAGTCGTCCCAACAAATCGGGGATCGGCAGCGCCTTCCATATAAGGCTTCGTAGGGCGCCATCTGGATGCTGGCCTGGTAGCTGTTGTTGTAGGCGAATTCCACAAGAGGTAGGTAGCGTGACCAACTGCTCCCCCAATCAAGCACACAGGCGCGAAGCAGGTCTTCGAGGGTTTGTATCACACGCTCCGACTGTCCGTCCGTCTGAGGGTGGTAGGCTGTGCTGAACTGTAGTCTGGTCCCCATAGCCCGCTGAAGGCTCTGCCAAAACTTTGAGACAAAACGCGTGTCTCTGTCCGAGGTGATCGATGCCGGCACTCCATGTAGTCTCACGATCTCGCTAATATAGGCTTGAGCTAACCGTTCTCGGGTCCAGGTCGTATGAATTGGCAGAAAGTGTGCCGACTTGGTTAACCGGTCGACTATGACCCAAATCGCGTCGTGGCCCTGTTGTGAGCGTGGAAAACCCGTGACAAAGTCCATGGTGATCTGATCCCACTTCCACTCCGGCACCGGTAGAGGCTGTAGCTTCCCTGCTGGCCGCTGATGCTCGGCCTTTATCTGTTGGCACACTAGGCAATGAGCTACGTGTCGGGTGACGTCCCCCTTCATTTTGGGCCACCAGTAGATCTGTTTGAGGTCCCTGTACATCTTCGTGCCCCCTGGATGTGCCGCATAAGGGGCCCGGTGTGCCGCCGTCAAGATTTCCTCCTTCAACTCCGACGAACTCGGCACGTAGATCCGTCCACGGAACCGTAGGGTGCCGTCGTCTTCCACCGCAAAATCGCTCTCTTGGTCCAGGGGAATCTTGTCTCGTACGCGCTATAAGTGTGGGTCGGTCTGCTGTCCCTCCCTGATCTTCTCAAATAACGTCGGCTTGACCACCAAGGTTAGAAGTCGCATAACCGTGCCTGCCGGCACCACCTCCAACTGCATTCGTGCGAACTCCGCGATCAAGAGGTTCTGCTCCGTTATCGCGCTCCCTGACGCCCCTTCTTGATGACCTTTCCTGCTCAAGGCGTCTGCCACCACGTTTGCCTTTCCGGGATGGTATTGAATCGTCAAGTCGTAATCCTTCAACAACTCTAGCCACCGCCTCTGCCGCAAGTTCAATTCTTTTTGGGTAAAGATGTGCTTAAGACTTTGATGATCCGAGAAGACGTTACAGTGGACTCCAAAGAGATAATGCCTCCACAGTTTTAAAACGAAGACTACAGCAGCCAATTCTAAGTCGTATATCGGGTAGTTCTTTTCGTAATCCTTCAGTTGCCTGGACGCGTAGGCGATCACTTTCCCCTGCTGCATCAGAACACCACCAAGACCGATCCTCGGTGCGTCGCAGTACACTTCATAATCCTCTCCGGGTGTCGGCAACACGAGTATTGGTGCCCTGGTTAACCTCCTCTTGAGTTCCTCAAAACTCTCCTGGCATTTGGCCGTCCATATGAACTTATCCCCTTTTCGGGTTAACCGATTTAAAGGGGTAGCAATCTTCGCGAAACCTTCAACGAAGCGCCTGTAGTATCCTGCCAATCCTAGGAAACTGCGGACCTCTGTCACCGTCGTCGGCGGCTGCCAATCGACCACTGATTCCACCTTCTTGGGATCCACGACGATTCCCTATGCCGAGATCATGTGTCCTAGGAAACCGACTTCGCGCAGCCAGAACTCACACTTCTTGAGTTTAGCAAACAGCTCCTGCTCTCTGAGCGTCTGGAGGATCGTTCGCAAATGGTCCTCGTGCTCCTCGTCGGTAGTGGAATAAATCTGGATGTCGTCGATGAAAACCACCACGAACCGATCAAGGAAGGGTCTGAAGATCCGGTTCATCATGTCCATGAAGACTGCGGGGGCGATCGTGAGTCCGAAGGGCATAACCGTGAACTCGTAGTGGCCATACCGGGTCCGGAAAGCAGTCTTCGGGATGTCCTCGTCCCGAACCCGGAGTTGGTGGTAGCCCGATTGCAGATCGATTTTGGAGAAGACCGTCGCCCCTCTCAGCTGGTCGAAGAGATCATCTATTCTGGGCAGGGGGTACTTATTCTTCACTGTAACTTTGTTTATTCCTCTGTAATCGATGCAGAGACGCAGGCTTCCGTCTTTCTTCCGCACAAAGAGTACCGGTGCGCCCCAGGGCGATACACTTGGCCTGATAAAACCTTTGTCCAAGAGGTCTGTTGTGCTTTAAGCTCCTTCAGCTCTCCGAAGGCCATCCGGTAAGGCGCCTTCATAATAGGCTGCGTGCCCGGTAGCAGCTCGATAGGGAACACCACCTCCCGCTCAGGGGGCATCCCGGGCAGTTCCGTGGGAAAGACGTCGGGGAAGTCCTTCACCACTGGGATATCTGCAAGTGTCGTCGGGGGTCGGGTAGCCAAATCCACCGATGCTAAATAGGCCACGCACCCACCCTCCACCAGTCTTCTGGCCCGTGCCGCTGAAATAATCGCCGGGAAGGAGATGCTCTTGCCCATGATGTACACATGCTCAGGGAAACCCGGTTCTTGTAATCGCAGCTGTCGTTTGTCGCAATCGATGAGTGCCTGGTACTTCGTGAGCCAGTTCATGCCCAACACCACGTCGTACTCCTCCAGTGGGATTACCACCAAATCCCAAGGGCAAGCCAGCCGCCCTAGCATAATCGGGCAGGCGGCCACCAAGCTGACCGCCTCCAAAGTCCCTCCCGCCGTTTGAACCGTCAAGAAGGTTTGGAGGGGTGTCTCCTCGAGATCATGCATAAATACGAAATCACGAGAAATGAACGAGTGTGTTGCTCCGGTATCGAAAAGAGCTCTAGCACGGGAATTTGAAACGGAAGTAATACCTGCAAGTGCGTCCTCCGGCGGGTCTGTCTCTTGGCGGGTCATTGAGAAAACTCTCCCGCCTGGTTGTGGCCGCCTGTCCTCCTCGCGCCGTGGTGCAGGGGGTCTAGAAGTCGACGCCATAGGAGCTTTCCCCCGCCCTGAGAGCTGTGGCGTGGGCGTAGAAGCTGCAGAGGACGCAGATCCCCCGCCTAAGCGGCAGTTGCGGCGGAAGTGCCCCCGTTTGCCGCACCTGAAGCAGTGGTCGCCTCTTTGGGGGCAATCTCCCGCCAGGTTCCCTCCCCCGCATATGACACAAGGCCTATTCCCCGGCCTCGGCCCTCCTGCTGGCGCTCCCCGGGGCCCCGCCTGCGGTCTCCACCGTTTGGGGCCCCCGCTCCCACTCCAAGAGCCTCCCCCCGAATTCTGCTGTTGCCTCTTCCTGTCTTCTAGCCGCGCCGAGTTCTCTCTTCTGGCGCGGGTGACCGCAAAACCCCGATCCACCGTAGTGGCCCTGTCGACCACTTTCTGGAAGGTGTGCAGGTCGGCTGCTTGCACCACCTCGAAGATATTGCTCCGCAAGCCATCCACAAAGAGTTGCGCCTTGTGAACCTCGTCCCTTATGACGAACGGGACGCAGTTTGCTAGCCGGACGAACTCCCGCTGATACTCCATGACCGTCCGGTTCCCCTGCTGGATGTGGTTCAGGTCATCCTCCAACTTTTTCTTGACGCTGCTGGTGAAGAAGGCCCCGAACAGCTCCTGTTTAAATGTTGCCCAGGACGGGAGTGCGGTACCCTTAGCAGGATCGGGGCGTACCGTCTTCCACCATAAGCGGGCGTTCCCCTCCAAGGAGTGGACTGCTAGGGGAACCCGCTCGTCATCCTCCATGAGTAAGTCTTCAAAAAGTTTCTCCATCGACCCCACCCATTTCTCGATGACCCAAGGATCAGTCGTGTCCCCTTCGAACGTGGGTGGGTCGTATTTCTTGAAGTCCTTCAAGTTGGCTCGCACCCGATCTCACTCAGTCATCACTACCGTCCCCTCCCCCCGCGGCGGCGGCAGCCACGGTAGGGGTAGGTGTGACCCCCGTCTCCTCCAGAGTAACCCTGCTAGCTGTCCCCGGCGCCGGTCCCGTAGTCGCCGCCGGCGGTGGCGCTGTCGGTGGTGCCGCGGCTGGTGCTGTCGGCCCCTGTGGAGGAACCGGGGCGGCCGTCACCGTCGCGGCCTGCTACTGTTGCGTCAACTGACGCACATGATCAGTGAGGTTTGCCAGATTCCCCGCCATCTCCCGCAATTGCTGCTGTAGGAGCTGGTTCTCCGCGGCCGTCGACGTCGTCGCATCTGCCTCTGCGTCCCCGGCCGATGATCTAGTACGGGCCATATCTATCACACATCACAAGAATCAACTTTAGGCTACCCTACTAACAACAACCATAAAGTGAGAGAAAGGACTCAACATTTTCTGTCACGCCCCGGGTGTAAACCAGAACCCGGGCCCGTCTACAGATCCGCCGTGCATGCGGTATTTTCCACATACACGAAGCGTCGGTAACCTGCTCAGATAAGAAATAATAATAAAAGAGCATAATAATCAGAGCTAAACTAAAACTACTGTATCTCAGACAGAAGCTGGAAGTAAAAGAGTACAACAGTGGAATAAAAATACAGATGTCTCTCCCAGCTCACCACTAAATATACAAACAGCTGGCAGAAGCCAGACCCAAAAAGAAATAAACAAAAGCTGTCTGAGAAGACCAGGTACCCAAAAGCTCCAGCTACGTGCTACAACCCTCGGGTGGCTCTCTATCTAGTCTGCAATCCGCTTACCTCGATCAGTTGCTGACGGCCCAGCAACTCCCACAGAGGACTCTGCAAAACAAAGGGGAAGAAAGAAACAAGAAAGGACAATGGGGGGTAAGTACTACTATAAACAGTAGCCTCCCCTAGTGGGTAAAGCCTCAGCTCAAATATGCCCACCAGGTAATCAGAGGCAAAAGGGGAAGAAGAGAAAGGGGGGGGTGAAGCTATGAATGACAACTGATGAAGTGCTACCCCTAATATGCCTCTACATGGTAAACCAATAAGTATGGAAAAGTATGCATCAGTATCAAGAAGCCTGTCAAAATGACCCAATCTAACGCCAGTGGACACTGGCACTGCCTGCTAATCTCATCTGTGGGGATACTGACCGACTACTGCCTGATACGGACATGTCCCCAACGTAAGTAACAGATCGGCCTCGGCCCGTCCGATCAAGCTCTAAAGTAATAATAGACCGGCCTCGATCCGTCCGGTCGCACACTCCGGAGTGGCACTCGAGGGGAGCGACCCACACGAGTAAGGAAATCACTGTAACAAGCATCTCTGTAACCACTGTCTCATAATAGCAGGACTGGATCATGACTATGATCAAAGTGGAAAACTCCATCCACTAAAGAAAGCCCGATCCCCAAAACCCCCAATCTGATGCAACAGTAACAACCCGGTCAACCACCCAAGATCCGTGGTCGCCGCAACACCCTGTCAAAAGCCCAACCTGTCCCAAATCCCCAATACCTGGCTACACTGTCCAACACACGCTCGAACCTGAGCGACTATGCCGCAAGTCTATCGATAATAGGAGAAGAAAAGAATAAATGCATGGTTTCTCCTAAGTCAAGTCCCAAAAGATAGTGTAGCAATAAAAGATGTCAATATTTAAGTGACCCGTTTAATCATGCATTGTCTCAATATGTTGTCCATTTTCCAAGAGTAATCAGTTCAGAGTGACATAAGCTAAAGTGACAGTCTCATAGAATATTTAGCAATTTCATAATCCTCAACTATTATTTTAACCCTAAACATACAGTCCAACAATTTCCACATGGATCAAATAACAATTTATCAAAGATCAATCAACCAATAATTTATTCCCTAGAGCATGCAAGGTTACTAATAATACTTTGGGCCTCAAAAAATGAGGGAACACTCTGATGTTCCTAGTGGGCATACCAAAGGAGAGGAGTACAACAACCACCCACCTGAAGTGCTAACTGTCCGGATCCGTACAGCAAGAAAATACCAAAACTCCAAATCCTTGCTCCCACAATTTTAGCACACCCGTAATATTCCTGGTACAATACAAAGCTCACTAATTACACTTAGGCTCCCAATTATTGCTCTTATAACCATATACAACATCGGATTCAAAACTGTTAAATTATCACCTGCAGAAAGTGCCCAGGAAATTCCAAGAAAAATATCACAGCGATCCTCGCGTCGATAGCTTCGCAACGATACCTTGCACGCCCAAATCTGAGTTCGGTAAGTCAAGATAAAAATTCGGCAAGGGGGTACACTCATACAAAAATCTGTGCTAAAAACTGTGCACTGTTCACTGAGAAAACAGTAATTTCACCTCGAAATAAATCTCACAAAAATCCAATAAAAATACGAGCGCGTTCCTTGCGATCCGTAGATGAAAAAGTTGTATAAGCTCGTTTCCGTCAGATGCTCGTGCGCAAAGATATGGCCAAAATACCCCGCTGCTGTCAAGGAAGTCCACACAGAAAATGGGGTCACTGTTTGCCTCGGGATCCGTGCTAAAACCTCGAAACGAGAAAGCGCGACCAAAACGAAAGATGAAGTCCTACCTCTTAGGAGTCTACCGGCGCAAGAATCACAGCAAAATGATCTCGGGGTAGCCCAGGGGAGCTAAAACACTGTCGCTGCGCCGAAGAAGAACCCAGGAATGCAACGTCGCGCCGCGCCGTAAAATGGGGAACCTCGGGATTCGAGCCTCCTAAAATCCTAGAACTTGGTAGGAAGATCAAGGATTAAGAGGGGAAAATTTCACCAAGAGGAAGCTCGGGGAGATCTTGCACAAACAGAGAGAAAAAAGGCAGCAAAGAGGGCTCGGGCTGGCTATTTATAGGCTGGAGAAATCTTTTGGGAAAATACCCATCAGGTCCCAACTTTCGGGCGCCCGAAAGTTTTCGGGCGCACACAGTGCGGCCCGGCCCAGAACTTTCGGGCGCGCACAGTGCGGCCCAGCCCAAAATGCTCCGTCGGACGGGATCCTGGCTTCGTCCGACCCGCCCCGGCGCCCGCCACGTGTCGCCCGAACAGGCGGCAGCCATGCAAGCTGCCGCGGAGTGCGCCACGTGTCCCCCGCCCGCGTCAACGCGGTAGGTGGCGCCCGCGAATCAGCGGGCGCCATGTGGCGCTGCCCACGTCGCCGTACCTGCCCCGCGTACGGCCACCTGCCCGCGACCTGCCCCGCGCGCTGCGTGGACCGCGCGCACATGCGCCCGCCAACCGGGTGCTGCCACGTGGCGCGCCCCCGGTCCACGCCTCCCCGCGCTCGCCCGTGGACCAAGCGCGCGTGGGCCGCCCAATCAGGCGCTGCCACGTGGACACCCGCCGGTCCACGCGCCCCGCGGTGCACCCCGGTCACAGCCCAGACCTTCCATGGACCCAGCCGCGTGCGCCGGCCAATCCGAGCCTGCCACGTGGCACCCCCGCCGGTCCACGGCTCCCCCATGCACCAAAAATCCAGTAAAACTTTCGGGAGTCCGTTTTTGGGCATCCGGACTCAGAATTTAGCAAACAAAAAGTCGTTTTCAAGCATTTTTCCGCACTGAATCCAAATCCACCCTCTGTTTGGCCAAATTCCTTTCCCAAAATTCGGCAAAAGCAGCCGAAGGCCAATACAGCCAACCAAAGCTCACAGGGTCCATCTGTGGCATCCCTTTGATGCACCATGGGCCAGATACACCATCAACAGGTGTTTGCACAGTGGATTCATGGGAAAAAGCTGCATGGGGGTTCAGGGGTCCTACATCCTCCCCCACTAAAAAAAAGTTTCGTCCCCGAAACAAAGAAAACAGAAGAGACGTACCTCAAATAGAAGTCTCGAATAAGAAAGGGTAGGCATCCCTCATCACTGTCTCCAGCTCCCAAGTAGCCTCTCGCTCCTCGTGATTGCTCCACAGGATCTTCACATACGGAATGGCCCGATTGCGCAATTCCCTCACCTCACGAGCAAGAATTCGCAACGGGCGCTCCTCGTAGACCAAGTCCTCGCCGATCTCCAAAGGAGTGAAGTCAATCACATGCGACGGGTCAAAAACATATCTCCTCAGAGCTGAGACATGGAAGACATCATGAACTCCGGCCAGGCGCGGGGGTAAAGCAACTCTGTATGCCACAGGACCAACTCTGTCAAGTACCTCAAAGGGTCCAATAAAGCGGGGACTGAGCTTTCCCCGTACTCCAAATCTCCGGACCCCTTTCGAGGGCGAGACCTTCAAGAAGACATGATCACCAACCTGAAACTCCAGGTCTCGCCGTCGAGTGTCGGCGTAGCTCCTCTGACGACTCTGGGCTGTCACAAGGTGTCGGCGAATGACTCTGACCTTTTCCTCAGCCTCCAAAAGCAAATCCGGTCCCAAAGTCCTTCTCTCACCCACGTCACTCCAAAATAAGGGAGACCGACACTTGCGTCCATACAACGCCTCAAACGGAGCCATCTGGATGCTCGCCTGATAGCTGTTGTTGTACGCGAACTCAACCAACGACAAGTGCCGGTACCACCCTCCTCCAAAATCCATAACGCACGCTCTCAACATATCCTCGAGGGTCTGTATGGTGCGTTCTGACTGTCCATCGGTCTGTGGGTGGAAAGCAGTGCTAAACCTGAGCTGAGTCCCCAATGCAGAATGCAAACTCCCCAAAAGCGTGATACGAATCTCGGGTCTCGATCTGACACAATCGAAGCAGGTATGCCGTGAAGCCTCACTATCTCATCCAGATATAACTGTGCCAAACGCTCCAGTGACCAGGTCATCTGAACCGGTAAGAAGTGCGCCGACTTGGTGAGTCTGTCCACAATAACCCAGATCGCATCAGCCCCGCTCTGCGCCCTCGGCAATC
>CM055061.1:37218053-37255416 GCA_029204045.2 Tillandsia leiboldiana
AGAATCTTTTGGAAAATACCCATCAGGTCCCAGCTCTCTGGGTGGACTTTCGGCGCCCGAAAGTTGGGCGCCACAGTGCGGCCCGCCCAGAACTTTCGGGCGCGCACAGTGCGGCCAGCCCAAATGCTCCGTCGGACGGGATCCTGGCTTCGTCCGACCCGCCCCGGCGCCCGCCACGTGTCGCCCGAACAGGCGGCAGCCATGCAAGCTGCCGCGAGTGCGCCACGTGTCCCCCGCCCGCCGTCAACGCGGTAGGTGGCGCCCGCGAATCAGCGGGCGCCATGTGGCGCTGCCCACGTCGCCGTACCTGCCCCGCGTACGGCCACCTGCCCGCGACCTGCCCCCCGCGCTGCGTGGACCGCGCGCACATGCGCCCGCCAACCGGGTGCTCTGCCACGTGCGCGCCCCCGGTCCACGCCTCCCCGCGCTCGCCCGTGGACCAAGCGCGCTGGGGCCGCCCAATCAGGCGCTGCCACGTGGACACCCGCCGGTCCACGCGCCCCGCGGTGCACCCCGGTCACAGCCCAGACCTTCCATGGACCCAGCCGCGTGCGCCGGCCAATCCGAGCCTGCCACGTGGCACCCCCGCCGGTCCACGGCTCCCCCATGCACCAAAAATCCAGTAAAACTTTCGGGAGTCCGTTTTTGGGCATCCGGACTCAGAATTTAGCAAACAAAAAGTCGTTTTCAAGCGTTTTTTCCGCACTGAATCCAAATCCACCCTCTGTTTGGCCAAATTCCTTTCCCAAAATTCGGCAAAAGCAGCCGAAGGCCAATACAGCCAACCAAAGCTCACAGGGTCCATCTGTGGCATCCCTTTGATGCACCATGGGCCAATACACCATCAACAGTGTTTGCACAGTGGATTCATGGGAAAAAGCTGCATGGGGGTTCAGGGGTCCTACATCCTCCCCCACTAAAAAAAAGTTTCGTCCCCGAAACAAAGAAAACAGAAGAGACGTACCTCAAATAGAAGTCTCGAATAAGAAAGGGTAGGCATCCCTCATCACTGTCTCCAGCTCCCAAGTAGCCTCTCGCTCCTCGTGATTGCTCCACAGGATCTTCACATACGGAATGCCCGATTGCGCAATTCCCTCACCTCACGAGCAAGAATTCGCAACGGGCGCTCCTCGTAGACCAAGTCCTCGCCGATCTCCAAAGGAGTGAAGTCAATCACATGCGACGGGTCAAAAACATATCTCCTCAGAGCTGAGACATGGAAGACATCATGAACTCCGGCCAGGCGCGGGGGTAAGCAACTCTGTATGCCACAGGACCAACTCTGTCAAGTACCTCAAAGGGTCCAATAAAGCGGGGACTGAGCTTTCCCCGTACTCCAAATCTCCGGACCCCTTTCGAGGGCGAGACCTTCAAGAAGACATGATCACCAACCTGAAACTCCAGGTCTCGCCGTCGAGTGTCGGCGTAGCTCCTCTGACGACTCTGGGCTGTCACAAGGTGTCGGCGAATGACCTGACCTTTTCCTCAGCCTCCAAAAGCAAATCCGGTCCCAAAGTCCTTCTCTCACCCACGTCACTCCAAATAAGGGAGACCGACACTTGCGTCCATACAACGCCTCAAACGGAGCCATCTGGATGCTCGCCTGATAGCTGTTGTTGTACGCGAACTCAACCAACGACAAGTGCCGGTACCACCCTCCTCCAAAATCCATAACGCACGCTCTCAACATATCCTCGAGGGTCTGTATGGTGCGTTCTGACTGTCCATCGGTCTGTGGGTGGAAAGCAGTGCTAAACCTGAGCTGAGTCCCCAATGCAGAATGCAAACTCCCCCAAAAGCGTGATACGAATCTCGGGTCCGATCTGACACAATCGAAGCAGGTATGCCGGAAGCCTCACTATCTCATCCAGATATAACTGTGCCAAACGCTCCAGTGAACCAGGTCATCTGAACCGGTAAGAAGTGCGCCGACTTGGTGAGTCTGTCCACAATAACCCAGATCGCATCAGCCCCGCTCTGCGCCCTCGGCAATCCAGCGACGAAATCCATAGTGACGTGGTCCCATTTCCACTCGGGAATTGGAAGACTCTGCAACTTACCAGCAGGAACGCGATGCTCTGCTTTCACTTGCTGGCAAGTTAGACAATGAGCTACGAATCTCCCAATGTCCCGCTTCATCCCGGGCCACCAAAACTGTGCCTTGAGATCCTTATACATCTTAGTACCTCCAGGATGGATGGTATAAGGTGTAAAATGGGCCTCTCTCAAAATCTGATCTCTAATCTCCTGATCCATAGGCACACACACTCGGTCCCCTGTACCGCAGTACTCCCGAGCTATCCACAGAAAAATCCCCTGTCTGATCCGCCTGAAGCTGCGTCCTGATCCTCATCAAGTGGGGGTCCTCACTCTGAGTGTCCCTGATCCTCTCCAACAGAGTGGGCTGCAGACCATAGACATGAGTCTAGCAGAGACCCCAGGGATACTACCTCCAACTGTAACCGCCTGATCTGCTCGACCAACGGCGCCTGCTGCGAGATCAATAAGCTCAGACTCGTCCTCCTACTCAAGCATCCGCCACAAACATTGGCCTTGCCGGGATGAATAAAGGATACTCAGATCGTAATCCTTTAACAGCTCCAACCATCGCCGTTGCCTCAAATTCAGCTCCTTTTGGGTGAACAGATACTTCAAGCTCTTGTGATCAGTATATATCTCGCAATGCTCTCCATACAATAATGCCGCCACAGCTTCAGAGCAAACACCACCGCTGCCAGCTCAAGATCATGAGTAGGGTAATTCCTCTCATAGTCCTTTAATTGCCGTGAAGCATAGGCAATCACCCTACCATGCTGCATCAACACACACCCCAGACCACTATGTGAGGCATCACTGTAGATCACAAATCCTTTCCCCCATAACTGGGAGGGCAAGGATTGGAGCGGTCATCAACCTCTGCTTCAGCTCCTCAAAACAGCTCTGGCAAGTCTCGCTCCCAAACAAACTTAACCCCTTTTCTGGTCAGACGAGTGAGGGGAGAGGAAAGCTTCGCAAAGCCTTCCACAAAGCGCCGATAATAGCCCGCAATCCAAGAAAGCTCCGCACCTCGGTGATAGTCGTCGGCCTCGGCCAATCTCTAATAGCATCCACCTTGGCCGGATCCACCGCCACTCCAGCAGCTGAACCACATGACCCAGAAAGGCAACCTCCCGGAGCCAAAACTCGCACTTTTTGAACTTAGCATACAACTTTTTCCTCTCGCAGAAGCTGTAGCACGGTCCTCAAGTGCTCCTCGTGCTCCAGATCACTCCGGGAGTAGATCAGAATATCATCGATGAACCACCACCACAAACCGATCCAAAAACGGCTGAAAAATCCTGTTCATCAAGTCCATGAATGCGGCAGGGGCATTAGTCAACCCAAAAGGCATCACAGTAAACTCATAATGCCCGTACCGCGATCTGAAAGCCGTCTTGGAGATGTCCTCGGCCCTCACCCTAAGCTGGTGGTAACCGGACTGCAGATCAATCTTCGAGAACACAGATGCTCCCTGTAACTGATCAAACAAATCATCTATCCGGGGGAGGGGATACTTGTTCCGGATGGTCACTTTGTTCAAATCCCTATAATCCACGCACAATCGGAGTGACCCATCCTTCTTCTTAACAAACAACACAGGCGCTCCGCACGAGAAACACTGGGTCGGATGAAGCCCCTATCCAAAAGATCCTGAAGCTGGGCTTTCAACTCCCTTAACTCGGCTGGCGCCATCCTATAGGGTGCCTTTGAGATTGGTGCAGTCCCAGGGACCACATCAATCACGAACTCAATCTCCCTCTCCGGCGGCATCGCCGTCAGCTCTGGGGGAAACACATCTGGGAACTCTCGGACAATAGGGATATCCTCGAGTCCCAGTGCCGCCGTAGGCACCTCCACAACCGTGGCCAAAAAGGCAGTACAACCTCTGCTCAACATCCTCCTAGCCCTCGCCAGAGGAAATGGTCGCTGCGAAAAGCGTGCTCTGGCAGCCTCTGAAGATGAACTCCTCCTGTCCTGGCTCGCGAAGAGTCACCGTCCTCTCTCTGCAGTCGATAGTGGCGGAGTACCGAGATAGCCAATCCATCCCCAACACCAAGTCAAATCATGGAGCTGCTGCAAGACCCAGCAAGTCTGCAGGCAATATCCAAGGCCCCAACTGTACCGAGCATGCCACACAATGCTCTTTCGACATGCAAAATATGATCGGGAATCCGCACCTCTAATGCATGTGACAAGGACTCTAACTCTAAACTATGCAGGGATGCAAATGCTCGACTAATGAAAGAATGAGATGCTCCAGTGTCGAATAAAGTACGAGTCCGAATACCAAAGAGTAGAATAATACCTGCCACCACCTGGTCTGCCGCTGGAGAATCCGCCAACTGGGCGGCATACACCCGCCCGCTCGGTGCTGGGGTCGAGAATCCACAGGGTAAGAAGTGGACGGCCTGCTCGCTGGAGCATAAGGCCGCTGAGCTGGTGGTCGCTGCTGCTGAGGGGGATATGGAACCGATGCCGAAGAAGGTGCCGAGGAAGTAGTAAGGGGGCAGGTAGCTCGCACATGCCCTGGCTGTCCACATCGAAGCATCGTCCCCATCTCTGGTCACATGTATCTGACGGGTTGCTGCCCCCTGCAGAAAACACACCTATCAGATGGCCGGATATGCCTCGACTGCTGCTGCCTCGAGGACTGCTGCTGAGATCTCTGCGGCCTCTGCTGCGATCTCTGCTGCTGGTGCTGCTGCTGATGCTACTGCGGTCTCTGGGGTCCACCAGGCCCTCTCCTCTCAGATCGCCCACGGCCATAAGACTGGGACTGCGGCGGCCGTGGCGGTCTCCATGAGCTGGCCTGTCCCCCGTCCTCTGGGGCTGGTCGCTTCCTGTCGGAACTCTGCGCGACCGCGGCCCTCCGTCTGGCCACCTCCTGATCGCCTCTCTCCACCCACTGTGCGTGCTCTGCGGCTGCCTCAAGGGTCTGAAATCTCTGTGCATGCACAAGTGTGAAAATCTCTGGGCGAAGGCCTGCCTCAAACATCTCTACCTGGTGTGGACCGTCACGAGCGACGAAGGGCACACAGTTCAGCAACTCCATGAACTCCTGGAAATAGACATGGGCCGATCGATCGCCCTGCTGCAGATTCTTCAAGTCGTCCTCCAACTTCTTCTTCACACTGGTAGAAAAATAGGTGTCCAACACCATCCGTTTGAACTCCTCCCACGGCAACTGCCGAGTGATCCGGAACTCCAGTGGCTCAACTCGCTGCCACCAAAAATCAGCATCTCCATCCAAACAGTGCACCGCCATGTGCACTCGATACCTCGGGTCGATGAAGAAGTCCCGAAAAAGCTTCTCCATCGCAGAAAGCCATCTCCCAACAGCCCGGGGCTGAGCATCCCGCCCCGAGAATCTAGGTGGTCCCCGCTTAACAAACGCAGCGAGTTTGTCAGAAAAATCCCGCTCCTCCTCCGCAGTCAAAGGCTGAATAGCTCCAGGAGCCCCGCTACTAGAAGATGGTGCCGTCGGCACAAAAGGTACAACAAGAGGCACAAGGGCCTCAGGAACAGCTGGGGGTGGTGCCTCCCTCTGAGCAAGCAGCTGCTCAATCCTCTGCTCCTGGCGGCGCTGACCCTCCGCCAACTGGGCCACCAAGGCCCGCAACTCAGTAAGCTCGGGGGGGGTAGGCTGCTCTGGCTCAACAGGGGGTGAAGGGACACCCCGAGTGGGAATCCGACGTCGAGGAGGCATCCTGCCACAAGAAACCAATCATCAGCAACAAAACCCCACACGACCCAATCTGGCGAAAGTCAAAAGACATCCTCCTATTTCTGTCACCTTATGTTGTCTGCAGCCAACATAATGGTCCAACAGAAATAGGCTATGTCGATCTCTCTTCACTCACAGGAAGAGTCAACTACAAATCACCGACTTTCGCAAAATGTTACGCCACTCACGCCCTATCATCCTAGGGTCTGTCCAAAAGCCTAGGGTTTCCTAAGTCCCAACTGACCTATCCCTAAGCTCTGATACCAACTTAATCTGTCACGCCCCGGGTGTAAACCAGAACCCGGGCCCGTCTACAGATCCGCCGTGCATGCGGTATTTTCCACATACACGAAGCGTCGGTAACCTGCTCAGATAAGAAATAATAATAAAAGAGCATAATAATCAGAGCTAAACTAAAACTACTGTATCTCAGACAGAAGCTGGAAGTAAAAGAGTACAACAGTGGAATAAAAATACAGATGTCTCTCCCAGCTCACCACTAAATATACAAACAGCTGGCAGAAGCCAGACCCAAAAAGAAATAAACAAAAGCTGTCTGAGAAGACCAGGTACCCAAAAGCTCCAGCTACGTGCTACAACCCTCGGGTGGCTCTCTATCTAGTCTGCAATCCGCTTACCTCGATCAGTTGCTGACGGCCCAGCAACTCCCACAGAGGACTCTGCAAAACAAAGGGGAAGAAAGAAACAAGAAAGGACAATGGGGGGTAAGTACTACTATAAACAGTAGCCTCCCCTAGTGGGTAAAGCCTCAGCTCAAATATGCCCACCAGGTAATCAGAGGCAAAAGGGGAAGAAGAGAAAGGGGGGGGTGAAGCTATGAATGACAACTGATGAAGTGCTACCCCTAATATGCCTCTACATGGTAAACCAATAAGTATGGAAAAGTATGCATCAGTATCAAGAAGCCTGTCAAAATGACCCAATCTAACGCCAGTGGACACTGGCACTGCCTGCTAATCTCATCTGTGGGGATACTGACCGACTACTGCCTGATACGGTCATGTCCCCAACGTAAGTAACAGATCGGCCTCGGCCCGTCCGATCAAGCTCTAAAGTAATAATAGACCGGCCTCGATCCGTCCGGTCGCACACTCCGGAGTGGCACTCGAGGGGAGCGACCCACACGAGTAAGGAAATCACTGTAACAAGCATCTCTGTAACCACTGTCTCATAATAGCAGGACTGGATCATGACTATGATCAAAGTGGAAAACTCCATCCACTAAAGAAAGCCCGATCCCCAAAACCCCCAATCTGATGCAACAGTAACAACCCGGTCAACCACCCAAGATCCGTGGTCGCCGCAACACCCTGTCAAAAGCCCAACCTGTCCCAAATCCCCAATACCTGGCTACACTGTCCAACACACGCTCGAACCTGAGCGACTATGCCGCAAGTCTATCGATAATAGGAGAAGAAAAGAATAAATGCATGGTTTCTCCTAAGTCAAGTCCCAAAAGATAGTGTAGCAATAAAAGATGTCAATATTTAAGTGACCCGTTTAATCATGCATTGTCTCAATATGTTGTCCATTTTCCAAGAGTAATCAGTTCAGAGTGACATAAGCTAAAGTGACAGTCTCATAGAATATTTAGCAGTTTTATAATCCTCAACTATTATTTTAACCCTAAACATACAGTCCAACAATTTCCACATGGATCAAATAACAATTTATCAAAGATCAATCAACCAATAATTTATTCCCTAGAGCATGCAAGGTTACTAATAATACTTTGGGCCTCAAAAAATGAGGGAACACTCTGATGTTCCTAGTGGGCATACCAAAGGAGAGGAGTACAACAACCACCCACCTGAAGTGCTAACTGTCCGGATCCGTACAGCAAGAAAATACCAAAACTCCAAATCCTTGCTCCCACAATTTTAGCACACCCATAATATTCCTGGTACAATACAAAGCTCACTAATTACACTTAGGCTCCCAATTATTGCTCTTATAACCATATACAACCTCGGATTCAAAACAGTTAAATTATCACCTGCAGAAAGTGCCCAGGAAATTCCAAGAAAAATATCACAGCGATCCTCGCGTCGATAGCTTCGCAACGATACCTTGCACGCCCAAATCTGAGTTCGGTAAGTCAAGATAAAAATTCGGCAAGGGGGTACACTCATACAAAAATCTGTGCTAAAAACTGTGCACTGTTCACTGAGAAAACAGTAATTTCACCTCGAAATAAATCTCACAAAAATCCAATAAAAATACGAGCGCGTTCCTTGTGATCCGTAGATGAAAAAGTTGTATAAGCTCGTTTCCGTCAGATGCTCGTGCGCAAAGATATGGCCAAAATACCCCGCTGCTGTCAAGGAAGTCCACACAGAAAATGGGGTCACTGTTTGCCTCGGGATCCGTGCCAAAACCTCGAAACGAGAAAGCGCGACCAAAACGAAAGATGAAGTCCTACCTCTTAGGAGTCTACCGGGGCAAGAATCACAGCAAAATGATCTCGGGGTAGCCCAGGGGAGCTAAAACACTGTCGCTGCGCCGAAGAAGAACCCAGGAATGCAACGTCGCGCCGCGCCGTAAAATGGGGAACCTCGGGATTCGAGCCTCCTAAAATCCTAGAACTTGGTAGGAAGATCAAGGATTAAGAGGGGAAAATTTCACCAAGAGGAAGCTCGGGGAGATCTTGCACAGACAGAGAGAAAAAAGGCAGCAAAGAGGGCTCGGGCTGGCTATTTATAGGCTGAAGAAATCTTTTGGGAAAATACCCATCAGGTCCCAACTTTCGGGCGCCCGAAAGTTTTCGGGCGCACACAGTGCGGCCCGGCCCAGAACTTTCGGGCGCGCACAGTGCGGCCCAGCCCAAAATGCTCCGTCGGACGGGATCCTGGCTTCGTCCGACCCGCCCCGGCGCCCGCCACGTGTCGCCCGAACAGGCGGCTGCCATGCAAGCTGCCGCGGAGTGCGCCACGTGTCCCCCGCCCGCGTCAACGCGGTAGGTGGCGCCCGCGAATCAGCGGGCGCCACGTGGCGCTGCCCACGTCGCCGTACCTGCCCCGCGTACGGCCACTGCCCGCGACCTGCCCCGCGCGCTGCGTGGACCGCGCGCACATGCGCCCGCCAACCGGGTGCTGCCACGTGGCGCGTCCCCGGTCCACGCCTCCCCGCGCTCGCCCGTGGACCAAGCGCGCGTGGGCCGCCCAATCAGGCGCTGCCACGTGGACACCCGCCGGTCCACGCGCCCCGCGGTGCACCCCGGTCACAGCCCAGACCTTCCGTGGACCCAGCCGCGTGCGCCGGCCAATCCGAGCCTGCCACGTGGCACCCCCGCCGGTCCACGGCTCCCCCATGCACCAAAAATCCAGTAAAACTTTCGGGAGTCCGTTTTTGGGCATCCGGACTCAGAATTTAGCAAACAAAAAGTCGTTTTCAAGCGTTTTTCCGCACTGAATCCAAATCCACCCTCTGTTTGGCCAAATTCCTTTCCCAAAATTCGGCAAAAGCAGCCGAAGGCCAATACAGCCAACCAAAGCTCACAGGGTCCATCTGTGGCATCCCTTTGATGCACCATGGGCCAGATACACCATCAACAGGTGTTTGCACAGTGGATTCATGGGAAAAAGCTGCATGGGGGTTCAGGGGTCCTACATTTTCCCCCCCTCGGTCACTCGCGCTCTACAGTCCTATGCCCTACCCATTTCATTCATGTGTAGGCAAGTGAGGTATTCTCACGGATGTCGGCACTAACTGTTGTGATTGAAAGAACTCTCTGATACCATCTTAATCTGTCACGCCCCGGGGGTTTGTTTTAGCGGAAACGATTCACAAAAGTCAAACATTTGACGTCTAAATTTTTTTTTGATAAAAGAAAACCTCTGTTCCCCGGCGCGTGCCCAGACCCGCCGCATATACAGAATCTCTCTGCAAACGGACAGAGTCTCCTCTGTATATGCACGGCGTAGCGTTTAGTACATGTTCCCAACATAAGCAACCATTCAATCACAACAGTCACTAACATACAACTAGTACCACAATTTATTAAAACGCATGGCCGATCAATTTGAAAGGATAAATCCACAGTCGTTGAAACGGTGCCTACCCAGTACTCAGGTTTTGAAAACGTGTTCGAAAGCAGCATAAATCCACAGGGTTTTGAAAACAGTGCCCACACGACACCTGAGTTTTGAAATTCATTTTCGCAATCCATAAATCCACAGGGTTTTGAAATCAGTGCCCACACGACACTTAAATTTTAAAAATAGTTTTCGCAGTCTTTTCTTGGGTTTTCTTTTTCTTTTTCTTTCCCAAACGACCAACAGAAACAAAAGGAAAGATAAATGCATAAGAGAACAACCGAATAGAGACCATGCCGACATCCACACCGACCCCACGAGGGTATCGAGAACCTCACAAATAACTACAACGTAAATGAAATGTAAAGATGCAGAAGAAAATACAGTCCAGGGTCCCCAGCGACCCAGAAGCTCCTGCCCCGTCCTCACTCTCGCCTACCTCTCCCCCCGTCTGGACCCTGTCACGAAGTGGGAAGTCAGTGACGAATAATAGTATAGCAGGACAATATAGTAAAACAAACCGTGAAGACAACCGGAGCAACCACCCTCTCAAGAGGGAAACTGTGACACCCCCGGAATTTGTATTAGTCCTCTATATAAATGATATAATAGGACTAAATCTCTAACCCGGCTATAGCATTTTGGATGGTAGTAAGATCCAAGAGGAACATGAGAGTTAAGCGTGCTAGAGCTAGAGTAGTTCTAGGATGGGTGACCCCCTGGGAAGTGGGGCGTCACAGTTGGTATCAGAGCCATTCACCAGCCGGAAATGTGAGATGAGTCTCGGCTGAGCCAGGGTTATATAGCGGGTAGAGCGAGACTCCCCGGCTAATGACCGTTGTGAGTGGAGTGCAGCTCCTCATAAGGTCGGCTAAGGCTAGCGAGACGAGTCTCACATCGCCTGGTGCTTGTGAGTGTGCTTGGGCCTGACGTGGACGTCAGGGCTTAAAGGGGGGAAGAATGTGACACCCCCGGAATTTGTATTAGTCCTCTATATAAATGATATAATAGGACTAAATCTCTAACCCGGCTATAGCATTTTGGATGGTAGTAAGATCCAAGAGGAACATGAGAGTTAAGCGTGCTAGAGCTAGAGTAGTTCTAGGATGGGTGACCCCCTGGGAAGTGGGGCGTCACAGAAACGATAACCTGTACTCCCGTGTCCTGCAATACCCGGCCACGTCGGACAACTAAACCGACGGCCCATACCGTACCTGCAAAAACCCGACCACGTCGGACAACTAAACCGACGGGTCGCACCGCTCGCACCTCGGCGCCTCAAACCCCACCACTAATAAGGGGCCCCACTACGTCACCTCGTGGGTATACACGGGTCATAGACCGCTTTTCCGGAAAAGCGCACCCTTTGCAGTGGCCAAACCGCGGGTGCGCGTGCTGCAGCCTCGAGCAAAGTAACCATAACCGCTATCATGTCAGCATCATAATGTATAAACAAGAGTAAACTATAACCGCCATCATGTATAAACAAGAGTAAGCTATATCTGCTATCATGTATAATCAAGAGTAAGCTATAACTGCTATCATGTATAATCCAAAGGAAACGGTAACACGTGTGTTCACAAGTACCCCGCTAACATGTAATATCGAAAGTAAAATGACTGCCAATGACCGACGCTAAACAACATAGTCAAACCCACCTGTCGCTAGTAGCAATCAACGCTCGGCTCCCTCGCGTCCCGGTACGCCCGCACGAACTCCCACACACACCTGCCGCGAGGAAAGTCAGCACTCAGACTCGGATGAAAAGACACGACAGTCCGCCTGTCCCGGTTTGCGGCTCCCCGCCCGCACACGGGGCTGTGCGCGTGCCCGGCCCCGTGCGGGTCACCCCCGCACGCGGGCCTGGGCGCGTGCCCGGCCCCGTGCGGGTCACCCCCGCACGCGGGGCTGGGCGCGAGCCCGGCCCCGTGCGGGTCACCCCCGCACGCGGGGCTGGGCGCGTGCCCGGCCCCGTGCGGGTCACCCCCGCACGCAGGGCTGGGCACGAGCCCGGCCCCGTGCGGGTCACCCCCGCACGCAGGGCTGGGCGCGTGCCCGGCCACGTGCGGGTCACCCCCGCACGCAGGGCTGGGCACGAGCCCGGCCCCGTGCGGGTCACCCCCGCAAGCAGGGCTGGGCGCGTGCCCGGCCCAGTGCGGGTCGCACGGGAACGTCGTTTGGGGAGGGGGGGGGGGGGGGTTCGCACATGCGGCGGATTCTGGGGGATCAGTCGCCTGTGCCCCCCCCTTCCCCTTGCCGATTGAGACGATCAAGAACCAAAAACAAGAATTGTAAAAACCTCCGTCTCACCTCGGTTACGACGACGATAGTTGGGAGAGGAGGGATCGTCCGTTCCTGCGTGCCCGGTTCCGGTAGTGAAGCATGCGGCGTTCTTCCCTCTCCTCGCTCGCTCCGCCGCGGTGCCACGCGGATCTAAGGGAAGGTTTGGGGGAGGGCGTTCTTCGTCCACGCTCGGGCAACGCACGCCAAAGTAAAAGGGAAAGAAAAGGGGTTCCCAAACCTAATTCCCCAACCCACTTAATTAGTCGTTTTGGCGCAATTGGGTCTGAACCCAACATAAAAAAATTTAAATAAAATAAATTAATCTAAACCTGGGTCTGGTTTACCTCTGATAAAACGTGCCAAACGCCCGAACTGCAACGAACTTCAGAAATTTATTCCGGGAGATTCCGGGGTCGGAAATCAGATCCGGTCGCGCCGCCGGTCTCCGTTTCGCGGGCTTTATTATCCAAAAATACCCGCAAGCCCCGACGGCCTGCCCAGAAACAAAGGAGAAATAAGCCACCCCCGGATTCCCCTTGGTCAAAAGCGGTTTAATAAAATTCAAAGAAAAGTCCAGAAAGGCAGTTAAACCCACGGTTATCACACAAAAACTCCTATAATGAAATTTCTTCAAAGATTATGATTATGGAGTAAAGTTGATAATTCATATAAAATTAAATTGGAGTGAGTGAAAGTAAATCCTTTTCAAATTCAATGCACTCCATCGTTAAAACCATTTTTGTTCAAAAACAAAACATAAAAACGAAGAGCATTGAAAACATGTAATGCAAAGATCAAGAAAAATATGAAAGGAAAACCGATCAAAGCATTACATACAGTCATAAGCTATTTAGAACTTAAGACAAGGAAAGATATCACCTTTCCGAATCCTAAATCGTCGGATTTTGGGTTGTCTTGATTCATTGTGGCCGGGAGTTGATAGCTTTGACTGTTGGTCCACCTTAGGTCTTTGCCTCGCAATGATCCACTTGTATGATTGATGTTGTGGCTCGGACCTTTGGTGGATTGAGTGAACTCTATTGAATTGATGTTGCTTTTGATTCCGTTGAGTCCGCTCCGTAGATGAAGTTGCCGAAGAATTCTTTTTTCTCCTTTTTGGGCACGTCTTCATCAAGTGTCCTTCAAGTCCACATTGGTGACAAGTTCTTCCTTTCAATTTAGTTGTGGAACTTGAAGCCTTCACAGTTTGGTTCTTTTTATATCCCAAACCAGCTTTGCTTGTTTGACCTAATCCGGACATATGATCTAGTTTCTTGGAACCGGTTGAAAGCCTTTGTATGTCGGATTTGAGTTGATGAACTTGCTTGGTCAAAGCTTGGTTGGTGACATGAATTTCCTCAAACTGCTTTTCAAGAAAATCAATCTTGTTAATATGGGAATTAACGATTGTTTCCGATTGATTTATCTTTGCTTGGAGGATTTTATTGTTGTCCAATAAAAGTTCTCGTTCCTCCTCAAGATCATGAAGTTTGATCTTTAAAGCACGGTTCTCGTCCTGAACCTCAAGTTGTTGCTTCATCAACTTCTTAATATGCTTGGCCATCTTCTTCGATTCCGTAAAAAGTTGTTGATATGCCTCAATGAGTTCTTCTTTGTCCGACTCCCCCTCACTTGATGACTCTCCATCGGATGTTGATGTTTCATACAAAATCAAAGGAACAGAGTCAGTAATTAATGATGACAAGCAAAAATTAGAAGAGGGAATTTGAGAAGCATGAAAGGCAACAACTTTTTCCTCTTTACTTGAGGTCGATTCATCGGAAGTAGAATCGTCCCAAGTTTTTGCTTGCAAAGCGTTCTTTTTATATGATTTCTTAGAAGGACAATCCGTTGAAATATGGTCGTAGCCTTTGCATCTATAGCATTGGATTTCCCCTTCGAAATCATCTTTTTCTTTTTCTTTAGAAGGTTTTGAAAAGCCTTTGAGATTAGAGGATTTAGAACCCGATGATCCTTTAGATGGTTTCGAGGATGAAGATCCATCGGTTCTATTCTTCCAAAACTTCCGACGAAATTTCTTTACGATCCGTGCCAATTGTTCTTCAAAATTGGCAAAAGAGATTTCACCGTCAGAACTTGATTCGCCATCTTCTTCCTTTGTTGATTTGAATGCAATACCTGTAAGCTTAGAAGAAGACTTGGACGAAACGTGATTAGTAGGAAAAGTCATCTCATAAGTTTGTAAAGCCCCTACTAATTCCTCTACTCTCATATCATCCGGATGACTAACGGTTTCAATGGCGGCAACCTTTGCCCTAAACCGTTCCGGAAGAGTCCGAAGTATCTTTCTTACAACTTTCGACTCCGGAATCTTTTCTCCTAAATTAGCACATGTATTGATTATATCTTGAAGTCTAGTGTAATAATCAGTAAACAATTCATGCTGATCCATATGAATAGAGTCAAATTGACCTGTAAGCATCTGGAGCTTTTGAATTTTTACTAGATTAGTACCCTCATGTGTAATTTTGAGAATATCCCAAATCTCCTTTGCAGTTTCACACGCGGAAATACGTGTAAACTCGGTCGATGAAAGAGAATTAAATAAAGCGTTCATACCTTTCCCATTGTAAGAAGATCTTTCGATTTCCTCTTTGGACCATCTAGAGCGAGGTTTTGGGATAGTAGAATTTTCTACTTCCTCAATAGGATGCACCCAACCGTATTCAACGATTTGCCATACCCGCTCATCAATTGCGATGAGAAAAGCTCTCATCCGCACTTTCCAATACGCATAATTGGTCCCATCAAAAAGAGGAGGTCTATAAATATTACCACTTTCACCCAACATGATAGAAAAACCTAAAACCCGCTCTGATACCAATTGTTGGTTTTTATAAGGATCCACAAGGATCTAAATAGGTACTATCAAACAACTAGAGGGGGGGTGAATGGGTGTAATACTCAAAAACCAATCTCAGTGCAAAATAAAAACCAATGCGGAAAATAAAAAACAGCACACTGAGATTTATGTGGAAACTCCAATCCAGGAGAAAAATCACGGGACCAACACGCAATAACAATCCACTAAGAATAGAAGAATAACAAGCTGATTACCGACTCCACGGACTCAAACCCCTCCTTCAACTTCTTCGGATCTTGCGCTCCACCGATTGCACGTCCACTGCACACGTTCGAATCCACGAACGCCACTCGAATCCACGAGCACACGTTTCGAATCCACGAAACGCCTTCAACACACCAAATCCACGGTGCTACGTCGAATCCACGACGCAAACTCAGCCGATACAGAATATAGGCTTCGATGGTGATCCTTTGCTTAGATTAACATTGAAGAACCATAGATGGAATCTCTAAGCAAAGACTAGATCAATTCGACAAAAAGTATGTCATGGAAGAACCGTCGAATTGACCTAAAAGAGGCTAAATAGAAGAACGGTAAAAACCAGCCTCTAGGGTTGCTCTCGAGTGTTTTCTAAATTGATCGGTAGTTCTTGAGAAACCCTAAGTGTCTATTTATAGGTTAGAAACCTTTGGAAAGAGATAAGCATCAAAAACTGACTTAACAGAATTTTTCCCGCACGACGGTCCGGACTGGATTTGGCTGATCCGGACTGTCGTCTTTTTTCAGCAATTTTTCTGAAAAACCAGTTCGGGGTCCGGACTGGAATTTCCTGATCCGGACTGTTCATGCGATTTCAGCAAACACATAGTTCGGGGTCCGGACTGAAATAGGGAAGGTCCGGACTGGAATTCCGCATAAACTAAACTATGTTCGGGGTCTGGACTGGATTGGTCTGATCCGGATCCTGAACATATTACATGTCCAGTTTTTAATTTTTATGCAATTAAAAATTCATCCAAGTGTTTCTACACTATAAGAAAGTATTCGGATCCCCAAAATTATTTAGTTAAACATACCTAATCCTTTTGAATTCTTTCTTCTTAAGATTGATGTAATTGATCCATAATTCTTCATCTTCAATCTTCAAGACTCAAAACACTGAGTGTCAACTTGAGCTCTTGTTGAATTTTCTCTGAGCCTTTGATTGTTGATTGACAATTTGATCACTTCAAGACTCCGACTCAACTCACGAAATATGCCAACACAAAAAGCTGTAACACCCGCGAGTTTCCGGATGTTTTTCCACCTGAGCTCACTAGCATGCCGCCAGATAGGGAGATTGAGTTCGTGATTGACGTAGTTCCAGGAACTGCGCCAATCTCTAAGGCTCCTTACCGGATGGCACCGGCTGAGCTGCGAGAGCTAAAGGCACAGCTACAGGATTTGATGGATAAAGGTTTTGTCAGACCGAGTGTGTCGCCTTGGGGAGCGCCGGAGCTATTCGTGAAAAAGAAGGATGGGTCATGTCACGCCCCGGGGTCGAAACTACGACCTGGGCTCGCCAACAGATCCGCCGCCTATGCAAAACCCCGCACAGGAGAAGCGTCCAACCTGCAAAAGATCAACTACACTATGCAGATATCAGAGCTATAAATAAAAAATCTGCTGTAAAACTAAAATCAACCACTGTACAACTGGAAAATAATATAATAATGTCCAACTCCCAAAAAGAAAATCATACAAGTCCTCAGATACAAATGGTCCAAAAGTGAACAGGGAGGTATCTCCAATAAATACACCAGTGTATAGTCTCTCAATACATATCATATCCTCTCTACATCAGTCTCTCAAGGGAGGAAATAAAATAACTAATCTACTGACGATCTCCTCTGAAGGGTACCGCTACTCTCCAACGATGGGTAGGGATCTAGCTCGCGACTCCCTCGCCTCGAAACGACAACTACGGAATCAGCAACACCTGCTAAGACTCTGCAAAACAAAGGAGAAAAAGGAAAAAGGAGGGGGAAAACCCCCAATGGGTGTGAAAACTACACCAAAAAGGTAGTTCTCAGTGGGTACCACCGCCAGACCCGGCGATCTGCCCACCAAGACTACTAAAGGCAATAAATAACCATGCAGTAAAAACTGAACTAGAAAAGCTGGAGATACTCTACAGCTACCATGCCTCTATCTAAAATGGTCAATGGGTGGTACAGATGAAAATATATGTAACTACTCGCACCCAAGGTGTTGAATCAACCAAATCGAAACGACTGCCTCCTCGGGCCAGTCAAGCCTGCGCCTACCTGCTGTCGTTACATCCAAAGACCGGACTTACGTAGGGCATCCCACACGGACTAACTCACCCCTCGCGCCAAACTGCCTCAACAGGCCTATCATCGCATCCACTACGAAAAACTGCCTCAACAGGCCAAACATCGCATCCACTGCGAGAAACTGTCTCAACAGGCCAAACAGGCCAAACATCGCATCCACTGCGAGAAACTGCCTCAACAGGCCAAACATCGCATCCACTGCGAGAAACTGTCTCAACAGGCGAAACCGGCCTAACATCGCATCCAATGCGAGAAACTGCCTCAACAGGCCAAACATCGCATCCACTACAAACAACTGCCTCAACAGGCCAAACATCGCATCCACTGCGGCATCTCAAGGGGCGCAACCCCAACTGAGGAAAACGGCGCGGCATAGAGTATCGAACATTGGCACATGCAGGCTATAGTCAAAATCCACGCTCACTCTCAGAACGGAAGGACTCAAGATCCCCAAATATCTCGCACCACAGTCGGAATACTCTCAACGACTCAGCTAACAAGCTCTCACGAATCTCGACACACTAGCGAACACTACCAACTCGTGGCACTAAACTCACAGGCTGGAGGAACTCCATAGCCGGGGTCGACCGACAACTCAGGGCTAACAAAACTGGTCGGACGACACTCAACTACCCGGGACCACCGTCAACCTCAACGGTTCCCAACAACACTAGTATAGGTCTAAACTCAACTATCAAACTCCACTCAGCCCCCGGGCACGAGTGCGATAAAGTCCCACAAACTAAATCCAATCTGTCCCAGACACACAGTCCCGACTACACTATCCCAAACCCTTGCTCAAAACCGAGCAACCTGAATCTAGGAAAAAAGGGAGAAAGAACAAACATGGTTTCTCCTAAGTCAGATTCCAACAAGATAGTGTAGCAGTAAAAGATGGCCTAACTAGATGTCCATTCAAGCATGCTTTTGTCCTCAGAAACGATAAAAGAGAGTGAAACATATAATAGCAAGGCATGCTAAAGCATTCCTACTATGATACACCAATCTCAAAAAGTAGGCCAATGCATAAACATGTATGATCTCTATATCATCTAGTGTGGGATAAATATAATCGTCTACCATATGATAAATCTCTAATTCACCAAACGTTTACAATGATCAGGTAAGCATCAATCCGCAAGATCTAGGCCATTCTCTGCTTACCTCTCATTCATATCGGTTGTATGTTAGTTCTGCATGCTATTAGTCATAGAGGGGGGACATTCCCACAGGTGTACTTACATTAACCATAAAATAAACATCCATAAAACCTTATCATTCCCTTATACAGTTACCAATATTAAGCTTACCCACCTGAAGTGCTTAATCCAAGGCAAACCTGAGGTCGGTGAAGAGCGTGGCCACTTGCTAACAATATCTGCTGAACCCGTATCCACGGTACATGTCACGCGAGCCTCGGCTCCAAACAGCTGAAAATACCCGTGAACCATTATCTCCAGTTGCAACAGGTTCAAAAACACCCGCAAACCTTCCTGGGTATAACAATAAGGTCCAAAGTTACACTTTATTCCAAAAATATCCAAGTACAACAATCAACTAAAAATAGCCCCGAAGATGTGCAATTTCCACCTGCAGAATGGACTTCAAAAAATCCAACAAAAATACTATCACGATCGTCGCGTCGAGCCCTTCGAAACGAGTATCTGCACGTCACAATCCAAGCCCCGAAGGCCGAGTTACAAATTCCGCAACGCGGTGAGCGCGAAACTCCACAACACACACAACTGTAATACTCTGCACAGTAAAGGGGGAAGAATATACCTTCGGGCAAGTCTCTGAAAAATCCCCAAAAAATATGACAATAATCCTTGCGACACGTAGATGCAAAAAGTGTATAGGCACATCCCGATCCGATGTCCGAGCGAGGAGATAAAAATTCGAGAAGGCACTGCTGTCCAGAAGAACTACCAGCAAAACTGGGGCTTAGTGATGCCTCGTAAACCATGCCAAGAATTCAGAATGAAGCAAGTTGATCAACACAAAAATCGAAGGCCTACCTGTCGAGAATCCGACGCCACCAAAATCGTCCAAAAATATCGTCGGAGTAGCCCTGTGGACCTCATAGACCAAAATGCGACAATAACGGGCCTCCGATGAAAGAACGTCGCTCTGCGCTACGATGCCGAAGCCGTCGACGCCGCGGCTTCCAAAAATTCTCGGCCTCCTCCAAAAGATGCGCTACACGAAGAGCTCCAACTTTGCTAAAGGGTCCAAGGGCAGAGGAGCTCGGGAAAAGCCTCTAACTCGGGGAGAAGGAGGGGTATATAAAGGCTCAACCCGAAAAAAAATCCAAAATTAGACTTTTGGGCCCAAATCCGGGCGCCCGGGGCATCCGGGCTGCTACAGTGTTGGGCCCGGCCCAACACTGTGCGCGCCCGGATTGCTCCGGAGCCGCCCTGTGGCCTCGTGGCTCTCCCCCCACCCGGCGCACGCGCGCCCGCGAATCGCGGAGCGCCGCGTGGCCCGACAGCGCGCCGAGGGGTGGCTGCGCCCGGCCAACCGCGGGGCGCCACGTGGCGTCCCCACGTCGCCCCCGACAGCCCGCCTGTACGGTCACCTGCCCCCGCCACTGCGTGGACCGCGCGCACAAGAGCCAGCCAGTCACGAGCCGCCACGTGGCCTCCCTACGGTCCACCGTACACCCGCGCCTTTTATGTGGACCGCGCCTGCTGCGCCGGCCAACAGAAAACCGCCACGTGGCCAGCGCCCGGGTGCACGCCTCCGCGGTGGACCGAGCGGCTGCGCCTCCGCCCGCCGCCGTGCTCCGCCGCCAGCCGCCGCCGCCGCCGCCTCTCTGGCCGCTGGAACAGTGCCAAACCACCTCGAAATCCGTGTTTTCGCGTCCGGGCACCGAAAAAAACAAGTAAATATTCCATTTTCAACGTTTTCGCGCGCTGAATCCAAATCCGATGTCCGTTTGGTCCAATTCCACTTCTAAAATTTCCCAAAGGCCTCCGGTTAAGCAAACTTGCTCCCATTTTACACCAGGAATCCATTTCTTGGGCTCGACACGCGCACAACACTCCCAGAAGCCACTAATCCATCAATAAACCCTTAAGCGGGGGTTCGGGTCCTCACAGGTCACTTCGACTGTGTGTGGATTATAGGGAATTGCATAAAGTGACCATCAAGAACAAGTACCCTTTGCCGCGCATCGATGATCTCTTTGATCAGCTGCAAAGGTCTTGTGTCTTTTCCAAGATAGATCTGCAGTCCGGTTACCACCAGTTGAAGGTGAAGGCCGAGGATATCCCGAAGACAGCATTCAGGACACGGTACCGGTATTATGAGTTTACAGTTATGCCTTTTGGACTGACTAATGCCCCTGCCGCATTCATGGATTTGATGAACCGGATCTTCCGACCGTACTTGGATCGATTCATGGTAGTGTTCGTCGATTATATTCTGGTTTACTCCCGAAGTGATGCTGAGCATGAGGAGCACTAGGATTGTGCTGCAACTTTTGTGAGAGAAGAAGTTGTTTGCCAAGCTGGTGATGTGCGAGTTTTGGCTTCGGGAGGTAGTCTTCTTGGGCCATGTGATTTCCACTGCATGTGTGGCAGTGGACCCGGCGAAGATTGAGGCAGTCCCGGATTGGCCCCGACCGACGATCGTTTCTGAGGTGCGCAGCTTCATGGGCTTAGCTGGTCGGCTTGTGGAGGGCTTTGTGAAGCTCTCCACACCCCTTACTCGTTTGACACGTAAAGGAATTAAGTTTATCTGGAGTGAGGACTGTTAGAGGAGCTTTGAGGAGTTGAAGAGCATATTGATGACCGCTCCTATCCTTTCCCTTCCAGTTATAGGGAAAGGACATGTGTTCTACCATGACGCATCGCACAGTGTACTTGGTTGTGTGCTGATGCAGGAAAGGAGGGTAATTGCTTATGCGTCGAGACAGCTCAAGGATTATGAGAAGATTTATCCTACCCATGACTTGGAGTTTGCTGCCGCGGTGTTTGCACGAAGCTTTGGCGTCATTATCTGTATGGGGAGCACTGTGAGATCTACACCGACCACAAGAGCCTAAGGTACCTGTTCACGCAGAAGGAGCTGAATTTGAGGCAGCGCAGATGGTTGAAGCTACTAAAGGATTATGACGTGGCTATCCTTTACCATCCGGGCAAGGCCAATGTGGTTGAAGATGTTTTGAGTAGGAGAGCGGTGCAGAGTTTGTCCATGTTGATTACAGGTCAGGCGCCCTTATTAGAGGAGATGAGACGAGTCGAGATAGAGGATGTGTTGTTGGGTTATGTTAAAATATGGATCTAAATAGGGGAAAAACCACCTAGAGGGGGGGTGAATAGGTGTAAACAATAAACAATCAAAAATCGTTGCGCTATAAAACCCAATGCGGAAATGAAAATATGACACGCAAGATTTTTACGTGGAAAACTCCAAAACCGGAGTAAAAAATCACGGGACCGATAACACGGCGAAATCCACTAGAATTATAACACGTACAAAGGTGATATACCGTACTCACAGACGACTCGACCTTTTTCCATACGCTCCTAGTAGATCTTCTCCGCTCGCTCTGCAACGCTCCTCGAATCCACGATTAGCGTCCAACGCCGAATCCATGGCGTCCAACGTCGAATCCACGACGTCCAACCGAATCCACGGTCTTCACCCAGTAGCACATCTCGAATCCACGAACGTACCTCGCTCCGAATCCACGAGAGCGGTAGCACCTTGAATCCACAAGGCCACGCGAGTCCACGCGCCGATTTTGGGAAAATCGTTGTTTTTGGGTGGTGATGATCCGCCGAATACTTAGATCAAAGATAGATCGAAAATACCATCTAAGTATTCATTAATTTGATTCTACTCAAAATCTGAGTATGAAAACCTAGAATCAAATTAATCAATATAGATGAAGAAACATAGATTTAATCTCCTTATTTTCTTTCTTCTCTATATGTGGATTTTTCTCTTTTGACCGTATTTTGGATTACCCTAAAAAATGAATCGTAGGGTTTATTTATAGGTTAAAAACCGTTGGAAGAGGATAAGAATAAAAAACTGATCTAATTTGGAATTTTTCAGGACGACGGTCCGGACTGGAATCGGCGGTCCGGACTGTCGTGGCTAAATAGACAATTTCTAGAAAAACATACGTTCGGGGTCCTGATTGAAGTACCCGATCCGGACTGTTCATGCAGTTTCCGCAAAAACCACGTTCGGGGTCCGGACTGAAGATCCACGGTCCGGACTGGATTTGCGCATGAACAAACAACGTTCGGGGTCCGGACTGTGAACACTGATCCTGATCCTGAACATGTCCCATGTCCAGTTTTTGATTTTTTATGCAATTAAAAATCCATCCAAGTGTTTCTACACTATAAGAAGTATTCGGATCATCAAAATTAATTAGTTAAACGTACCTTATCCTTTTGAATTCTTCTTTCTTGAGATTGAGGTATATGATCCAAACTTCTTTATCTTCAATCTTCAAGACTCAACACATTCACGAAATACGCCAAAACAAATTCCTTAACAATCTCCCCCTTTGGCGGTTTCGTGACAAAACAGAGAATCCACTCAAGAAAATTCAAAAAGATATTTTTGTTGCTATCACCATACAACAAAAATTTACATTTGAGAACCAATAAATAAATACATGAGATAAACTCCTAAAACAGACTCTAGACTTAGACATCTGTACTCTCTGCAAAAGAAATCATTCTTGACAAAAGAAATCGTTAGATATCTCAAGAATATTTAGCATTCAAAACCAAACAGAGATAGAGTTTGTACTTACCATGACATTTGTGAACTCAAATATGTATTAAGATCAAAATCGGAAATAGACATATCTTCTAAGCATTAAAATCCAAATGTCATAAGTTTGTTAGTAATCAAACAACGTGTTAGTAATAATACATGCCCAAATAGTTAGTCAAATAGTTAGTCGAAGCATGCATGCAATCACAATACAAAACCAAAAGTTGGTTTGATACTTACCTTCAAGTTTTCAAAGTAGTTTGATACTTACCTTCAAGTTTTCAAAGTTCACAGTTCTCACACCCATTGTTCCAATTGTTCTTATATCTCTCCCCCTTTTTGTCACTAAAGTAGCCAAAATTCCAACAATTAAAGGAGAGTTCAAAAAGCAAAGGAAATGTAAGAACTAAAACTGAAAACACCTGCAAAACAGAAAGATATCTTAGAAAGAAATTCAGTTGTCGGACTCAGAATCCTCAGAGCTACTGCAGTCCAATTTGTTCAAAATCCCTTTAAGCATCCTTGACAGTTTGGAACAATTTTGTTTCATCTTGTGAATGTCAGCCAACATTCTTTCTTGTTCTTTAGCCATTTTCCGCTGTTTTTGTTGCATAGATACTATAGCAGCTTTTGTGACCTTCATTACAAGGAGATTCTTTAGGCAGAGAGTGTGCTCTGGCGAGGGGTTCATTGATCTGAATTCCTCTGCCCCTCAAATTCTTGCTCCTTGTGTGCTGCTTGGTTGTTGAGGAAGACTTCATCAGCTTCTTTTGCTTTAGATAGAACCTATCTTTGTCATCAACCTTTTGTTGTACTTCTTCACAAAATGTGTCCCAATCTTCTTCGTCTTCTGATTTTGAACCATTTTGAAGAACATTCTTCGTTTCCTCATGACTTGGTCCAGCTTGTTCCTTTTTAACAGATGCTCTCGTTCCCACCATTGCTACAATGAGTGCAATAATCCAAGCAAAAGCCATTTTTGATACTTGTGCTCAGATGATAGAAAAACCTGTGAGCAAACCTCAAGAACACGAGAAAAAATTATTTATTTTCAAAAATTGGAAAAATTGTACCCAAACAATCATCATCATGTAGAGAGACTAGGAATCAAATTAGTTTTGCAAAAGGAATTTTAAAAATAGATCAATCCCATGATTTTGAAAAATTCCTATTATATGCCCTAAAACAGAATTTTCAGAAATCGAAGCCTAAAAATCCGTTAATCAAGAGAATACCTAGCATATAATCAAAACTAATCTACCCAGAGTTCTTATTTCAAAAGAAATTTGACCAAAAACCAAGCTCAAACAAAAAAGTTATAAGATTTCCTCACGTTTTTGAGCAAAAATATGAAAAACTGTGAAAAAACGAGTTTTTGATCAAGAAAACTTACTTGGAATCGAAGAACCTGACTTGAAAAGGCTCCAAATCAGTTGATTTCTAGAGAGAGAAGCTCTGGAGACTTAGGAACAAAAGATTGAAGTAAAAGGAAATCAAAACCCTTTTGTTCTATATAAAACCCTAGCCGCGGTCCGGATCCGATCGTGAATCGAGTCCGGATCGGCTACCCGCAGGAAATTCCTGCGTTCGGGATCCGGATCGGATTGCCTAGTCCGGATCGGCTCCAAACTTTTTCTTCAGAAAAATTTCGAAAAATTCTAGAAAATCCAGAAAAAGATTATAAGCACTTTTGTGTATCAACTTTAAACGAAAATCATCGTTTCATGTCAAGAGAAATAGATTATGCAAAATCTATCATTAATATCCAAATAATGAAACAGAAATTTATAAAAGTTAAATCCCTTAAAGTTGAACAAGTTCAATTACATCTATCACGATCTTATGAGTAATGCCTTTATCAAATCATCAATTTGGTAAAGAAAATGAAATACCAAGATCAATAGATGTTTGAAATCCCAGATAAGTTAGATAATATATCTAGTCAAATTATTGTAAGGAGTGGCTCTTTGAGCATCTTTCAATAAAATCCCCACCTTATACCAACCTTGGAATTCGACAGAGTCAAGTATTCCAAAAAAGCAATTTATCTAATCAACTTGAAAAACCATGCTTGGTATACATGTGGTAGCCGCACACAGTACTCGGACGACCGAGGTGGTAGCTCTTTCCTCCATGTGGTGGTAGTTTTCACACTCCTCATTGGGATGTAACTCTTTCCACATCTTTTGAGCATAACAATTTTCATTAACTCCCCCTCAAATGGCTATCAATTATTTAAAATATAAAGTATTCAACCAAAAATTGATCTCAATTTTATACTCGACTCAATTGTCAAATAAGATAAAGACTAAACCAAGAGATCATTTGAGAGAGAAATTGACTTTGATCAAAACAAAGATGACTTAATTGACATAAATGATCATTGCAACAAATGAATTATTATGATATTCAAAGCATAATAAATTTCTAAATAAATGAAAGGATGCAAATAAAGTCAATAATTCTAATGCTCAATTACTGTTCTATGTACAAACATAGATAATGAACAAAAACACAAAACAAAACCTAACCTAAGCAATGATTTCAAAAAGGAATTATTTCAAGAAAAGAATTCCAATTGCCTTACGCAAATGAATAAAACGTTTTTGATCCAAAAGTTTTGTTAAGATGTCAGCTAATTGATCCTCAGTTGAAATGTAGGAAATTTGAAGAATATTTGATTCAACTAGCTCTCTTAGAAAATGATATCTAAGTTCAATGTGTTTTGTTCTCGAGTGCAACACAGGATATTTAGAAATATTTATAGCACTTGTGTTGTCACAAAGAATCGTTACCGAAGTTGCTGAAATCCGAAAGTCGCTCAACACACTTTTCATCCAAATGAGTTGGGTTGAACAACTACCCGCTGAAATATATTCCGCTTCGGCAGTCGAGAGTGCAATGCAGTTTTGATTTTTACTATGCCATGCAACAAGGCAATGGCCAAGATAAAAACATGCACCACTCGTACTCTTCCGATTATCCACGGATCCTGCCCAATCGACATCTGAATATCCTATAATGTCAAGCGTTGTTCCCATAGGATACCAAATTCCGAAATTCAAAGTTCCTTTGATGTACCGGATGATCCTTTTCACCGCTTTCAGGTGAACCTCCGTTGGTGCTGATTGATATCTCGCGCAAATCCCAACACTAAAGGATATATCCGGGCGACTAGCTGTGAGATAGAGTAGACTTCCTATCATGCTGCGATAAAACTTCTCGTCTACACTCTCACTAAGAGATTCACTTCCTAATCCCTTATTGCTAGTTCCCATGGGAGTCGGAAAATCTTTAGAGTTTTCTAAATCGAATTTCTTCACCAACTCCCTTGCATATTTGGATTGACACAAATGGATGCCATCATCATTTTGTCTCACTTGCAATCCAAGAAAGTACGTTAGTTCGCCCATCATTGACATCTCAAATTCGCTTTCCTTGGTTTCCGCGAATTTAGAAGCATCATTATCTCTTGTTGCCCCAAATACAATGTCATCGACATAGATTTGTGCCACAATGAAGTTATCCTGATAATGCTTCACAAAGAGAGTCCGGTCTGCTCCCCCTCGAGTATAGCCCTTTTCTAATAGGTGCTTTGCCAACCTTTCGTACCACGCTCACGATGCTTGTTTTAGACCGTAAAGAGCCTTTTTCAAACGGAAAACATTGTTAGGTTGTTTATAGTCTACAAAACCTTTCGGTTGAGCCACATAAACTTCCTCATTTAAAAACTCATTTAAAAACGCGCTCTTAACGTCCATTTGAAAGAGTTTGATTTTAAAATGACAAGCAATAGCGAATAAAATACGAATTGACTCGAGTATAGCTACCGGGGCGAACGTTTCATCAAAGTCTATACCTTCAATTTGTGAGTAGCCCTGAGCAACTAGGCGTGCTTTGTTCCTGATGATGGTACCATCCTCGTTTTTCTTATTCTTGAAAATCCATTTAGTACCAATCACGTTGTGTTGCTTCGGAGGCTTCGTTAATTCCCAGACTTTGTTTCGTTCGAACTGATGGAGCTCTTCCTGCATTGCTTCAATCCAGTAGTCATCCCGAAGAGTTTCATCGATGTTCTTTGGTTCTATCATGGAGACGTAGCATGCGACTCCACAAACCAACTGTCTCCGAGTCCTAACTCCTTCTTGTGGGTCTCCAATAATATTAGATTCTGGATGATCCTTGGAGATGCGTAACGTTTGTGGTAACGGAGTACTCGGAGGTACATGCGATAATTCCTGCACATCAGATAAACATGAAGAACCATTAGATGCATCAACATTATCGGAAGAATTATTATGAGAAGATGCATTTGCAGGAGAATCATCATCTATAGACATATCAGGGGTAGATTTATCAGATGCAAAGTGAAAAGCTTCATCTACTTTAACATTTATAGATTCTACCATCGTTTTAGATTCCAAGTTAAATACCCGATATGCTCTACTGTTTGTAGAATAACCCATGAAAATCCCTTCGTCACTTCGAGAGTCAAATTTTCCAAGATTTTCGCGGTCACGTAAAATGTAACAACGACTCCCAAAGATATGAAAATATTTGATATTAGGTTTTCTACAAAACCACAGCTCATATGGTGTATTTAAAGTTCCCGGGCGCAAATACACTCGATTAATTACATAGACGCCGGTGTTCACAGCTTCAGCCCAAAAATATAACGTAAATTCCGGCTATGAAGCATCACACGCGCCATCTCTTGAACAACCCTGTTTTTGCGCTCAACAACACCATTCTGCTGAGGTGTATAGGGTGCTGAGAATTCATGTTTTATGCCATTGGAAGTGCAAAAACCAATGAATTTAGAATTAATGAATTCTCCACCTCTATCGCTTCGAACACGAACGATCTTTTCATTTCTTTCAATCATAATACAATGACAAATCTCATGAAAAGAGTCGAAAGTATCCGCTTTCTCTTTTAAAAATGATACCTATGAATACCTAGAGAAATCATCAACCAAAAGAAAAATATACCATTTACCTCCCAAAGACGGTTGACGAGTGGGCCCCATTAAATCCATGTGCAGTAATTCCAAGGGCCGATTGGTACCAACGTGGTTCAAGTTCTTGTGTGCAGCCCTTGATTGTTTTCCCTTTTGACAACCACCACGCACAATGTTTTCCTTAAATAAAAGTTTAGGAACCCCCTTAACCACGTCTTTATTTGAAATCCTTGCTAGTTCTTTAAAATTAATGTGACCTAGTCTTTCATGCCAAAGAGTTTTATTATCCAAAGAAACTAGGTTACATTTTTCAGAAATTTTGTTTCAAACAACATAGCAATTATTTTGAGATCTAACCCCTTTCAAAAAGAATACATGGTCCTTATCAGTTACAATACATTCTGCTGAAGAAAAATTAACCGAGAAACCATTATCACAAAGTTGACTTATACTAATGAGGTTAGTCTTTAGGCCTTCAACAAATAAGACATTGTTCAAAACCGGGCCTTCTGGAATAGCGATTGTTCCCTTTCCAACAATTTTGGAAGAACGACCGTCTCCTAAAACAACATGTCCTCCGGAGATTTTCTCTAAAGTTTGAAAACAGTTTTTGTCACCGGTCATGTGACGGGAACACCCACTATCTAGATAACAAGACGAGTTGTCACAAGCATGTAAAGAAGTATGAACAATAAGACAAGGGAAGATTTCACCTTTGCGCACCCAAACCTTTTTGGACTGCGTCGGTAATGTTCGTGAAGTTATTCTCCTTGGTGAAAGCGTCCTGTTTGATTCATTGCTTGACATCGTCTTGCGAGGTGAACTACCAAGGCTCCTTTCCTTTGAAAAATTTTCTTTTGATTTCCGAGGAATCACCTTTTTGGTAGTTATTGCAAGAGGCGCTTGAGTTGATCGTTTTGCTCCCATCTTGCTATTTCTTCTAATGTGCCCTGCATAACCACAACGAAAACATACCTTTGTTCTTGACGATCCCGAAGAGGGTGAGGTAGGGTTGTTGTCGTTGTATACAGTGATTTCCGTCGTGGGAGGAGGAGTTAACGACTGGGGCACAAAAACTGTTCCACTCGAACTAGGACTGTCGCCAGTTTGAGTGTATCCGAGGCCGAATCGGTTTGTTTGACCAAGACCAAGCATCTTATCCAACTTGCTCCTTCCAGAAGAAAAACGCTTTAAATCATCTTTGAGTTGGAAAATAGTCTTCGTCATTTCCATTTTCTCCTGTCGGGCCTCGGTATAGAGCTTCAAGAAGTAACCAGCTTTATCAATCATTTTTACATGTTCCTTCTCAAAATGCTCATTTTTCTCTTGAAGTGAAGCATTTGCTTTTATCAGGTTATCCCTTTCCACTTCAAGACCGGTCGAGAGAGAAGTTGCCATTTTTACTTCTTCTTTGAGATCCTGCAATCTCTCTCTCAACACCTCGTTTTGCTTAACCAGTTTCTTTGAATCCCTCAAAAGTTTATAGTAGGCTAGAGCAAAATCTTCACCTTCAGAGTTACTCGATTTGTCGTCCGTTGCAGTTTTTTCAACCTGGGAGGAGTTGGACAATGAATCGGATGTACTTGCCATTAAGCACATGAAGGGTGAAGATGTGGACGCGTGGAACGCCGTTGCGTTATTCTCTTCATCACTTGAAGATGACTCATTTGACGTTGAGGTGTCATCCCAAGTGACGGCTTGCATCGCTTTCTTCATTGACGGATTCTTATTTGGACACTCCGTTGAGATATGGTCGTACCCTCGGCACCTGAAGCATTGGACTTGTCCCTCTGAGCTTTTCTTATCCTATGAAAAACTTTCTTGCTTTCTTGACTTTTGGCTTGAAAAACCTTTGCCTTTCTTCCACTTTCCGAAGGATGGAGTTTTACTTGAATTACCCCTTCAAAAGTTTCGGCGAAATCTTCTTGTCAAGAGAGCAAGCTGCTTCTCAAAGTCCTCCATAGATAGGTTCTCGTCATCGTCTGAGGAGGATGAATCCGCGTCTTCTTTTGTTGTTTTCAACGCAAAACCTGAAGACTTAGAAGTAGATGCTTTTCCAGAAGAATAGTTAGTAGGAAATGTCATTTCATATGTTTGTAATGAACCAACTAATTCTTCTACACGGATTTCGTCCGGGTGTTTAATAGTTTAAATGGCCGTAACCTTGGAACGAAATCTTTCAGGAAGAGTTCTTAGAATCTTCCTTACAATTTTAAATTCTGGAATTTTCTCTCCCAAGTTAGAACAAGTGTTCACGATGTCATGCAATCGTGTATAGTAATCTGTGAAAGATTCATTTTCTGCCATGAAAATAGAGTCAAATCTGCTCGTAAGCATTTGCAGCTTTTGAATCTTCACAAGGTTAGTTCCCTCATGTGTAATTTGAAGAACATCCCAGATTTCTTTCGCAGTCTCACATGCCGAGACGCGAGAGTGTTACGGAATTTGAGTTGGCGTAGTTTCGTGAAAGTTTCAAGTCCTGAAGATTGAAGGTGAAGAAAGTTGGATCATTTAACTCAATCTCAAGAAAGAAGAATTCAAAAGGATCAGGTATGTTTAACTAAAGAATTTGTGTGATCCGAATACTTCTTGTAGTGTAGAAACACTTGGAAGAATCTTTCATTGCATAAAAATCAAAAACTGGACTTGGGACATGTTCAGGATCCGGATCAGGTTGTTCGATCCGGATCCCGAAGGTGGTTCGTTCATACATCGTCGCAATCCGGATCGTAGTCTCTTGATCCGGATCCCGAACGTTGAGTTTACCATCTACCTTGAACGATCCGGATCTTGCTTCGCAATCCGGATCCCGAACGTTGATGTTTGGTGAACTGTATGAACGATCCGGATCGTAGTCACATGATCCGGATCCCGAACCTTCGTTTTTCTGGAATTGGCTGTTTCGTTATGACGATCCGGATCTCAGTTATCACGATCCGGATCGCCGTCCGTAAAATTCCAGAAATGGCAGGTTTTTGATTCTTATCTCCTTCCTAGGGTTTCTAACCTATAAATAGACCCTATGTCTTTCTTTCTAGGGTCAATCCACATAGCCGTCATTTTCATATATCATCTTATACGGCTATAGATCCACATATAGAGAAGAAAGGAAATCATTAGAGAATACTCTATGTTTCTTCATCTATATTGATTAGTTTGATTCTAGGTTTTCATACTCACATCTTGAGTTGAATCAAACTAATGAATACTTAGATGGTATTTCCGATCTATCTTTGATCTAAGTATTCGGCGGATCATCACCACCCAAAAACAACGATTACCCCAAAATCGGCGCGTGGATTCGCGTGTCCTTGTGGATTCAAGGTTCAATCGCTCTCGTGGATTCGGAGCGAGGCACGTTCGTGGATTCGAAGGGTGCTATTGGGTGAAGACCGTGGATTCGGTCGGACGTCGTGGATTCGACGTTGGACGCCGTGGATTCGGCGTTGGGCGCAGATCGTGGATTCGAGAAGCGTCTGGAGCGAGCGGAGAAGATCCTCTAAGAGCGTATGGAAAAGGTTGAGTCGTAAGTGTGTACGGTAAATCACCTTGTACGTGTTTTAATTCTAGTGGATTTTTGCCGTGTTATCGGTCCCGTGGTTTTTTACTCCGGTGATGGAGTTTTCCACGTAAAAATCTTGCGAGTTATTTTCATTTCCGCATTGGGTTTTTTATCGCAACGATTTTTGAGTGTTTATACGTTTACACCTATTCACCCCCCTCTAGGTGTTTCTTCCCCTATTTAGATCCGTATTATATACGACCCAACAAGTGGTATCAGAGCGGGAATAGGGTTGTGAACAATGGTTGAAGGTGGAAACATCAATCGACCCCCTTTCTTTGATGGAACAAATTATGCGTACTGGAAAGTACGGATGAAAGCCTTTTATCTTCCATCGACGAAAGGGTGTGGCATTCAATTGAATCAGGATGGACTAATCCAACTGAACTTATCTCTGATGTTCACACCTTAAAACCTAGGTCGAAATGGACCAAGGAAGAGTTTGAGTTATCTTCTTACAATGGCAAGGGAATTAATGCTATTTTTAATGCCTTATCTCAAACTGAATTCTCTCGCGTCTCGGCATGTGAGACTGCGAAAGAAATCTGGGGTGTTCTCCAGGTTACACATGAGGGAACTAACCTCGTGAAGATTCAGAAACTGCAGATGCTTACGAGCAAGTTTGACTCTATCTTGATGGCAGAAAATGAATCTTTCACGGACTACTATACACGATTGCAAGACATCGTAAACTCATGTGCTAATCTGGGAGAGAAGATTCCAGAATTTAAGATTGTAAGAAAAATCTTAAGAACTCTTCCTGAACGATTTCGCCCAAAGGTTACTGCCATTGAAACTATTAAACACCCGGACGAAATACGTGTAGAAGAATTAGTTGGTTCATTACAAACTTATGAAATGACTTTTAATACTAACAATTCTTCTGGAAAAGCATCCACTTCTAAGTCTTCAGGTTATGCGTTGAAAACAACTAAGGAAGAAGACGCGGATACATCCTCCTCGGACGATGACGAGAACCTTTCTATGGAGGAATTTGAGAAGCAGCTCGCTCTCTTGACAAGGAATTTTCGCCGCAACTTTCGAAGGGGTAATTCAAGCAAATCTCCATCCTTCAGAAAGTGGAACAAAGGCAAGGGTACTCCAAGTCACAAGTCAAGAAAGCAGGAGAACTTCTCAAAGGATAAGAAAAGTTCAGAAGGACAACTGTAATGCTTCAAATGTCGAGGCTACGGCCACATTGCAACGGAGTGTCCTAACAAGTATCCGGCAAAGAAGAAGGCGATGCAAGTCGTCACTTGGGATGACAACTCAACGTCAAATGAGTCGTCTTCGAGTGATGAAGAAAAGAGCTCCACGGCATTCCACGCGTCCACATCTTCACCATTCATGTGCTTTATGGCAAGTACGTCTGAATCGTTGTCCAACTCCACTGTTGAAAAGAACGCAACGGACAACGAATCGGATGATTCGGAAGGTGAAGATTTTGCTCTAGCCTACCACAGACTTTTGAGGGACTCAAAGAAAGTGGCTAAGCAAAACAAGAGTTTGAGAGGGAGATTGCATGATCTCGAAGAAGAAGCAAAAAGAGCGACTTCTCTCTCAAACGCTCTTGAAGTGGAAAGGGAAAACCTGATAAAAGAAAATGCTTCCCTTCAAGAGTCCAATGAGCAACTTGAAAAGGAACATACAAATCTGGTGGATAACGCGAATCACTTTTCAAAGCTCTACAACGAGGCTCGACAGGATAACCTGGAAATGACAAAGACCATTTTCCAACTCAAGAATGACTTACAGCGATTCTCTTCAGGAAGGAGTAAGTTGGATAGACTTCTTGGTCTTGGTCAATCAAATAGGTTCGGCCTCGGATACACTCAAACTGGAAACAGTCCAAGTTCTGTTGGGTCGTATATAATACGGATCTAAATAGGGGAAGAAACACCTAGAGGGGGGTGAATAGGTGTAAACGTATAAACACTCAAAAATCGTTGCGATAAAAAACCCAATGCGGAAATGAAAATAACTCGCAAGATTTTTACGTGGAAAACTCCATCACCGGAGTAAAAAACCACGGGACCGATAACACGGCAGAAATCCACTAGAATTAAAACACGTACAAGGTGATTTACCGTACACACTTACGACTCAACCTTTTCCATACGCTCCTAGAGGATCTTCTCCGCTCGCTCCAGACGCTTCTCGAATCCACGATCTGCGCCCAACGCCGAATCCACGGCGTCCAACGTCGAATCCACGACGTCCGACCGAATCCACGGTCTTCACCCAATAGCACCCTTCGAATCCACGAACGTGCCTCGCTCCGAATCCACGAGAGCGATTGAACCTTGAATCCACAAGGACACGCGAATCCACGCGCCGATTTTGGGGTAATCGTTGTTTTTGGGTGGTGATGATCCGCCGAATACTTAGATCAAAGATAGATCGGAAATACCATCTAAGTATTCATTAGTTTGATTCAACTCAAGATGTGAGTATGAAAACCTAGAATCAAACTAATCAATATAGATGAAGAAACATAGAGTATTCTCTAATGATTTCCTTTCTTCTCTATATGTGGATCTATAGCCGTATAAGATGATATATGAAAATGACGGCTATGTGGATTGACCCTAGAAAGAAAGACATAGGGTCTATTTATAGGTTAGAAACCCTAGGAAGGAGATAAGAATCAAAAACCTGCCATTTCTGGAATTTTACGGACGGCGATCCGGATCGTGATAACTGAGATCCGGATCGTCATAACGAAACAGCCAATTCCAGAAAAACGAAGGTTCGGGATCCGGATCATGTGACTACGATCCGGATCGTTCATACAGTTCACCAAACATCAACGTTCGGGATCCGGATTGCGAAGCAAGATCCGGATCGTTCAAGGTAGATGGTAAACTCAACGTTCGGGATCCGGATCAAGAGACTACGATCCGGATTGCGACGATGTATGAACGAACCACCTTCGGGATCCGGATCGAACAGCCTGATCCGGATCCTGAACATGTCCCAAGTCCAGTTTTTGATTTTTATGCAATGAAAGATTCTTCCAAGTGTTTCTACACTACAAGAAGTATTCGGATCACACAAATTCTTTAGTTAAACATACCTGATCCTTTTGAATTCTTCTTTCTTGAGATTGAGTTAAATGATCCAACTTTCTTCACCTTCAATCTTCAGGACTTGAAACTTTCACGAAACTACGCCAACTCAAATTCCGTAACAATCTCCCCCTTTGGCGGTTTCGTGACAAAACACAGATCCACTAAAGAAAATTCAAAAAGATATTTTTGTTGCTATCACCATACAACAAAAATTTACAATGGAGATCCAAAATACAATACATGAGTTAAACTCCTAAAACAGACTCTAGACTTAGACATCTGTACTCTCTGCAAAAAGAAATCATCTTGACAAAAGAAATCGTTAGATACCTCAAGAATTTTGTATCATTCAAAAACCACAAACAGAGATGAAGTTTAAACTCATTTATACTTATCATGACATTTATATTCAGATATGTAAACTGATCATAGTTAAAAAAACACCAACATATCTTCTTTGCACGTAAAAACCAAATGTCATGAACATGTTTGTGACAAACTTATATATATATAGATATGTAATTGATCAGAGTTAAGAACCAACATATCTTCTATGCAATCAAAAACCAAGTGTCACAAACTTGTTAGTGAACATCAACTTGTTAGTTATATTACATGCCCAAATAGTTAGTCGAATAGTTAGTCGAGGCATGCATTCATACAGCTGAAAAACCTCAAGTTGAGAATGAAAGTTGGAGTAATACTTACCTTGATATTCATCCAGTTTTCATATCAAACATTGTTCACTTACCTTGATGTTTCATGCAGTCAACATTGTTCAAAGTTCTCTCTAACTCTCTCCCCCTTTTTGTCACAAAACAAAGCCAAAATGTAGTTAAGACTACGAAATGTGAGGAGAGTAAAAAAAAGTTCCAATAAAATGTAAAACCTGAGAACTAAGCTAACGTAAGTATAAAACTAAATCCTAAAATCGTAATCCTGCACAAAAGGAAAGGAAGGTGCAGTTCAGTCGGAGGAGTCTGAGCTGGTACAACTCAGCTTGCTCAAAATCCCTTTAAGCATTGTCGAAATAGTTGAACACTTCTTCTTGATCTTCTTGTGATCAGAGGAAATCCGCTGAAGTTCTTTCGATGTCCTCTCTTGTGCAGCCGAGAGTCTTTGTTGTTTCCTGGCGAAGCGATTCCAATACAACAGCGTCTGTACCCTGTCTTTTCGAGTGTGATGGATGCTGTCTAGAAGCAGATGGTGCATCCAATCCCTTAACCCATGGAGATTCAGTTTGTAGAACCCCAGAGAGTGAGCGAGCTCTAGTAAGAGGCCCACTATGATAACTTTCACTTCTTAAGACATCCTTTCGTCTTGTATATTGCTTAGTTGTTGATAGCAGATTTCATGAGCCTTTTGCCTTTGACAAATTTCCTGTTTTGCTCATCAATCTTCTGTTGAACATCTTTGAAGAATTCATCCCATTCTTCAGTATCGTACTCTGAGCTGTCCTCCCTGCCTTCGGTTGTCTTATCTCCTGTTGAAATATCTGGTTCCTCTTTTTCAGATGTACTCTTGTGCACCATGTGACTAGTAACAGGATTAACCAAGAGAGTGACAATGATCAAAGTGCTTGAGTTAAGAAGGTGTCCTGTGAAAACCAACTCAAGAACACAAAAATTCTAGTTTTCAAAAATTGAAAAAATTGTACCCAACAATCATAATCATGTAGAGAGACTAAGAATCAAATTAGTTTTGCAAAAGGACTTTTAAAAATAGATCAATTGTATGATTTTCGAAAATCCTTATTATATGCCCTAAAACCGAAATTTTAGAAATCGAAGCCTAAAAATCCGTTAATCAGGAGAAAACCTAGCATATAATCAAAACTAAACAAACCAGAGTTCTTATTTCAAAGAAATTTGATCAAAAACCATCCACAAACAAAATCGATCCAAGAATTTCGTACGTTTGAGGAGGAAAAGAGAAAAACGGTGAAAACCGAGATTTTGATCAATAAAACTTACTTGGAAACTGAGAACTTGAGTTAGAAAGCTTCCAAGGAGGATGAAATCTAGAGAGAAGCGCTCTGGAAACTTTTGAACAAAAGATTGGAGTAAAAGAAATCAAAACCCTTTTGTTCTTTATAAAAACCTAGCCGCGATCCGGATTCTCCCGAGCTTGCGATCCGGATCGGCTACCCGCAGTGAAAAAACTGCGTTCGGGATCCGGATCGGCAGGTCCAATCCGGATCGTCAGCCCGCAGGAGAAAACCTGCGTTCGGGATCCGGATCACCTTGCCCGATCCGGATCGGCCCCAACTTTTCTTTAGAAAAATTTCAGAGAAATTCAAGAAAAACCAGAAAAAGATTGTAAGCACAAAGGTGTATCAACTTTAAACAAAAGCATCGTTTCACACAACAAGATAGATTATGCCAAATCTATCAGTAATATCCAAAAATGAAACGAAAATTTACAGAATTAATCCCTTAAAGTTGAACACCTTCAATTACATCTAACTTGATCTTATGAGTAATGCCTTATCAAATAATCAATTCGGTAAAGAAAATGAAACACAAAGATGCAATAGATGTTTTGAAATCCAAATATGGTAGATAATATTTCTAGACAATCTGTTGAAGAGAGTGGGCTCTTTGAGCATCTTCTTTTAAAATCCCACCTTATACCAACCTTGAAATTTGACAGAGGTCAAGTATTTCAACATGCTTTTACTTAATCAAAAATTTGAACAACCATGGCTTGGTATACATGTGGTAGCTGCACACACTACTCGGACGACCGAGGGGGTAGCTC
>CM055061.1:37255516-37311691 GCA_029204045.2 Tillandsia leiboldiana
AAAACCTAGCATATAATCAAAAACTAACAACCCAGAGTTCTTATTTCAAAAGAATTTGATCAAAAACCATCCCAAACAAAATCGATCCAAGAATTTCGTACGTTTGAGGAGGAAAAAGAGAAAACGGTGAAAAACCGAGATTTTGATCAATAAAACTTACTTGGAGTTGAAGAACTTGAGTTTGAAAGCTTCAAGGAGGATGAAATCTAGAGAGAAGCGCTCTGGAAACTTTGAAAAAAAGATTGGAGTAAAAGAAATCAAAACCCTTTTGTTCTATAAAAACCTAGCCGCGATCCGGATCAGTCCCGAGCTTGCGATCCGGATCGGCTACCCGCAGTGAAGAAACTGCGTTCGGGATCCGGATCGGCAGGTCCAATCCGGATCGTCAGCCCGCAGGAGAAAACCTGCGTTCGGGATCCGGATCACCTTGCCCGATCCGGATCGGCCCCAACTTTTTCTTTAGAAAATTTCAGAGAAATTCAAGAAAAACAGAAAAAGATTGTAAGCACAAATGTGTATCAACTTTAACCAAAATCATCGTTTCAACAACAAGAATTAGATTATGCCAAATCTATCAATAATATCCAAAATGAAACGAAAATTTACAAAAATTAAATCCCTTAAAGTTGAACACCTTCAATTACATCTAACTTGATCTTATGAGTAATGCCTTTATCAAATCATCAATTCAGTAAAGAAAATGAAATACAAAGATCAATAGATGTTTGAAATCCCAAATATGGTAGATAATATCTAGACAATCTGTTGAAGAGAGTGGCTCTTTGAGCATCTTTCTTTAAAATCCCACTTATACCAACCTTGAAATTTGACAGAGTCAAGTATTTCAACATGCATTTTACTTAATCAAAAATTGAACAACCATGCTTGGTATACATGTGGTAGCTGCACACAATACTCGGACGACCGAGGTGGTAGCTCTTTCCTCCATGTGGTGGTAGTTTTCACACTCCTCGGGATGTAACTCTTTCCACATCTTTTGAGCATTTACATTATCTTTGACTCCCCTCAATTGGCTATCAATTATTTAAGATATAAAGTATTCAACCAAAAATTGATCTCGATTTCATACTCGACTAAACAGTCAAATAAGATAATGACTATACCAAGAGATCATTGAGAGAGAAATTGACTTTGATCACTTTAGAAGATGATTTAATTAACATAAATGATCATTGCAACAGTGAAATATTATGATGGCAAAAGCATAATAAATTCTAAATGTGTGAACAGATGCAATTAAAGTCAATTATGATCTATGCTCAATTAATGTCCTATGTACAAACATAGATAATGAACAAAAAAAACAAATACAAAACCTATCCTAAGCAAAGGTTTCAAAAAGAAGTTTATTTCAAGGAAAGCATCCAATTGCTTTTCGTAAATGAATAAACGTTTTTGATCCAAAGGTTTTGTTAGAATGTCAGCTAATTGATCTTCAGTTGAAATATATGAAAGTTGAAGAGTATTTGATTCAACTAGCTCTCTAAGAAAATGATATCTAAGTTCAATATGTTTTGTTCTAGAGTGCAACACAGGGTTTTTAGAAATGTTAATTGCACTTGTGTTGTCACAAAGAATGTTACCGAAGATGCTGAAATGCGGAAGTCGCTCAATACGCTTTTCATCCAATGAGTTGAGGTTGAGCAACTTCCAGCTGAAATGTATTCCGCTTCGGCAGTCGAGAGTGCTATGCAATTCTGCTTTTTACTGTGCCATGCAACAAGGCAATGGCCAAGATAGAAGCATGCACACTCGTGCTTTCCGATCATCACTGATCCTGCCCAATCGGCATCTGAGTATCCAACAATGTCCAGAACTTGTTCCCATAGGATACCAAATTCCGAAATTAATTGATCCTTTGATGTACCCGGATGATCCGTTCACCGCTTTCAGGTGAACCTCCTTGGTGCTGATTGATATCTCGCGCAAATCCCAACACTAAAGGATATATCCGGGCGACTAGCCGTGAGGTAATAGTAGACTTCCAATCATACTTCTATACAGTTTCGTCTACATTCTCACTATGTGATTCACTTCCAAGTCCCCTTGTGGTAGTTCCCATTGGAGTTGGAAAATCTTTACAATTTTCTAGATCAAACTTTTTGACCAACTCCAGTGCATACTTGGATTGACTCAAGTGAATACCTTCATCATTTTGTTTAATTTGCAATCCAAGAAAATAAGACAGTTCGCCCATCATGGACATCTCAAATTCGCTTTCCATGGTCTCCGCGAATTTAGAAGCATCATTATCTTTTGTTGCACCAAATACAATGTCATCGACATAGATTTGTGCTACAATGAAATTATTTTGATAATGCTTCACAAAGAGAGTCCTGTCAGCTCCCCCTCGAGTATAGCCCTTCTCCAAAGGTGCTTTGTTAACCTTTCGTACCATGCTCGCGGTGCTTGTTTCAGACCGTAAAGAGCCTTTTTCAAACGAAAAACATGGTTAGGTTGTTTATGATCTACAAAACCTTTCGGTTGAGCTACATAAACTTCCTCATTTAAAAACCCATTTAGAAATGCGCTCTTGACGTCCATTTGAAATAATTTGATTTTAAATGACAAGCAATAGCAAACAATATACGAATGGACTCGAGTCTAGCTACAGGGGCGAAAGTTTCGTCAAAGTCTATACCTTCTACTTGAGAGTAGCCTTGAGCAACTAGTCGTGCCTTGTTCCTGATGATAGTACCATCTTCATCTTTCTTGTTCTTGAAGATCCATTTGGTACCTATCACATTATGTTGCTTTGGAGGCTTCGTTAATTCCCAGACTTTGTTTCGCTCAAATTGATGAAGCTCTTCCTGCATTGCTTTAATCCAGTAGTCATCCTGAAGAGCTTCATCTATTGTCTATGGTTCGATTAAAGATACGTAGCAAGCAAATCCGCAACCAACTGCCTTCGAGTTCTAACTCCTTCTTGTGGATCTCCAATGATGTTCGATTCCGGATGATCCTTGGAGATTCGTAGCGTTTGTTGAAACGGAGTACTCGGAGGTACACGAGATGATTCCTGCACATCAGATAAACTAGAAGAACCATTAGATGCATCATTAATATTGGAAGTATTATTATGAGAAGATGCACTAGCAGGAGAATCATCATCTAGAGAGATATCGAGGGTAGATTTTTCTGATTCAAAATGAGAAGCTTCATCTACTTTAACATTTATAGATTCTACGATCGTCTTAGATTCAATGTTAAATACTCGATATGCTCTGCTATTCGTAGAATAACCCAAAAGATCCCTTCATCACTTCGAGAGTCGAACTTTCCAAGATTTTCACGGTCACGTAAGATGTAACATCGACTCCCGAAGATACGAAAGTACTTGATATCCGGTTTTCTACTAAACCACAGCTCATATGGTGTATTCAAGGTTCCTGGGCGCAAATACACTCTGTTAATGACATAGACAGCGGTGTTCACAGCTTCAGCCCAAAAATGTAGCGATAATTTCCGGCTATGAAGCATCACACGCGCCATCTCTTGAACAACCCTGTTTTTGCGCTCAACAACACCATTCTGCTGAGGTGTATAGGGTGCCGAGAATTCATGTTTAATGCCATTTGAAGTACAAAAGTCAATGAATTTTGAATTTATGAATTCTCCACCCCTATCACTTCTAACACGAATGATCTTTTCATTCTTTTCAATCATAATACGATGGCAAATCTCATGAAAAGAATCAAACGTATCAGCTTTCTCTCTCAAAAATGCTACCCAAGAAAACCGAGAGAATCATCAACCAATAAGAAAATATACCATTTACCTCCCAAAGATGGTTGACGAGTTGGCCCCATTAAATCCATGTGCAAAAGTTCCAAAGGCCGTTTTGTACCGATGTGGTTCAAGCTCTTGTGTGCAGTCCTGGACTGTTTTCCCTTTTGACAGCCACCACACACAATGTTTTGTTTAAATAAAAGTTTTGGAATCCCCTTGACCACGTCCTTGTTTGAAATTCTAGTAAGTTCCTTAAAATTTAAGTGACCTAGCCTTTCATGCCAAAGAGTTTCATTATTCAAAGCAGCTAAGTTACAATTTTCAGAAAATTATTAGGAACAACATAACAATTGTTTTCCGATCTAACCCCTTTTAAAAGAAGACATGGTCCTTATCAGTTACAACGCATTCAACAGATGAAAAGTTAACTGAAAAACTATTGTCGCAAAGTTGACTTATGCTTATGAGGTTAGTCTTAAGGCCATCAACAAATAAGACGTTTTTCAAAATCGGGCCATCTGGAATAGCTACCGTCCCTTTTCCAACAATTTTGGAAGATCGACCGTCTCCGAAAACAACGTGTCCTCCGGAGATTTTCTCAAGATTTTGAAAACTATTTTTGTCACCGGTCATGTGACGGGAACACCCGCTATCCAGATACCAAGACGAGCTATCATATGCATGCAAGGAATATTGGAAACAAGACAAGGGAAAATTTCACCTTTGCGCACCCAAACCTTTTTGGAATGCGTCTGTAATGGTCGTGAAGTTTTGTGCCTAGGTGAAAGCGTCTTGTTAAAACGATTGTTGCTCCTTGATGAAGTCGTCTTGCGCGGTGAACTACCAAGTCTCTTTTCATTTGAAAAGTTTTGCTTTAATTTCCGGAAAGGAGCCTTTTTGGTAGTTGATGCAAGAGGTGCTTGAGATGAGCGTTCGACTCCCGTCTTGCAATATCTTCTTATGTGCCCTGAAACACCACAACGAAAACATACCTTAGATCTTGACGATCCCAAAGAGGATGAAGTAGGTTTGTTGTCGTTGTTTGTCTTGAATTCCGGTGTCGGAGGAGGAGATACCGACTGAGGCACAAAAACTGTCTCACTCGAACTTGGACTGTTTCCAGTTTGAGTGTATCCGAGGCCGAACCTATTTGATTGACCAAGACCAAGAAGTCTATCCAACTTACTCCTTCCTGAAGAGAATCGCTGTAAGTCATTCTTGAGTTGGAAAATGGTCTTTGTCATTTCCAGGTTATCCTGTCGAGCCTCGTTGTAGAGCTTTGAAAAGTGATTCGCGTTATCCACCAGATTTGTATGTTCCTTTTCAAGTTGCTCATTGGACTCTTGAAGGGAAGCATTTTCTTTTATCAGGTTTTCCCTTTCCACTTCAAGAGCGTTTGAGAGAGAAGTCGCTCTTTTTGCTTCTTCTTCGAGATCATGCAATCTCCCTCTCAAACTCTTGTTTTGCTTAGCCACTTTCTTTGAGTCCCTCAAAAGTCTGTGGTAGGCTAGAGCAAAATCTTCACCTTCCGAATCATCCGATTCGTTGTCCGTTGTGTTCTTTTCAACAGTGGAGTTGGACAACGATTCAGACGTACTTGCCATAAAGCACATGAATGGTGAAGATGTGGACGCGTGGAATGCCGTGGAGCTCTTTTCTTCATCACTTGAAGACGACTCATTTGACGTTGAGTTGTCATCCCAAGTGACGACTTGCATCGCCTTCTTCTTTGCCGGATACTTGTTAGGACACTCCGTTGCAATGTGGCCGTAGCCTCGACATTTGAAGCATTGCAGTTGTCCTTCTGAACTTTTCTTATCCTTTGAGAAGTTCTCCTGCTTTCTTGACTTGTGACTTGGAGTACCCTTGCCTTTGTTCCACTTTCCGAAGGATGGAGATTTGCTTGAATTACCCCTTCGAAAGTTGCGGCGAAAATTCCTTGTCAAGAGAGCGAGCTGCTTCTCAAATTCCTCCATAGAAAGGTTCTCGTCATCGTCCGAGGAGGATATATCCGCGTCTTCTTCCTTAGTTGTTTTCAACGCATAACCTGAAGACTTAGAAGTGGATGCTTTTCCAGAAGAATTGTTAGTATTAAAAGTCATTTCATAAGTTTGTAATGAACCAACTAATTCTTCTACACGTATTTCGTCCGGGTGTTTAATAGTTTCAATGGCAGTAACCTTTGGGCGAAATCGTTCAGGAAGAGTTCTTAAGATTTTTCTTACAATCTTAAATTCTGGAATCTTCTCTCCCAGATTAGCACATGAGTTTACGATGTCTTGCAATCGTGTATAGTAGTCCGTGAAAGATTCATTTTCTGCCATCAAAATAGAGTCAAACTTGCTCGTAAGCATCTGCAGTTTCTGAATCTTCACGAGGTTAGTTCCCTCATGTGTAACCTGGAGAACATCTCAGATTTCTTTCGCAGTCTCACATGCCGAGACGCGAGAGAATTCAGTTTGAGATAAGGCATTAAAAATAGCATTAATTCCCTTGCCATTGTAAGAAGATAACTCAAACTCTTCCTTGGTCCATTTCGACCTAGGTTTTAAGGTGTGAACATCAGAGATAAGTTCAGTTGGATTAGTCCATCCTGATTCAATTGAATGCCACACCCTTTCGTCGATGGAAGATAAAAAGGCTTTCATCCGTACTTTCCAGTACGCATAATTTGTTCCATCAAAGAAAGGGGGTCGATTGATGTTTCCACCTTCAACCATTGTTCACAACCCTATTCCCGCTCTGATACCACTTGTTGGGTCGTATATAATACGGATCTAAATAGGGGAAGAAACACCTAGAGGGGGGTGAATAGGTGTAAACGTATAAACACTCAAAAATCGTTGCGATAAAAAACCCAATGCGGAAATGAAAATAACTCGCAAGATTTTTACGTGGAAAACTCCATCACCGGAGTAAAAAACCACGGGACCGATAACACGGCAGAAATCCACTAGAATTAAAACACGTACAAGGTGATTTACCGTACACACTTACGACTCAACCTTTTCCATACGCTCCTAGAGGATCTTCTCCGCTCGCTCCAGACGCTTCTCGAATCCACGATCTGCGCCCAACGCCGAATCCACGGCGTCCAACGTCGAATCCACGACGTCCGACCGAATCCACGGTCTTCACCCAATAGCACCCTTCGAATCCACGAACGTGCCTCGCTCCGAATCCACGAGAGCGATTGAACCTTGAATCCACAAGGACACGCGAATCCACGCGCCGATTTTGGGGTAATCGTTGTTTTTGGGTGGTGATGATCCGCCGAATACTTAGATCAAAGATAGATCGGAAATACCATCTAAGTATTCATTAGTTTGATTCAACTCAAGATGTGAGTATGAAAACCTAGAATCAAACTAATCAATATAGATGAAGAAACATAGAGTATTCTCTAATGATTTCCTTTCTTCTCTATATGTGGATCTATAGCCGTATAAGATGATATATGAAAATGACGGCTATGTGGATTGACCCTAGAAAGAAAGACATAGGGTCTATTTATAGGTTAGAAACCCTAGGAAGGAGATAAGAATCAAAAACCTGCCATTTCTGGAATTTTACGGACGGCGATCCGGATCGTGATAACTGAGATCCGGATCGTCATAACGAAACAGCCAATTCCAGAAAAACGAAGGTTCGGGATCCGGATCATGTGACTACGATCCGGATCGTTCATACAGTTCACCAAACATCAACGTTCGGGATCCGGATTGCGAAGCAAGATCCGGATCGTTCAAGGTAGATGGTAAACTCAACGTTCGGGATCCGGATCAAGAGACTACGATCCGGATTGCGACGATGTATGAACGAACCACCTTCGGGATCCGGATCGAACAGCCTGATCCGGATCCTGAACATGTCCCAAGTCCAGTTTTTGATTTTTATGCAATGAAAGATTCTTCCAAGTGTTTCTACACTACAAGAAGTATTCGGATCACACAAATTCTTTAGTTAAACATACCTGATCCTTTTGAATTCTTCTTTCTTGAGATTGAGTTAAATGATCCAACTTTCTTCACCTTCAATCTTCAGGACTTGAAACTTTCACGAAACTACGCCAACTCAAATTCCGTAACAAGTTCGAGTGAGACAGTTTTTGTGCCTCAGTCGGTATCTCCTCCTCCGACACCGGAATTCAAGACAAACAACGACAACAAACCTACTTCATCCTCTTTGGGATCGTCAAGATCTAAGGTATGTTTTCGTTGTGGTGTTTCAGGGCACATAAGAAGATATTGCAAGACGGGAGTCGAACGCTCATCTCAAGCACCTCTTGCATCAACTACCAAAAAGGCTCCTTTCCGGAAATCAAAGCAAAACTTTTCAAATGAAAAGAGACTTGGTAGTTCACCGCGCAAGACGACTTCATCAAGGAGCAACGATCGTTTTAACAAGACGCTTTCACCTAGGCACAAAACTTCACGACCATTACAGACGCATTCCAAAAAGGTTTGGGTGCGCAAAGGTGAAATTTTCCCTTGTCTTGTTTCCAATATTTCCTTGCATGCATATGATAGCTCGTCTTGGTATCTGGATAGCGGGTGTTCCCGTCACATGACCGGTGACAAAAATAGTTTTCAAAATCTTGAGAAAATCTCCGGAGGACACGTTGTTTTCGGAGACGGTCGATCTTCCAAAATTGTTGGAAAAGGGACGGTAGCTATTCCAGATGGCCCGATTTTGAAAAACGTCTTATTTGTTGATGGCCTTAAGACTAACCTCATAAGCATAAGTCAACTTTGCGACAATGGTTTTTCAGTTAACTTTTCATCTGTTGAATGCGTTGTAACTGATAAGGACCATGTCTTCTTTTTAAAAGGGGTTAGATCGGAAAACAATTGTTATGTTGTTCCTAATAAATTTTCTGAAAATTGTAACTTAGCTGCTTTGAATAATGAAACTCTTTGGCATGAAAGGCTAGGTCACTTAAATTTTAAGGAACTTACTAGAATTTCAAACAAGGACGTGGTCAAGGGGATTCCAAAACTTTTATTTAAACAAAACATTGTGTGTGGTGGCTGTCAAAAGGGAAAACAGTCCAGGACTGCACACAAGAGCTTGAACCACATCGGTACAAAACGACCTTTGGAACTTTTGCACATGGATTTAATGGGGCCAACTCGTCAACCATCTTTGGGAGGTAAATGGTATATTTTCTTATTGGTTGATGATTTCTCTCGGTTTTCTTGCGTAGCATTTCTGAGAGAGAAAGCTGATACGTTTGACTCTTTTCATGAGATTTGCCATCGTATTATGATTGAAAAGAATGAAAAGATCATTCGTGTTAGAAGTGATAGGGGTGGAGAATTCATAAATTCAAAATTCATTGACTTTTGTACTTCAAATGGCATTAAACATGAATTCTCGGCACCCTATACACCTCAGCAGAATGGTGTTGTTGAGCGCAAAAACAGGGTTGTTCAAGAGATGGCGCGTGTGATGCTTCTTAGCCGGAAATTATCGCTACATTTTTGGGCTGAAGCTGTGAACACCGCTGTCTATGTCATTAACAGAGTGTATTTGCGCCCAGGAACCTTGAATACACCATATGAGCTGTGGTTTAGTAGAAAACCGGATATCAAGTACTTTCGTATCTTCGGGAGTCGATGTTACATCTTACGTGACCGTGAAAATCTTGGAAAGTTCGACTCTCGAAGTGATGAAGGGATCTTTTTGGGTTATTCTACGAATAGCAGAGCATATCGAGTATTTAACATTGAATCTAAGACGATCGTAGAATCTATAAATGTTAAAGTAGATGAAGCTTCTCATTTTGAATCAGAAAAATCTACCCTCGATATCTCTCTAGATGATGATTCTCCTGCTAGTGCATCTTCTCATAATAATACTTCCAATATTAATGATGCATCTAATGGTTCTTCTAGTTTATCTGATGTGCAGGAATCATCTCGTGTACCTCCGAGTACTCCGTTTCAACAAACGCTACGAATCTCCAAGGATCATCCGGAATCGAACATCATTGGAGATCCACAAGAAGGAGTTAGAACTCGAAGGCAGTTGGTTTGCGGATTTGCTTGCTACGTATCTTTAATCGAACCATAGACAATAGAAGAAGCTCTTCAGGATGACTACTGGATTAAAGCAATGCAGGAAGAGCTCCATCAATTTGAGCGAAACAAAGTCTGGGAATTAACGAAGCCTCCAAAGCAACATAATGTGATAGGTACCAAATGGATCTTCAAGAACAAGAAAGATGAAGATGGTACTATCATCAGGAACAAGGCACGACTAGTTGCTCAAGGCTACTCTCAAGTAGAAGGTATAGACTTTGACGAAACTTTCGCCCCTGTAGCTAGACTCGAGTCCATTCGTATATTGTTTGCTATTGCTTGTCATTTTAAAATCAAATTATTTCAAATGGACGTCAAGAGCGCATTTCTAAATGGGTTTTTAAATGAGGAAGTTTATGTAGCTCAACCGAAAGGTTTTGTAGATCATAAACAACCTAACCATGTTTTTCGTTTGAAAAAGGCTCTTTACGGTCTGAAACAAGCACCGCGAGCATGGTACGAAAGGTTAACAAAGCACCTTTTGGAGAAGGGCTATACTCGAGGGGGAGCTGACAGGACTCTCTTTGTGAAGCATTATCAAAATAATTTCATTGTAGCACAAATCTATGTCGATGACATTGTATTTGGTGCAACAAAAGATAATGATGCTTCTAAATTCGCGGAGACCATGGAAAGCGAATTTGAGATGTCCATGATGGGCGAACTGTCTTATTTTCTTGGATTGCAAATTAAACAAAATGATGAAGGTATTCACTTGAGTCAATCCAAGTATGCACTGGAGTTGGTCAAAAAGTTTGATCTAGAAAATTGTAAAGATTTTCCAACTCCAATGGGAACTAGCCACAAGGGACTTGGAAGTGAATCACATAGTGAGAATGTAGACGAGAAACTGTATAGAAGTATGATTGGAAGTCTACTTTACCTCACGGCTAGTCGCCCGGATATATCCTTTAGTGTTGGGATTTGCGCGAGATATCAATCAGCACCAAAGGAGGTTCACCTGAAAGCGGTGAAACGGATCATCCGGTACATCAAAGGATCAATTAATTTCGGAATTTGGTATCCTATGGGAACAAGTCTGGACATTGTTGGATACTCAGATGCCGATTGGGCAGGATCAGTGGATGATCGGAAAAGCACGAGTGGTGCATGCTTCTATCTTGGCCATTGCCTTGTTGCATGGCACAGTAAAAAGCAGAATTGCATAGCACTCTCGACTGCCGAAGCGGAATACATTTCAGCTGGAAGTTGCTCAACTCAACTCATTTGGATGAAAAGCGTATTGAGTGACTTCCGCATTTCAGCATCTTCGGTAACAATTCTTTGTGACAACACAAGTGCAATTAACATTTCTAAAAACCCTGTGTTGCACTCTAGAACAAAACATATTGAACTTAGATATCATTTTCTTAGAGAGCTAGTTGAATCAAATACTCTTCAACTTTCATATGTTTCAACTGAAGATCAATTAGCTGACTTTTTAACAAAACCTTTGGATCAAAAACGTTTTATTCATTTGCGAAAAGCAATTGGTATGCTTTCTTTGAAATAAACTTCTTTTTGAAACCTTTGCTTAAAATAGGTTTTGTATTTGTTTTGTTCTATTCAATATCTATGTTTATACATAGGATAGTAATTGAGCATAGATCTTAATTGACTTTAATTGCATCTGTTCACACATTTAGAAATTTATTATGCTTTTGCCATCATAATATTTCTTTGTTGCAATGATCGTTTATGTTAATTAAATCATCTTCTAAAGTGATCAAAGTCAATTCCTCTCTCAATGATCTCTTGGTATAGTCATTATCTTATTTGACTGTTTAGTCGAGTATGAAATCGAGATCAATTTTTGGTTGAATACTTTATATCTTAAATAATTGATAGCCAATTGAGGGGGAGTCAAAGATAATGTAAAATGCTCAAAAGATGTGGAAAGAGTTACATCCCAATGAGGAGTGTGAAAACTACCACCACATGGAGGAAAGAGCTACCACCTCGGTCGTCCGAGTATTGTGTGCAGCTACCACATGTATACCAAGCATGGTTGTTCAAATTTTTGATTAAGTAAAATGCATGTTGAAATACTTGACTCTGTCAAATTTCAAGGTTGGTATAAGGTGGGATTTTAAAGAAAGATGCTCAAAGAGCCACTCTCTTCAACAGATTGTCTAGAAATATTATCTACCATATTTGGGATTTCAAACATCTATTGATCTTTGTATTTCATTTTCTTTACCGAATTGATTATTTGATAAAGGCATTACTCATAAGATCAAGTTAGATGTAATTGAAGGTGTTCAACTTTAAGGGATTTAATTCTTGTAAATTTTCGTTTCATTTTTGGATATTACTGATAGATTTGGCATAATCTAATTCTTGTTGTGTGAAACGATGCTTTTTGTTTAAAGTTGATACACCTTTGTGCTTACAATCTTTTTCTGGTTTTTCTTGAATTTCTCTGAAATTTTTCTAAAGAAAAAGTTGGGGCCGATCCGGATTGGACCTGCCGATCCGGATCCCGAACGCAGTTTTTTCACTGCGGGTAGCCGATCCGGATCGCAAGCTCGGGAGGATCCGGATCGCGGCTAGGTTTTTATAAAGAACAAAAGGGTTTTGATTTCTTTTACTCCAATCTTTTGTTCAAAAGTTTCCAGAGCGCTTCTCTCTAGATTTCATCCTCCTTGGAAGCTTTCTAACTCAAGTTCTTCAGTTCCAAGTAAGTTTTATTGATCAAAATCTCGGTTTTTCACCGTTTTTCTCTTTTCCTCCTCAAACGTACGAAATTCTTGGATCGATTTTGTTTGTGGATGGTTTTTGATCAAATTTCTTTTGAAATAAGAACTCTGGGTTGTTTAGTTTTGATTATATGCTAGGTTTTCTCCTGATTAACGGATTTTTAGGCTTCGATTTCTAAAATTTCGGTTTTAGGGCATATAATAAGGATTTTCGAAAATCATACAATTGATCTATTTTTAAAAGTCCTTTTGCAAAACTAATTTGATTCTTAGTCTCTCTACATGATTATGATTGTTTGGGTACAATTTTTTCAATTTTTGAAAACTAAGAATTTTTGTGTTCTTGAGTTGGTTTTCACAGGACACCTTCTTAACTCAAGCACTTTGATCATTGTCACTCTCTTGGTTAATCCTGTTACTAGTCACAATGGTGCACAAGAGTACATCTGAAAAAGAGGAACCAGATATTTCAACAGGAGATAAGACAACCGAAGGCAGGGAGGACAGCTCAGAGTACGATACTGAAGAATGGGATGAATTCTTCAAAGATGTTCGACAGAAGATTGATGAGCAAAATAGGAAATTTGTCAAAGGCAAAAGGCTCATGAAATCTGCATCAACAACTAAGCAATATACAAGACGAAAGGATGTCTTAAGAAGTGAAAGTTATCATAGTGGGCCTCTTACTAGAGCTCGCTCACTCTCTGGGGTTCTACAAACTGAATCTCCATGGGTTAAGGGATTGGATGCACCATCTGCTTCTAGACAGCATCCATCACACTCGAAAAGACAGGGTACAGACGCTGTTGTATTGGAATCGCTTCGCCAGGAACAACAAAGACTCTCGGCTGCACAAGAGAGGACATCGAAAGAACTTCAGCGGATTTCCTCTGATCACAAGAAGATCAAGAAGAAGTGTTCAACTATTTCGACAATGCTTAAAGGGATTTTGAGCAAGCTGAGTTGTACCAGCTCAGACTCCTCCGACTGAACTGCACCTTCCTTTCCTTTTGTGCAGGATTACGATTTTAGGATTTAGTTTTATACTTACGTTAGCTTAGTTCTCAGGTTTTACATTTTATTGGAACTTTTTACTCTCCTCACATTTCGTAGTCTTAACTACATTTTGGCTTTGTTTTGTGACAAAAAGGGGGAGAGAGTTAGAGAGAACTTTGAACAATGTTGACTGCATGAAACATCAAGGTAAGTGAACAATGTTTGATATGAAAACTGGATGAATATCAAGGTAAGTATTACTCCAACTTTCATTCTCAACTTGAGGTTTTTCAGCTGTATGAATGCATGCCTCGACTAACTATTTGCTAACTATTTGGGCATGTAATATAACTAACAAGTTGATGTTCACTAACAAGTTTGTGACACTTGGTTTTTGATTGCATAGAAGATATGTTGGTTCTTAACTCTGATCAATTACATATCTATATATATATAAGTTTGTCACAAACATGTTCATGACATTTGGTTTTTACGTGCAAAGAAGATATGTTGGTGTTTTTTTAACTATGATCAGTTTACATATCTGAATATAAATGTCATGGTAAGTATAAATGAGTTTAAACTTCATCTCTGTTTGTGGTTTTTGAATGATACAAAATTCTTGAGGTATCTAACGATTTCTTTTGTCAAGAATGATTTCTTTTTGCAGAGAGTACAGATGTCTAAGTCTAGAGTCTGTTTTAGGAGTTTAACTCATGTATTGTATTTTGGATCTCCATTGTAAATTTTTGTTGTATGGTGATAGCAACAAAAATATCTTTTTGAATTTTCTTTAGTGGATCTGTGTTTTGTCACGAAACCGCCAAAGGGGGAGATTGTTACGGAATTTGAGTTGGCGTAGTTTCGTGAAAGTTTCAAGTCCTGAAGATTGAAGGTGAAGAAAGTTGGATCATTTAACTCAATCTCAAGAAAGAAGAATTCAAAAGGATCAGGTATGTTTAACTAAAGAATTTGTGTGATCCGAATACTTCTTGTAGTGTAGAAACACTTGGAAGAATCTTTCATTGCATAAAAATCAAAAACTGGACTTGGGACATGTTCAGGATCCGGATCAGGCTGTTCGATCCGGATCCCGAAGGTGGTTCGTTCATACATCGTCGCAATCCGGATCGTAGTCTCTTGATCCGGATCCCGAACGTTGAGTTTACCATCTACCTTGAACGATCCGGATCTTGCTTCGCAATCCGGATCCCGAACGTTGATGTTTGGTGAACTGTATGAACGATCCGGATCGTAGTCACATGATCCGGATCCCGAACCTTCGTTTTTCTGGAATTGGCTGTTTCGTTATGACGATCCGGATCTCAGTTATCACGATCCGGATCGCCGTCCGTAAAATTCCAGAAATGGCAGGTTTTTGATTCTTATCTCCTTCCTAGGGTTTCTAACCTATAAATAGACCCTATGTCTTTCTTTCTAGGGTCAATCCACATAGCCGTCATTTTCATATATCATCTTATACGGCTATAGATCCACATATAGAGAAGAAAGGAAATCATTAGAGAATACTCTATGTTTCTTCATCTATATTGATTAGTTTGATTCTAGGTTTTCATACTCACATCTTGAGTTGAATCAAACTAATGAATACTTAGATGGTATTTCCGATCTATCTTTGATCTAAGTATTCGGCGGATCATCACCACCCAAAAACAACGATTACCCCAAAATCGGCGCGTGGATTCGCGTGTCCTTGTGGATTCAAGGTTCAATCGCTCTCGTGGATTCGGAGCGAGGCACATTCGTGGATTCGAAGGGTGCTATTGGGTGAAGACCGTGGATTCGGTCGGACGTCGTGGATTCGACGTTGGACGCCGTGGATTCGGCGTTGGGCGCAGATCGTGGATTCGAGAAGCGTCTGGAGCGAGCGGAGAAGATCCTCTAGGAGCGTATGGAAAAGGTTGAGTCGTAAGTGTGTACGGTAAATCACCTTGTACGTGTTTTAATTCTAGTGGATTTCTGCCGTGTTATCGGTCCCGTGGTTTTTTACTCCGGTGATGGAGTTTTCCACGTAAAAATCTTGCGAGTTATTTTCATTTCCGCATTGGGTTTTTTATCGCAACGATTTTTGAGTGTTTATACGTTTACACCTATTCACCCCCCCTCTAGGTGTTTCTTCCCCTATTTAGATCCGTATTATATACGACCCAACAGAGAGAATTCCGTTTGTGACAAGGCATTAAATAAAGCGTTAATTCCTTTGCCATTGTAAGAAGATAAGTCTATCTCTTCCTTGGTCCATTTCGACCTAGGTTTGATGGTGTGAACATCAACAATAATTTCAGTTGGATTAAACCATCCTAACTCAATTGATTGCCACACCCGTTCGTCGATGGAAATAAGAAATGCTTTCATCCGTACTTTCCAGTAGGCATAGTTTGTTCCATTGAAGAACGGGGGTCTGTTGATGTTTCCACCTTCAGCCATTGTTTACAACCCTATTCCCGCTCTGATACCAATTGTTCGGTTATGTTAAAATATGGATCTAAATAGGGAAAAAACCACCTAGAGGGGGGATGAATAGGTGTAAATAATAAATACTCAAAAATCGTTGCGCTATAAAACCCAATGCGGAAATGAAAATATGACACGCAAGATTTTTACGTGGAAAACTCCAAAACCGGAGTAAAAAACCACGGGACCGATAAAACGGCGAAATCCACTAGAATTATAACACGTACAAAGGTGATATACCGTACTCACAGACGACTCGACCTTTTTCCATACGCTCCTAGTAGATCTTCTCCGCTCGCTCCGCAACGCTCCTCGAATCCACGATTAGCGTCCAACGCCGAATCCACGGCGTCCAACGTCGAATCCACGGCGTCCAACGTCGAATCCACGACGTCCAACCAAATCCACGGTCTTCACCCAGTAGCACGTCTCGAATCCACGAATGTACCTCGCTCTCAATCCACGAGAGCGATAGCACCTTGAATTCATAAGGCCACGCGAGTCCACGCGCCGATTTTGGGAAAATCGTTGTTTTTGGGTGGTGATGATCCCCCGAATACTTAGATCAAAGATAGATCGGAAATACCATCTAAGTATTCATTAATTTGATTTTACTCAAAATCTGAGTATGAAAACCTAGAATCAAATTAATCAATATAGATGAAGAAACATAGATTTAATCTCGTTATTTCCTTTCTTCTCTATATGTCGATTTTTTTCTTTTGACCGTATTTTGGATTACCATAAAAAATAAATCGTAGGGTTTATTTATAGGTTAGAAACCGTTGGAAGAGGATAAGAATAAAAAACTGATCTACTCTGGAATTTTTCAGGACGACGGTCCGGACTGTCGTGGCTAAACAGACAATTTCCAGAAAAACATACGTTCGGGGTCCGGACTGAAGTACCCGATCCGGACTGTTCATGCAGTTTCCGCAAAAACTACGTTCGGGGTCCGGACTGAAGATCCACGGTCCGGACTGGATTTGCGCATGAACAAACAACGTTCGGGGTCCGGACTGTGAACACTGATCCGGATCCTGAACATGTCCCATGTCTAGTTGTTGATTTTTTATGCAATTAAAAATCCATCCAAGTGTTTCTACACTATAAGAAGTATTCGGATCATCAAAATTAATTAGTTAAACGTACCTGATCCTTTTGAATTCTTCTTTCTTGAGATTGAGGTATATGATCCAAACTTCTTTATCTTCAATCTTCAAGACTCAACACATTCACGAAATATGCCAAAAAAAATTCCTTAACATGTGTGACACCCTCGGAATTTGGATTAGTCCTATATATAAATGATATAATAGGACTAAATCTCTTAACCCGGCTATAGCATTTTGGATGGTAGCAAGATCCAGGAGGTTATGAGAGTTAAGCGTGCTAGAGCTAGAGTAGTTCTAGGATGGGTGACCCCATGGGAAGTGGAGCGTCACAGTTGGTATCAGAGACATTCACCAGCCGGAAATGTGAGATGAGTCTCGGCTGAGCCAAGGTTATATAGCGGGTAGAGCGAGGCTCCCCGGCTAATGACCGTTGTGAGTGGAGTGGAGCTCCTCACAAGGTCGGCTAAGGCTAGCGAGACGAGTCTCACATCGCCTTGTGCTTGTGAGTGTGCTTGAGCCTGACGCGGACGTCAGGGCTTAAAGGGGGAAGAATGTGACACCCACAGAATTTGGATTAGTCCTGTATATAAATGATATAATATGACTAAATCTCTTAACCCGGCTATAGCATTTTGGATGGTAGCAAGATCCAAGAGGTTATGAGAGTTAAGCGTGCTAGAGCTAGAGTAGTTCTAGGATGGGTGACCCCTTGGGAAGTGGGGCGTCACAGGTTGTGTCCCCTGGGGTTTCTGCTAGACTGACGTCATTAGTCGTGTAGCCTGCTCTGTTGGACAGGATCAGGGAGAAACAGAGTGAGGACCCCCATTTGACCTGGATTAGAGAACAGATTCCGAGCGACCAGACAGGGGACTTTAGAGTGGATACATCGGGAGTACTACGATACAGGGACCAAGTATGTGTGCCAGTGGATTCCGATATCAGAGAGCAGATATTGATGGAGGCCCATTATACACCTTATACCCTTCATCCTGGCGGGACTAAGATGTATAAGGACCTCAAGGCACACTTTCGGTGGAATGGCATGAAGAGGGACATTGGGAGGTTTGTGGCTCAGTGTTTAACTTGCCAGCAGGTGAAGGCTGAGCATCGGGTACCAGCTGGAAAGTTACAGAGTCTCCCAATTCCCGAGTGGAAATGGGACCACATTACGATGGATTTCGTGGTCGGATTGCCGAGGGCATAGGGAGGAGCAGATGCTATCTGGGTAGTTGTGGATCGACTTACCAAGTCAGCGCACTTTTTGCCTATGCAGACTACTTGGTCACTCGAGCGACTAGCCCAGTTATATCTGGATGAGATAGTGAGGCTACATAGAGTGCCAGCCTCCATAGTATCAGATAGAGACCCGAGGTTTGTTTCGCATTTCTGGAGGAGCTTGCAGACAGCCTTGGGGACTCAGCTCAGGTTCAGTACAGCTTTTCATCTGCAGACTGATGGGCAGTCAGAGCGGACTATACAGATCCTGGAGGACATGCTGAGGGCTTGCGTCTTGGATTTCGGTGGAGGGTGGATTCAACACTTATCTTTGGCTGAGTTCGCGTACAACAACAGTTTTCAAGCGAGCATTCAGATGGCTCCGTTTGAGGCGTTGTATGGACGCAAGTGTCGATCACCGCTATATTGGAGTGACGTGGGCGAGAGGCGGACCTTGGGACCAGATGTATTGTCAGAGGCAGAGGAGAAGGTCCGAGTGATTCGACAGCATCTTCAGACCGCCTAGAGCCGACAAAGGAGCTATGCCGATGTTCGGCGACGAGACATAGAGTTTCATGACAAGCGCAAGGCTACGTGGGAGCTCGAGTTAGAGATGAGGGATACCCACCCATACTTTTTTTGAGGCATCGGACTGAGGATTGTTGTTTCGAGGACGAAACTCTTTTTAGTGGGGGAGGATGTGATGATCCGGACTTCCGCAGAGACTGTTGCAGCGTTAACAATGACTACAGGAAGCTTACACGGTGTATCGGAGCTAGTAGTGTCGAAAACATACCTCATAAATGGACCCGGCGCGAAAATCGAATCAAGTGGGCTTTTCCGGTGGCTTCCGGCAAAATTTTGGATTAGAATTTGACAAAACGGACAGCGGATTTGGACTCAGCACGCGAAAACGATCAAAATGGGCTATTTACTTGATTTCGGCACAAAATTTACTGTTCACGCCGGAACAGTAAGTCCGGCCGCCGGAAACACTGTTCCGGAGATCGTCGGCTGCCGGCGAGCGGCGGAGCACGGCGGAACGCAGCGGCGCAGCGGCGGAGCGCGGCCGTGGGCAGCGCGGCCAGCGGGGCCAGGCACGGGCAGGCGCGCAGGCAGCTGGTCCACAGGAAAGGCGTGCACCGGGAGCTTAGAGTTTTGGGTTTGCCACGTGGCAGCTCCTGATTGGTTGGGTATCGTCAATGGTGGCGGTGGGGCGGCGACACGTGGCAGCATTCTATTGGCCGACATGTTCCGGAAGACCCGGCGCGTAGACCGGAAGCGTAGACCACGTGAACCGCGTGGGGACACATGGCACCTTCCTATTGGCGGGTGCACGCCGTCCACGTGCTCGGGGCACGCGGAACACGTGGGCGATGGGGACACGTGGCAGCTTCCGAGGAGGCTTGCATGGCTGTTTCTTGTTTTGGGACACGCGGCTCGCCCTGAATGGCCGGTTTTGCTGTTTCCTGTTTTGGGCCAGATTCGGTGTGGAGCCCGAATGAGTTTTGGCCCATTATATAAGCCACTTCTCTCTCTCTTTTCCATTTTCGAATTCTAGAGAGAGAAAGTAAGCTTGTGGCCTATATGAAAGTTGTTCCCCTCTCTGTCCTTCATCTCCCCTAGAAGATTCAGAATTTTTGGAGTTGCCGACAGCGAGTTATCTCCGACGCGGCGCGCTTCTACGTTTCCCTTTTTTTGGCTCGTTTCCGTTGCAGTTCAGTCGGAAAATTCCTGTGCTCTAAACGGGAGGAATTTTTGAGCGATTTCTGCGGCATCGCGTTCCTAAGAGGTAAGGCTTCGATTTTTGTGTTGATCACTTCGCTCCATTTCGTACTTTTGGCACGGTTCCCAGGTACCTTTGAACCCCCTTTTTCCAGTGGTGTTTTTCTGGACAGCACCGGATTATTCGATTTATATCTTGGCCTAGGAGCATCGGATCAAGGCTTATAAGTAGTCGATTTTGATCTACTCGTCGCAAGGAACGCAACCGTATTTTTTCTGGATTTTTCGGAGCACTGTACAAAGGTGAAAACTCCTCTTTTTCCGTGCTGTTCGGAAAATAGCAAAAACTGTGTTTTTGGGATTTGTATTTACGCCAGGCGCGTTGTTCTGTACAGTTGTGCACTGTTTTCGGTGAGTTGCGGGATTAGAGGACTGTGGACAGCGAGATCGTTATTTGGGTGTGGATTGCACTTTTCGAGGTGGGTGGTTGTTGCTTACCTCACTTTTGACTTGCTCACTAGGATTATTAGAATTTCCCTAAATTAAATGTGACAATTGATATCCTATTTGAGAACCATACATGTTGACCCCACAGATTATATGACAGCTCATTTATGTTAAATTGGGACACTGTTGTTGGGACAAATGCTATATCATAATCTCGCATGCAAATGACTTATCATGTTGGTACAGTAAGATCAACCTTTTCAAAATAAATATCAGACACTTTTCTACAGTTTTAAAAGAGGACAATTGCATGCTTGTATGGACATCTAGTTAGGCCACTATTTATTGCTACACTATCATATTGGACTTGACTTAGGAGAAACCATGCTTTATTGCTCTCCTTTTTATTCAGACGCATGTTGCTCGGTTTGAGCAGGGTTTTGGGTGTAGTGTAGTTGAGGCCATTGAGTCTGGGACAGGTTAGACTCGATTATGGGTTGTGGGGCATTGTGGTAACCACGGACATCAGGCGGTTGGCCAGATGTTGATTACTTTATCAGGTTTTGGACTTATGGGGTATTGCATCGACCGCGGACATTAGGTGGTTGACCGGATGTTTACTATTGCATCAGATTGAGTATCAGATCTCTTTAGTGGATGGTTTTTCCCACTTTGATCAGAGTCGTGATCCAGTCCTGCTGTTTTATTTCACTTATGATACTTATTACTGAAATACTTTACTCGTGTGGGTCGCTCCCCTCGAGTGCCACTACGGAGTGTGCGACAGACAGGCTTTGAGTCCTCGAGACTCCTTCTTTTCATCGGTGTTATGCGTCGGCCAGCATACCCGATACGGCAAGGCACAGCAGGCAGTACCAGTTCTTACTGGTTCATTGATTGGGTTATTTCAGGCAGGCATGTTAGATATTGATGCATACATTCAGTCACTTCGTTCGACATGGCATTTAGAGGCTTAGTAGTGGCAGTTAGCTTTTTATCAGCAGCCTTTATAGCTTACCACTGTTCTTTCCTTTTTGCCTCTAGTAGTCCTAGTGGGTCTGTCAGAGTTGAGGATTTACCCACTAGGGGGAGGCTACTGGTTTATCTAGTAGTTCTCACCCCCCATTGTTGTTTTCTGTCTCTTTCCCTTTGTTTTGCAGAGTCGTCTGCGGGAGCTGTGTAATGTACCCGATTTATGGTATATAAATAATAAAAATAAAAATGGTATGAAATACTATTTTTATTGAATTCAGAGAAAAGTGAGTTGTAGTTGAGAATTTAAAGTTTCAAATTCTAAAGCTTAAGTTCGCCGATTTCTGCGAAGTGGCGAAACTCAGCAAAAATACTTGTAACACATTTCAAATGTAATTACAAGTGCGTTGGAAGCATTTTGAATCGACGCAAAAGCCGTTGAGTCGAAAAGTGAGTTATGGTTGAGAGTTGAAGCATCAAATTTGCAAAGTTTAAGTTCTTGTTTGCCGATTTCGCAAAATGTCGAAATGCGGCGAAAAGACTCGTAACGTATTTTAAATATGATTATAGTCGAGTTCGGTGCGTTTTGGACCGACGCGAAGGGCATCGGGTCGAAAAGTGAGTTGAAGCCCCAGAGACTTAGCAAAATTCAGAAATTCTGAATTCTGTGATCGCGAAACTTTTTCGGAGCCCTGTTTCGAAGACTTAGAGTAATCAAAAAAAAATTCAAAAGAAATTGTGGAGTGTCTCAGAAAAGTTTCCTGATTAAAAGGGGTGAAATGCCGAGATGAGCAATTGGAGGAAAATAGGAGAACGAAGCGAAGAAAAATGCTTCGTGAATTCTGAAACTCCAGTTTTTGACAGTGCAGTTGATCGCGAAACTTTTTCGGGGCTCTCTTTCAAGGGATTAGAGTATCCCAAAAATTTAAAAGAAATCGTGAAGTGTCTCAGAAAAATTTGCTGATTAAAAGGGGTGAAGTGCCGAGGTGGGCGATTAAAGGAAAATAAGAGAACGAAGCGAAGAAAAATGCTTCGTGAATTCTGAAACTGCAGTTTTTGACAGTGCAGTTGATCGCGAAGCTTTTTCGGGGCTCTCTTTCGAGGGCTTAGAGCAGCCCAAAAATTTAAAAGAAATCGTGGAGAGCTTAAGAAAAATTTGTACAATAAAGGGGAGAAGAAAGATTGTAGTTTCTATTAACCAGATGATAGCAAAACGCGGAGAAAGAGGGGTACCCGAAATTGCTCTCTGCAGGGAAAAAAAACTGCAGCAGTGAGGGCAATTTGGGGAATTGATGGTTAAGTTGGGGGCATTTCAGTAAATTCACTATTTCCCCAAACCACCCACCTGCAGGGACATTTAATTCCCCTCTCTCTCCCTCTTTTTTGAAAACTCACTCTCTCTCTCCCTCTCTCTTTTCTGCTGGAGCAAGAAACTAAGGGAGAAGAAGAAGAAGAAGAGGAAGAAGAAGAAATAGAGGAAAAAGAAGCAGGAAGAGCATCTCTCTTCCTCCCTCCCTCTCAGTTTTTTTAAAAAGGGAAAACCTCGGAGATCAAAAGAGCGAAATTCATCTCTTTCAAGAACAGGGGAAAACATTGAGGTGGGCGATTCTGCCGAAATTGGGTGATCTCTCCCCTTGCTCCTTTGCTTTTCGATCCAGAAGCATGATAGTAGCCTGTTAGAGGCGTTAGGGAATCATGATAATAGTGGCATGCGTAGGAGATAAATATTATTTTATGATGAATATGGAAATAATTGCATGTGTAGATGTAATCAATTGTTGTGATCATATTAGGGTGTAACCCTAGGAATCATGTGAAAGCATAAGGAAAAGGAAATGCATGTTGGTAGTAAGACTTAGGAGAAAACCTAGATTTAGGTTTAACGAGTGGCATGATGACCTAGGAGATACACCTAGGTGGACGAGTGGCATTAACTTAGGGAATAATCTAAGGTTAAGAATAGAGTGTTAAACATAGAGTCAGAGAATTCTAAGTTAAACAAGTTATGGAACTTAGGTAAAGGAACCTAAGATGAACTAATAGGGTTAAACTCTAGTGATGAAATAGAGTTAGTGCAACCCTAGGTTAAACATGGAACAAGAAAATAGAGTTAGTAAAACTCTAGAATTCAGTGAGAAATCAGGAAACAGGGGGATTAGATTCTCAAGTTAAATAATTAAATAATGGAACCCGAGAAAGTCATAGGATGTCTGGGTAAATGGATCAATTAGTTTAACTTCGATCTGAGTTAAATAAAAGAGAATGGAAATAGGATTAATAAGCTCTAAGTTAGATAAAACTGAAAGTAACTAGTGTCCTAGTGACATAGTGCAGTGATATAGTGCAACCTTAAGGGTAACTGAAGCTTAGGGTGTTGAATTGAGAACAAGTAAGGAAAGTGTAAAAGTGGCTAGGAAACTAAAGATATTACCAAGTGGCAAAATAAGTGGAAATGGAAATGATCAAGTTGTTCAAACTTAAATTGGTGTTAGAGACACCCAAATTATCCTAGGATAAAGAACTTAGGATAAAAGAAATAAAGTTTAAATGAAAGCCAAAAGTAGCTAATGAGCAAGACAAGGAAATTGCTCGAGAGAGAGCTAAAAGTGGTTAATAATTAAGACAAGCAAATCGCTTCAAATAAACGAGAAAAGTAAAAGAGAAGCATTGAGGCATGAATGTTAACGGGAGGGTTGAGCATATGTCACTCCCGGGGAGATGAGTGCCTAGGTGCCTTAAACTCATCTGAACCTAAAGTGGAAAGAAAATGGTTAAAGAAAGAGAATGATTAATGAAAGGTAAAAAGGATAAGATAAACTACATTGGGCCGAGCACTACGGGAGGCAATGCTACAACCAGTTCTTGTTTGATTGGGGTTGTAGGCATCCGTCTTTTGGAACCCTCGGACCCTGTAAAGGAAAAGCCTAAATGGCCATTGGGAGGGTTGAGCATATGTCACTCCCAAGTGAATTAAAGTGTTAAAGCTAAGTTGCCAACGGGAGGGTTGAGCATATGTCACTCCCGGGGGAAGTGTGTGAGCAAGACTCAGCTTCCCAAGTAAAGGCAAAACAAAGAGCTAAAGGCAAAAGAAAAGATTAAGATAAAACGGGCGGACCTATGGTGAGAAACGCGACCCATGTTGGAGTTGCAGGCAGTGCCCCTCTCCCTGGTAGAGACCCGTTCGGGACGGTTCTTCCGTAGGACGGGGTAACACTTGCGGGTGTTATCGGCAACCTTAGAAATCTTATCTTATGGTAGCAGGACTACCGGGCTGGGGCCCATTGGATAAGAATTTCTGAGGGTTAACTTGAACTAAAGCACCAGAATTTAAAGAATAAAGAGAAATTAGAGTGGCCAAGGTGGCCGGGTTAGTTTGACCCTGTATACAGCGGCATAGTGGCCGAGTTAGTGCTTAGCAGCCTAGTGTGGCTAGACAGAGTAGTGCTGGGTCGATGAGTATACACAGATAGTGTAGTGATATATTATATTGCATAGCTGCATTTTGATATTGAGGATTTTAGTTTCCTAGCACTATTATTATTGCTTCCATTGGACCAAGTGGTGTAGGACACTTTTTCTCGGTGGTTGAACCTACTGGGAACTCTGTCGTAGTTCTCACACCCCTTGGGTGACCTCCCCACAGGTTCAGGTATGGATACAGCGGTCGAGACGTTTCAGATGCAGACGGCGAGGCATACGACAGGGGCAAGGGCCCAGCAGTGTAGCGACCTAGCAGTCTAGAGTCGCCAGCACCCATTTTGGAGTTTTCTTTTCTTGAGCGAATTTGTATGTGAGGATCAATGTAAACTGTAAATGTTTTAAGTTTTATTTTGAAAAAAAAAAAGTTGTAATTTTTATATAGTAGTTGTATGTTAAAGAGAGTTGTAACATAAGCAAGTTTAAATTTTCGCTCAAGTATGGTATCTTTCATCATCATCTAACTATTTGTTGAATGAATGAAAGTTTTAATTTCATAGTTTAGTTCTCTGATTGATTACTCTTCCGCTACACTAAACTGTGATTGTTGGAATAAACCGTTTCTTTCGGGTCTTGAAAGGTCATGCCCGATTGGCGGGTCTGTTGGCGCGCCCGAACTGTCCAAATTGGTGGTCTCGGGGCGTGACAGATTAGAGTGGTATCAGAGCCTAGGAATAGTCCCAGGTGGTTAGCAAACCTTAGGGAGACCCTAGGGATTAGCACGAGAGAGTGTGTGGATCATTGGGCGAAAGCACTTGATTGGGTATTGTAGTTCTCAAAAAGGATGTTGGGACTGATCGAGGGTGACGAGCTTTCATTCTTCGGATATTACGTTGGCGGCCGACAACGTAATGCTGGAGATGAAAAGGAGTACCCTCTTATACTTTCGCATGATTGGGTCGACGAGCCTTTTTGTCGGTATATAGACTGCGCGTTGCTCAAATGGCTAAGTTTGGGCTGGTTGTTTCGTTGTGGTGTGCATATTAGCGATGACACCACATAGGGAGACGCATCTGTATTGACTCGAGTCACGAGAGGGCTCGGGGTCAAACGAGGTACACGAGCTGCGATAGCAGGTGACCACACTTGTTGGTGTGGTCCAGCAGCAGGTCAAGCTTCTTGCCGTCAGCGAAAATTCCCCGCCGACAGGAAGACAGGTTCCGACGCCTAAGAGTGGCGTCAGGGTGACAGTCGGAGCAGAACAATAGGCTCCAGTGGCTAATAGCGCAGCAAGCTGAGGCTGCATAAATGACGCATGAGTATACGGCGTCGCCGCGTTTAGGGGCGACAGTAGAGAGAGTGGCAGTGGCCGCCGAACTTTTGGCGGCGCACCCTACACCTTCAGCATAAGGTGTCATAAGCTTGTGTTGGCTAGGTTGCTGGCAAAGTGTGGATAAAGAGGTCCAGCGAGAGACCGACTCACAGAATGCTGGTGATCGCTATGTGCGAGAACCAAGTTAATGTGCCCTGAGGGTTAGGGGCAAGAAAGATTTGCAGGCCTGGCAGGGGAATTCGCCCCTGATGACGGAAGTGACCGTGTGGCGTATTGATTGTGGCTGAGTTGCCGCATAGTGGAGTTAGTGAGGCCCAGAGTAGGCTTCAAAATGCGAGGATCTCTCGAAAGAGCGAGAGTTTTGTGGCGCCGTTCTGGCGGATCGGCGAAATGGCAAGGGTTGCCACCGCAGGATTCGCGTGTTAATCACCAGAGTTGGTGAACAGTTATTGTGGTGCCTCGACCCAGTTGGGAGAGTTACACAAGAGCCGTTGGGGTGCTTATGCAAATCTATTAACACTGGGTTGTTGCGAGTTAGCATGGGGGCGTAGGACGCCCAATTGTTCGGATGCTCATGGAGCACAGGTACCGTTTAGCCAGAGAGAGCCGGTTTGGTGGCACATTAGCTTTTGCCCAGTGTGGCCAGAGTTGATAGATTGTTTGGTTCGTGGATTGACGACTAGTTAGTTGGATTTTGCTCAGTGGAGCGTAGTGGTCGCGTGGCGACGATTAGCGGGTTCTCTTGGGGACGACCCGTGCCTGGACCATGTTTGTGGACTATGGGCCTGTAGCCCAGTGGGCAGGCGCAGTCGGCTGTGAGAGACAGCGGCCCGAGACCTGAGGGTGGGGCATGATAGAGATTTGGTCGGGACGATAGTCCGAGCGATGACCCGGGGACGTGGAGTGCCACGTGTGTGCATTGAGGCTATTAGTTCACTGAGAGTGTGATATGACCAGGCCGTAGTGCTAGTGGTGATCGAGGTACTGTAGCTCCTAGTAGGAGTGTTGGGGTAGTAATCCTAAGTGTGGATCTACCCGTATAACGATTGGGTATGTGGGCTAGTGAGAGCCATTGTATAGTGTTGCACTAGTTTTGGGCTATAGGACCCTATTGGACTGTGGTCTGTGAACCTATTAGTAGTCCGAGATATCGGGTTAGCTGATAACCCGTGGACTTAGAGCACTAGTAGCGTGTGTGATAGCTGGGAACTCGTGGATTGGCCTTGCCCTCCACATTAGGCAGCGGAGCGACCGGAATATGCGGTAAATGTAATTGGTTGCAGATGCAGCCTCATTATGAAGAGTTGATGGCAGAATTAAAGTGGAAATTTCGTAAGAAAAGACGGGGCAATTCGTGGCAATGGAGAGAGCAAGTGCTCAACTGTGTCTTTCACCTATTTGGTGAAAGTGGCCAGACACCAAGTCTGAGTTTGTCCCTGGATTGAGATAGGGATTCATGAATGAGTTGCTCGTGTAGTCGCAGCTAGCAGGCAATTTGAAGCCGGTCACGACATACAGTGAGCCCAGTAGTGAGGGCAAAATTCCTCCCTCTCGATCAAGTAGGAGTTGAGATGTGATTCAAGTTTCGAGGATGAAACTTATTTTAAGGGGGGTAGAATGTAATGTACCAGATTTATGGTATATAAATAATATAAATAAAAATGGTATGAAATACTATTTTTATTGAATTCAGAGAAAAGTGAGTTGTAGTTGAGAATTTAAAGTTTCAAATTCTAAAGCTTAAGTTCGCCGATTTCTGCGATGTGGCGAAACTCAGCAAAAATACTTGTAACACATTTCAAATGTAATTACAAGTGCGTTGAAAGCATTTCGAATCGACGCAAAAGCCGTTGAGTCGAAAATTGAGTTATGGTTGAGAGTTGAAGCATCAAATTTGCAAAGTTTAAGTTCTTGTTTGCCGATTTCGCAAAATATCGAAATGCGGCGAAAAGACTCGTAACGTATTTTAAATATGATTATAGTCGAGTTCGGTGCGTTTCGGACCGACTCGAAGGGCATCGTGTCGAAAAGTGAGTTGAAGCCCCAGAGACTTAGCAAAATTCAGAAATTCTGAATTCTGTGATCGCGAAACCGGGCTGGGGCCCATTGGATAAGAATTTCAAGGGTTAACTTGAACTAAAGTGTCACAGAATTTCCTGATTAAAGAGAAATTAGAGTGGCCAAGGTGGCCGGGTTAGTTTGACCGAACGCGGCATAGTGGCCGAAACTGGTGCTTAGCAGCCTAGTGTGGCTAGACAGAGTAGTTCTGGGTCGATGAGTATCCCAAAAATTTAAAGAAATCGTGAAGTGTCTCAGAAAAATTTGCTGATTAAAAGGATTTTAGTGCCGAGCATGGGCGATTAAAGGAAAATTGAGAACCAAGTGGTGTAGGATACTTTTTCTCGATGGTTGAACCTACTGGGAACTCTGTCGTAGTTCTCACACGCCTTGGGTGACCTCCCCACAGGTTCAGGTATGGATACAGCGGTCGAGACGTTTCAGATGCAGAAGGCGAGGCATATGACAGGGGCAAGGGCCCAGCAGAGTAGCGACCTAGCAGTCTAGAGTCGCCAGCACCCATTTTGGAGTTTTCTTTTCTTGAGCGAATTTGTATGTGAGGATCAATGTAAACTGTAAATGTTTTAAGTTTTATTTTGAAAAAAAAAAGTTGTAATTTTTATATAGTAGTTGTATGTTAAAGAGAGTTGTAACATAAGCAAGTTTAAATTTTCGCTCAAGTATGGTATCTTTCATCATCATCTAACTATTTGTTGAATGAATGAAAGTTTTAATTTCATAGTTTAGTTCTCTGATTGATTACTCTTCCGCTACACTAAACTGTGATTGTTGGAATAAACCGTTCCTTTCGGGTCTTGAAAGGTCATGCCCGATTGGCGGGTCTGTTGGCGCGCCCGAACTGTCCAAATTGGTGGTCTCGGGGCGTGACAGATTAGAGTGGTATCAGAGCCTAGGAATAGTCCTAGGTGGTTAGCAAACCTTAGGGAGACCCTAGGGATTAGCACGAGAGAGTGTGTGGATCATTGGGCGAAAGCACATGATTGGGTATTGTAGTTCTCAAAAAGGATGTTGGGACTGATCGAGGGTGACGAGCTTTCATTCTTCGGATATTACGTTGGCGGCCGACAACGTAATGCTGGAGATGAAAAGGAGTACCCTCTTATACTTTCGCATGATTGGGTCGACGAGCCTTTTTGTCGGTATATAGACTGCGCGTTGCTCAAACGGCTAAGTTTGGGCTGGTTGTTTCGTTGTGGTGTGCATATTAGCGATGACACCACATAGGGAGACGCATCTGTATTGACTCGAGTCACGAGAGGGCTCGGGGTCAAACGAGGTACACGAGCTGCGATAGCAGGTGACCACACTTGTTGGTGTGGTCCAGCAGCAGGTCAAGCTTCTTGCCGTCAGCGAAAATTCCCCGCCGACAGGAAGACAGGTTCCGACGCCTAAGAGTGGCGTCAGGGTGACAGTCGGAGCAGAACAATAGGCTCCAGTGGCTAATAGCGCAGCAAGCTGAGGCTGCATAAATGACGCATGAGTATACGGTGTCGCCGCGTTTAGGGGCGACAGTAGAGAGAGTGGCAGTGGCCGCCGAACTTTTGGCGGCGCACCCTACACCTTCAGCATAAGGTGTCATAAGCTTGTGTCGGCTAGGTTGCTGGCAAAGTGTGGATAAAGAGGTCCAGCGAGAGACCGACTCACAGAATGCTGGTGATCGCTATGTGCGAGAACCAAGTTAATGTGCCCTGATGGTTAGGGGCAAGAAAGATTTGCAGGCCTGGCAGGGGAATTCGCCCCTGATGACGGAAGTGACCGTGTGGCGTATTGATTGTGGCTGAGTTGCCGCATAGTGGAGTTAGTGAGGCCCAGAGTAGGCTTCAAAATGCGAGGATCTCTCGAAAGAGCGAGAGTTTTGTGGCGCCGTTCTAGCGGATCGGCGAAATGGCAAGGGTTGCCACCGCAGGATTCGCGTGTTAATCACCAGAGTTGGTGAATAGTTATTGTGGTGCCTCGACCCAGTTGGGAGAGTTACACAAGAGCCGTTGGGGTGCTTAAGCAAATCTCTTAACACTGGGTTATTGCGAGTTAGCATGGGGGCGTAGGACGCCCAATTGTTCGGATGCTCATGGAGCACAGGTACCGTTTAGCAAGAGAGAGCCGGTTTGGTGGCACATTAGCTTTTGCCCAGTGTGGCCAGAGTTGATAGATTGTTTGGGTCGTGGATTGACGACTAGTTAGTTGGATTTTGCTCAGTGGAGCGTAGTGGTCGCGTGGCGACGATTAGCGGGTTCGCTTGGGGACGACCCGTGCCTGGACCATGTTTGTGGACTGTGGGCCTGTAGCCTAGTGGGCAGGCGCAGTCGGCTGTGAGAGACAGCGGCCCGAGACCTGAGGGTGGGGCATGATAGAGATTTGGTCGGGACGATAGTCCGAGCGATGACCCGGGGACGTGGAGTGCCACGTGTGAGCATTGAGGCTATTAGTTCACTGAGAGTGTGATATGACCAGGCCGTAGTGCTAGTGGTGATCGAGGTACTGTAGCTCCTAGTAGGAGTGTTGGGGTAGTAATCCTAAGTGTGGATCTACCCGTATAACGATTGGGTCTGTGGGCTAGTGAGAGCCATTGTATAGTGTTGGACTAGTTTTGGGCTATAGGACCCTATTGGACTGTGGTCTGTGAACCTATTAGTAGTCCGAGATATCGGGTTAGCTGATAACCCGTGGACTTAGAGCACTAGTAGCGTGTGTGATAGCTGGGAACTCGTGGATTGGCCTTGCCCTCCACATTAGGCAGCGGAGCGACCGGAATATGCGGTAAATGTAATTGGTTGCAGATGCAGCCTCATTATGAAGAGTTGATGGCAGAATTAAAGTGGAAATTTCGCAAGAAAAGACGGGGCAATTCGTGGCAATGGAGAGAGCAAGTGCTCAACTGTGTCTTTCACCTATTTGGTGAAAGTGGCAAAACACCAGGTCTGAGTTTGTCCCTGGATTGAGATAGGGATTCATGAATGAGTTGCTCGTGTAGTCGCAGCGAGCAGGCAATTTGAAGCCGGTCACGACATACAGTGAGCCCAGTAGTGAGGGCAAAATTCCTCCCTCTCGATCAAGTAGGAGTCGAGATGTGATTCAAGTTTCGAGGACGAAACTTATTTTAAGGGGGGTAGAATGTAATGTACCAGATTTATGGTATATAAATAATATAAATAAAAATGGTATGAAATACTATTTTTATTGAATTCAGAGAAAACTGAGTTGTAGTTGAGAATTTAAAGTTTCAAATTCTAAAGCTTAAGTTCGCCGATTTCTGCGAAGTAGCGAAACTCAGCAAAAATACTTGTAACACATTTCAAATGTAATTACAAGTGCGTTGGAAGCATTTCGAATCGACGCAAAAGCCGTTGAGTCGAAAAGTGAGTTATGGTTGAGAGTTGAAGCATCAAATTTGCAAAGTTTAAGTTCTTGTTTGACGATTTCGCAAAATGTCGAAATGCGGCGAAAAGACTCGTAACGTATTTTAAATATGATTATAGTCGAGTTCGGTGCGTTTCGGACCGACGCGAAGGGCATCGGGTCGAAAAGTGAGTTGAAGCCCCAGAGACTTAGCAAAATTCAGAAATTCTGAATTCTGTGATCGCGAAACTTTTTCGGAGCCCTGTTTCGAAGACTTAGAGTAATCAAAAAAAAATTCAAAAGAAATTGTGGAGTGTCTCAGAAAAGTTTCCTGATTAAAAGGGGTGAAATGCCGAGGTGAGCAATCGGAGGAAAATAGGAGAACGAAGCGAAGAAAAATGCTTCGTGAATTCTGAAACTGCAGTTTTTGACAGTGAAATTGATCGCGAAGCTTTTTCGGGGCTCTCTTTCGAGGGATTAGAGTATCCCAAAAATTTAAAAGAAATCGTGAAGTGTCTCAGAAAAATTTGCTGATTAAAAGGGGTGAAGTGCCGAGGTGGGCGATTAAAGGAAAATAAGAGAACGAAGCGAAGAAAAATGCTTCGTGAATTCTGAAACTGCAGTTTTTGACAGTGCAGTTGATCGCGAAGCTTTTTCGGGGCTCTCTTTCGAGGGCTTAGAGCAGCCCAAAAATTTTAAAGAAATCGTGGAGAGCTTAAGAAAAATTTGTACAATAAAGGGGAGAAGAAAGATTGTAGTTTCGATTAACCAGTTGATAGCAAAACGCGGAGAAAGAGGGGTACCCGAAATTGCTCTCTGCAGGGAAAAAAAACTGCAGCAGTGAGGGCAATTTGGGGAATTGATGGTTAAGTTGGGGGCATTTCAGTAAATTCACTATTTCCCCCAACCACCCACCTGCAGGGACATTTAATTCCCCTCTCTCTCTCTTTCTCTCTCTCTCTCTCTCCCTCTTTTTTGAAAACTCACTCTCTCTCTCCCTCTCTCTTTTCTGCTGGAGCAAAAAACGAAGGGAGAAGAAGAAGAAGAAGAGGAAGAAGAAGAAGTAGAGGAAAAAGAAGCAGGAAGAGCATCTCTCTTCCTCCCTCCCTCTCAGTTTTTTTAAAAAGGGAAAACCTCGTAGATCAAAAGAGCGAAATTCATCTCTTTCAAGAACAGGGGAAAACATTGAGGTGGGGGATTCTGCCGAAATTGGGTGACCTCTCCCCTTGCTCCTTTGCTTTTCGATCCAGAAGCATGATAGTAGCCTGTTAGAGGCGTTTGGGAATCATGATAATAGTGGCATGCGTAGGAGATAAATATTATTTTATGATGAATATGGAAATAATTGCATGTGTAGATGTAATCAATTGTTGTGATCATGTTAGGGTGTAACCCGAGGAATCATGTGAAAGCATAAGGAAAAGGAAATGCATGTTGGTAGTAAGACTTAGGAGAAAACCTAGATTTAGGTTTAACGAGTGGCATGATGACCTAGGAGATACACCTAGGTGGACGAGTGGCATTAACTTAGGGAATAATCTAAGGTTAAGAATAGAGTGTTAAACATAGAGTCAGAGAATTCTAGGTTAAACAAGTTATGGAACTTAGGTAAAGGAACCTAAGATGAACTAATAGGGTTAAACGCTAGTGATGAAATAGAGTTAGTGCAACCCTAGGTTAAACATGGAACAGGAAAATAGAGTTAGTAAAACTCTAGGATTCAGTGAGAAATCAGGAAACAGGGGGATTAGATTCTCAAGTTAAAGAATTAAATAATGGAACCCCAGAAAGTCATAGGACGTCTGGGTAAATGGATCAATTAGTTTAACTTCGATCTGAGTTAAATAAAAGAGATTGGAAATAGGGTTAATAAGCTCTAAGTTAGATAAAACTGAAAGTAACTAGTGTCCTAGTGACATAGTGCAGTAATATAGTGCAACCTTAAGGGTAACTGAAGCTTAGGGTTGTGAATTGAGAACAAGTTAGGAAAGTGTAAAAGTGGCTAGGAAACTACAGATATTGCCAAGTGGCAAAATAAGTGGAAATGGAAATGATCAAGTTGTTCAAACTTAAATTGGTGTTAGAGACACCCAAATTATCCTAGGATAAAGAACTTAGGATAAAAGAAATAAAGTTTAAATGAAAGCCAAAAGTGGCTAATGAGCAAGACAAGGAAATTGCTCGAGAGAGAGCTAAAAGTGGTTAATAAGTAAGACAAGCAAATCGTTTGAAATAAACGAGAAAAGTAAAAGAGAAGCATTGAGGCATGAATGTTAACGGGAGGGTTGAGCATATGTCACTCCTGGGGAGATGAGTGCCAAGGTGCCTTAAACTCATCTGAACCTAAAGTGGAAAGAAAATGGTTAAAGAAAGAGAATGATTAATGAAAGGTAAAAAGGATAAGATAAACTACATTGGGCCGAGCACTACGGGAGGCAATGCTACAACCTGTTCTTGTTTGATTGGGGTTGTAGGCATCCGTCTTTTGGAACCCTCGGACCCTATAAAGGAAAAGCCTAAATGGCCATTGGGAGGGTTGAGCATATGTCACTCCCAAGTGAATTAAAGTGTTAAAGCTAAGTTGCCAACGGGAGGGTTGAGCATATGTCACTCCCGGGGGAAGTGTGTGAGCAAGACTCAGCTTCCCAAGTAAAGGCAAAACAAAGAGCTAAAGGCAAAAGAAAAGATAAAGATAAAACGGGCGGACCTACGGTGAGAAACGCGGCCCATGTTGGAGTTGCAGGCAGTGCCCCTCTCCCGGGTAGAGACCCGTTCGGGACGGTTCTTCCGTAGGACGGGGTAACACTTGCGGGTTTTATCGGCAACCTTAGAAATCTTATCTTATGGTTGCAGGACTACCGGGCTGGGGCCCATTGGATAAGAATTTCTGAGGGTTAACTTGAACTAAAGCACCAGAATTTAAAGAATAAAGAGAAATTAGAGTGGCCAAGGTGGCCGGGTTAGTTTGACCCTGTATACAGCAGCATAGTGGCCGAGTTGGTGCTTAGCAGCCTAGTGTGGCTAGACAGAGTAGTGCTGGGTCGATGAGTATACACAGATAGTGTAGTGATATATTATATTGCATAGCTGCATTTTGATATTGAGGATTTTAGTTTCCTAGCACTATTATTATTGCTTCCATTGGACCAAGTGGTGTAGGACACTTTTTCTCGGTGGTTGAACCTACTGGGAACTCTGTCGTAGTTCTCACACCCCTTGGGTGACCTCCCTATAGGTTCAGGTATGGATACAGCGGTCGAGACGTTTCAGATGCAGACGGCGAGGCATACGACAGGGGCAAGGGCCCAACAGAGTAGCGACCTAGCAGTCTAGAGTCGCCAGCACCCATTTTGGAGTTTTCTTTTCTTGAGCGAATTTGTATGTGAGGATCAATGTAAACTGTAAATGTTTTAAGTTTTATTTTGAAAAAAAAAAAAGTTGTATTTTTTATATAGTAGTTGTATGTTAAAGAGAGTTGTAACATAAGCAAGTTTAAATTTTCGCTCAAGTATGGTATCTTTCATCATCATCTAACTATTTGTTGAATGAATGAAAGTTTTAATTTCATAGTTTAGTTCTCTGATTGATTACTCTTCCGCTACAATAAACTGTGATTGTTGGAATAAACCGTTCCTTTCGGGTCTTGAAAGGTCATGCCCGATTGGCGGGTCTGTTGGCGCGCCCGAACTGTCCAAATTGGTTGTCTCGGGGCGTGACAAGCTGCTGGGCCATCAGCGGCAGATCGAGGTAAGGGGATAGCGGAGTAGCTAGATCGTCTGCCCCGACCATGAGAGTGGATAGACTTGTATTGTACCCCTTTTGTATCTCAGACTGTAGCATTTTACTTTTGGGTCTGACTTTTGCCAACTGGTTGTATTTATTTCTGTGAGCTGGGAGTTTACTGTATTATTACAACTTGTATCTTATTTCCAGTCTGAGATTATTATGTAGTTCTTTTTAGTTCAGCTCTTTATTATGCTCTTTTATTGTATCTCTTATATCTTAGCAGGTTACCAGCGCTTCGTGTGCATGAAAAATTCTGTGTGCACGGCGGATCTGTTGGTGAGCCCGGGTTCTGGTTTACACCCGGGGCGTGACAGCGGGTCTGGCGCGCACCGGGGGCAAGGCTCATTTAAAGAAAAAAAAAATGTATATGTTTTTCGCTCTTTTAAAACCTCCGGGGCGTGACACTCATCTAAGAACATGCTATGTATACCCACTCGCACACGAGGTGCTCACAAAACTCAATCTCAATGACTGCCAAAACTGGCTCAGTCAAGCCTGCGCCTGTCGTCTAGGAACCCACCTGCCCACTACCACGCATCTGCAAAAGGGCAGGATTTACGTGGGGCGTCCTAAACTGACTACTAGGAACGCACCTGCCTACTCCACGTGGGGCGTCCTAGTCTGACTACTAGGAGCGCACCTGCCCACTCCACGTGGGGCGTCCTAGTCTGACTATCTCAATCATCATCATCACACATCCGGAGCGTAACTCGAGGGGAGTGACCCCACCGAGCTCAAGTATCTCATAAGTCTCTACTGTCTCATAAGCGGCACATGCAGGCTATGATCCACGATCAAACAGATCGGAAACTCAATGCTCAGATAGCACAACTCAGCCGGGAAACCCTCCACGACTCGATCAGGGAATGCCTAACACTCTCACAGCTATGTCGGAGAACCCTCCACGACTCAATCTGATAATGCACAACCCATGGCTAAGTCGGGAAACCTCCACGACTCGATCTACCAGAGCCCAAAACTCTCAAAGCTAAGTCGGAGAACCATCCCCACAACTAAATCAGAAATACACAATCCACGATCTAGAATAATCCCATCAATCTCAGCGAGGAATCTCAACCTCACATGACACTAGAAACTCAACGCACAATGCTCTAAAAAATCCACTCGGCCCCCTGGCACAAGTATACATGCATCCTGAACCTACTCAATCCCTCTGGAAGCTCTCAATATTTTTAAAACCATTTTCAAAGCCCAGTTTTCATTAAAACAGGTCCGATGATTTTTAAAATGGTTCAGATGCCAATCTAATGCCAACTAATCATGCAGTCTAGTGTCAAATCACTCCTAGATCATGCTAAAAATATCTGGGGCTCATAAATGTCTTTCTATAATTTTCTAGGCAACTATCAGAATTACCAGCTATGCAAATAAATAAGCTAAACATGATCAACATGCATACAATAGCTTTAGAAGGCATTCCATACATTTTGAAGAATTCCAACCCACCTCAAATGCTTTCCGCAGGCAAACGCTGAAGTCGGTGAAGCGCCGAACCGCTCACTGTCAAAACCCGCCGAAACACCAAACCACGCCGCGTGCGCGCTCGCACGCTGCCGCGGACCTCGGAAAATCCCCGGAAGCTCAAATAAATCCCTCGAGTCCTCTAATAAAAATCTGCGCGCACTCCGACCCACTCCACAGCCGGCTCACAGCACGCGTGCATGGATGCGTGCTCCCTTGGCTCCGCACAGTGAAATCCACATGCTCACAGCACAAGAAGAGGAGAAACACAACCAAATTCAAACTCAAAATCTCATTCTAAATCTATAAAATAAATCCAAGGTTCCATCTTGAAGAATCGGCCAACTTACCTCACAGGCGGCCGACGCGCGCGCGGCTCCGCTCAACTCCAAGCAGCAGGACACACAAGCTGCACCCTCACGCACACTTTCTTTTCCTTCTCCTTCTTCTCTTTCTTTTCCTTGCTTTCTCTCTTTTCTTTCTTTCTTTCTTTCCTCTGGTTGTCGTGGAGAAGAAGGCAGGCGGCTGGGGCTTCTTTATTGAAGGTGGCGAGGGCAAAACACAGGGGAAGTGAAAAGACCAAAGTGCCGCTCACTAAAATCCGAAACCTGCTTAATCTGGACACACTGAGGTGCTGGGTGCCGGTACCCCAAGCTGGGTACCGGTACCAAACCGTTTAGTTCCGGAACCAAACGTCGGGTTTCGGAACCAAACGTCGGGTTCCGGAACACAGCCTGCAGTTCCGGAACCCAGACTTTGGTTCCAGAACTCAAGCTCCAAACCCTCCAAATCCAAAGTCTGAAGCTTCCTCAACGCCGCGGCCAACTCACTTTTTGTCCCGGAAGCTTCTGCAACGCTCTGAAATCTCACGAACTTCACTGTAACCATAAAATACACTTGTCCAAAGTTTTTCCCACTCAGAAAGCTCAACTGTGGAGTCGGTGTGCTCAATCCGAGATCCAATACTCTTACAAGAAAAACCCTCACTGCATTCTCTTCTCATTTCTTTTCTCGTTCCTTTTCTCAACTCCAAAGCGGGTTACAATTAATTACTTAAATCCTTTAATTGCCAACTCCAACTCACTTTTCGCCTTCGGGGCCTCCGCATAAATCTGAAACCTCTCGAATTCCGCTATAACTTGAAAATACACATGTTCCAACACTTTCCAATTCCCGCGCACCACGGCGGGGTCGGTACTCTATCCAATCCAATATTCTACAAGTACACAAAGCCCTGAAATCCCCGATTCAAACTGGGCTTCCAAGTTTCGATGCCGCTAACTCACTTTTCATCCCGAAGGCTTCCATGCCGATTCGAATCAATCCGATCTCAACTGTAAGCACAAATGGAACACGCCTAAAGCAATTTCTCCGCACCACGCTATCTTGCGAGGTCGGTGCACTCTACAAAGTCCCGGTACTCTACAGATTGGACACCCTATGTTGATGCACTAGGGAGGCGCAGGCTTGACTGGACCAGATGTGGCAGTCAGCTCGATTGGGTCGATTGTGCACCTCGTGTGCGAGTGGTTGCGTACCTTTCATTGGTTTTTTCCCATTTGAGCATTTAGATAGAGGCATGGTAGCTATAGAGTATCTCTAGCTTTCTTGTTCAGTTTTTACTGCTTCGTTATCTTATGCCTCTAGTAGACTTAGTGCGCAGACCGTCGGGCCTGGTGGCGGTACCCACTGAGAACTCCCTTTTTGGTGTAGTTCTCACACCCGTTGGTGGTTTTCCCCCTCCTTTTTCTTTCCTCTCCTTTGTTTTGTTGAGTCTTAGCGAGTGTTGCTGATTCCACGGTGGTTGTTCGAGGCAAGGGAGTCGCGAGCTAGATCCCTACCTATCTTTAGAGAGTAGCTGTACCCCCACATTGGAGACTTGTAGTACAGTCAGTAGATTATTTTATTTTCACTTTTGAGAGATCATTGTATTGTGAGGATTTGACTTGCACTGAGAGCCTATACACTGATGTATTATTTCATGTTACCTCCCTGTTGAGTTCTGGGTTATTGTATTTGAGGATATTGTATGATTATCACTTATGGGAGATGGATGTTGTATCATTATTTCCAGTTGTACAGATGGTTGGATTTTAGTTTTACAACAGATTTATTTTATAGCTCTGATATTTGTTTAGCTGTAGTACATTTTCTTGCAGGTTGGACGCTTCGCCTATGTGGGGTTTCGTATAGGCGGCGGATCTGTTGGCGAGCCCGGGTCGCTGTTCGACCCCGGGGCGTGACATAGGGCATCACTCCATGGTCTCCACACTTAACCAATCTTTCCCAAACTTCGTGGGAAGAAAGAAGAGACCCAGCAGAAGTTGCTGGTCATCTAATTTCACGACCAAAACCATTGGTTTAATGGTTCGCCCAAGGCGGAGGGAAACTAGGTTTCCGGCAATGCAACTCCACCGCCGGCCAACCGGCGGTTCCTCGGCTTCGGGTCTGGGCAGGGAAAGTCCCTAGGACCTCACAAATCCACTGCCATGGGTCTCGGGCCAAGAAATCGAGTGTTAAGAAAATCCTCACCTTGGTCGGAGTTGGAGAAGAAGGAAGAAGTGTGGTCCCTCCTCCGGCGTCGCGCGGCCATGGCACACCCTAGCTTCACTCAAGCTCGGCCATAGCAAGTCAGAGAGGTCTCCAAAAGGTTCTGGAAGAAGTCCCTGAATGCTGGCTTCCTTCACCGAGTTCAAGGAAAAGGGATGATGGTTGGCTCTTCTTCGGCAACCCAGGGTTCAGGGGGGGTGCCCTATCGCTTGGAGGACTTAAGAAGAGTGTGACGGTTATGAGGATTCCCCTAGAATAGCTTAAATGTAACTCCCATGAACCCAAGAGTCACTATTCAATAGTTGCACTTATTTGACACAAAATGCCATTAAGTCCCTAAACACTTGCTTCACAGCCCCAAGGTCCCTATTGTAGATGATAATTGCATGGATGCCCCTCTCCAAGAAGGCCCAAGCGAATTGGTTTATAAAATGTGGACTACTTTGCAAAAATACCCCTCTTTTCTCTCTTTTTTACGCTTTTCGAGACTCTAGAGTGGTCAAATTGGAAAACAGACTTCGTCACGACGTTCGGCTCGACGAGAATTATCAAGTAACGATTTTGGTTTCTTTGAGTTTGAGCCTTAATAATTACTCCATCCATCTTTAATGTGTATTTTTACAGTTTTGCACGCTTTTCGATAACCTAGACTAGTCAAAACGTAAAAACGGATTGTGCCATTGTGCTCAGAACGTCGAGATGGTTCAAATCGAGTATTTGGTTCCTCAGATTTGGACTACAAACAGTGAATTTAGACAACATCGGCTGAGAGGCATTTGATTTATAGGATTACTATTCACCTTAAGTCACCACTGCTACAACTGTATTGGCTAATACAGACGTCAGCAGCCACTGAAACTTTTTTGGACTAAAAAATTTCATTTATTTTATTTTCAAATTTCTAGAGTATTACATCACCTACACCTTATAAGAAGTTTTAGCGATGGGTACGGGTTGATCACGAGCGGCGTCCCCCGTGCGACTGAGGAAGGCGAGGATCGGGTCTAGAGTTTCGGCGAGGTCGATCGGGGGTGGAAGATTTCCAACGACGGAGAGTCGGATTGGGCGAGGGTGGCCATGGAGTGGACGGTAGAGATTTTGACCTTGGAGGAGGAGGAGAGGGAGAGCAAGGAGGCTTAGAGGTTCTCCACGACGGGAAGGAGGAGGCAAGGATTGAGGGTGGAGGAGTCGAGGGAGAGGGCTTTGTTGCCAACGGAGATGGCGAAGAGGGAGGTGGTGGCTTAGAGAGAGAGGGAAAGAAGAAGAAAAAGAAGAAGAACTTAAAAAGGGGGATAGCGAGAGAGGAGAAAATGATGTTGGTCATAGCATAGGAGTTTTTGTGGTTGGGTGTGAATCGTGTGTAGAATTTGATTTTAGGTGTATAAGTGACTCATTGGGTTTCGAATCCACAATTAATTTATTGGAGGTTGGGAATGGGAAAAGTCCATAATTAATTCATTAGAGGTTGAGAATAAGAAGAGTCGAAAAAATCTCAATTTAGTTTTTGTGGTTGAGTGTGAGTGCGTGTAGAATTTTATTTTAGGTGTATTAGTAGTTCATTGAATTTCGAGTCTACAATTAATTCATTGGGGGTTGGAAATGGGAATAGTCTATAATTAAGTCATTGAGAGTTGGATGAGAAGAGTCGAAAAATTTTTAATTGAAAAAAATTTTGCCACGTGGCAAGAAATATGGTGAATAATAGATAGGTATAGATGGGCCCTATTCCTAATTGAAGATGAGCCAACATTCGAAGCCCTCGCTATCAAACCTTTTCATATTCTTTTCACCTTCTTCTCACGATCAAAGCGTTTCACATTCTTTTTATCTTTTTCTCTCGATCAAAACCTTAACAATTAAAATTCTTCATTCTCTTCTTCCGCTCTTCTTTGTGCTAGTTTTGAATCCGTAATTAAAAAAAAATAAGTAAAAAGGGTATAAAAATTAAATAAATAAAGGAGAAAATGAGTGAGAGGAGAGGTTAATAATGGTGGATTGAAATTTTTTTTTATACAGAGGAAGCCGTTAAAAATATTTTTGGGAGGATATTTTTATGTGATTCTAGCAACTTCGACTTTTGCAGGGACGTATTTGTGAAGGCAAAATTAATATTTTGATTATATTTTGTTAAAAAAAAAATAAATTAAAAAAACAAATATTACTATCACTAAATTTTTTAAAAAATAAATATGAAACTTAAATTTTGTAAAAATATATTTATTATTCGATAAATAAACTTATAGAGAACTGTACAAAATTATTTATATTTTTAATGTAATTTTTTTTTTTTACTAACAAATAAATAAATTTTAAATAGTAAAAATTTGGCGAGCACACCTACTAATTTAATTCACAAAAAAAGAGAGGGGTGAAGTAAGAAGAGGAGACAAAAGTCAGGTGCGTGAAGAGGACGCGAAGAGCACGCAAGGCGACAAAAGAGATAAATTAAAGAGCGCCCCTCTTCGTGGAATGGGACAAGAGCCTCCCACCTCATTCATTTTACTATGATCTTCTTTTTCTTTTTTTTTTAAAAAAAAAATTATTAAGAAATATTATTTATATATTTATAGTCGATAATATTTTATTTAAAAACTAACAAAAAAAAAATAGAGTTTTATTATTAAATAAAAAAGAGTGGTACGGCTAGGAGAAATGTAGAAATTTTCAGTTCAAATTTAAATCTAACATATCTGAATCCAATTTAGAATAAAATGTTTAAATCCGATCAACCCATTTGAACCCATCATAAAATTTAGAAAAGAACTTATAAAATATATATTAAATTTAAATTTTAAATTTAAATTTTAAATTTATATTATTTAAAATAAAAATATGGTAATTATAGGAATATATACTTTATGCATCCTTTTAAAACACACTATTTAAAATTAAAAAATAATCTAATATAGTTTAACTTTATTATTATATTAAACTATCATGTAATCGGATTCTTCATCTGGTTTGTCTGAACTTTTATGTCCGGATTAAAATTCAGATTTTAATCGAAATAGACTAGTTTGTCAAGACCCGATTTTTCTAAAAAAAACTCTGTTTTTGTTGGAATTCGATTATTTTTTTCGATTGGAGAATATTGGTCAACCAAGTCGAATTATATTTTGCTAGGCTCTCGTGCATGATTTATGTGTAGCATTGCTTTTATCTAATTTTTTTTTTATAGAACGAAGGCTTCTTTGGTTTCGTCTCCTTTAAGGGCAGATTTGCTTCAAAGCCTTGAGATTGGACAAGTAGGCTCTCATACACTTTATATATATATATATATATATATATATATATATATATATATATATATATATAATAGAGCTTATATGCTTTTAAAAGCACAAGTCCATCCAAATTTGTGAATTTTTTATCATTGAATTTGTATTGAAATTTATATTTTTTATTTTTTCTTTCTCTCTCTTTAGTTGATTTTATAATAACATAAATTTCAATACAAATCTAATAGTAAAAAATTCACAAACATAAATTGACTTATACTTCTAAAAGTATATAAACTCTACTATATATATATATATATATATATATATATATATATATATATATATATATAAAATTGAGCTTCTATATTTTTAAAAATATTAAGTCATTAGTGTCGATAGGTTTATAATTCTTGAATAAAAAGATATATAGTTAGAATGATAGTGGATCTTTGGATTAAGTGAGTGATTGATAGAATACAATAATCTAAAAAATAAAATTAGTTAACAAAATAAATCTAAAAATAAAAATTTACCATCACCAATTACTTAGTGCTTATACAAGAATAATAGTGGGACTATATATATATGAGTAGTGCTACCGGTACATCATGGTTCGGGGTGTACATCATACACCCCGACCATGTGTGGCTGGGATTTAGTTACAATTAAGCGGGATTTCCATATACTCTATTCTCACCCCGCCTAACCTTTTCTCTGTTTCTCTCTCTCGCACTCGCTCTCTCTCCATTCCCTCTCTCTCTCTCTCGCGCTCGCGCTCTCTCTCTAGGGCTCTTTCTCTTTCTCTCGCTCGCTCGCTTCGACTGTCGACCAGCAGGCGAGGGCCGGTAAAACCAGGGCTCTATCGTCTCCGTCATTTAGGGTTGCCTTGGAATCGCCTTGCGAAGCACCCGAGGACTGCTCAACGAAGAGCTCTGTCGCCTCCGTCACCTCCATTGTGTAGGGTTTAGGGTTTAGTTACCTCGCCTCACCGCGCCGATCGGTAGGGTTTTCTTCTTTTTTTTTTCTTTTTCTGTTTTTGCTTCAATTTATGTTAATCTTGTTAATCCTGAAATAAGTGTACAAATTCATATAGATGGGTTAAGCACAGTTATAGATGGGTTAAGCACAGATATAGATGCCACCCAATTAGACCATTTCCACTATCTCTTTCCACTATTACCCACTTAACCACATTTGGGAAAAACAAATGTGGTTCATTGTGTAATTGTATACCGGTACCAACCTTTGGAACACATATGTACCGGTACACTTTTTTGTGTACCGGTACACTTATTTGTGCACTAGGATAATGGTATTCACTGCAGGTACATTCTGTTTTGTACACTAGGATAATGGTAGTTCTCTTTATAAAAAAATCATTCTCAATTTTTTTAATTAGCTAATGAAAGATCCCTTTTCATTCTCAAAGAAGAATTTAGTTTTTTTTAATATATTTTTTTGTGTTCCAACAAATATAATGACATGTTGAATTGAAAATATTAAGCATTATTCTCTTGTAATTTAAGTGTTTTAGAATAATTAATGAATTGCTACACGTGATTTTTATAATGCAGCTGAAGATATGGTTTCTACCAGACGTATGGCGTCCAGTAGATTGGTCGAGGAGGCAACCACTAGTAGGCAAAGCACTACTTCCAAGATTCATGAAGAGAGAATAGAGAGAGCAGTTCAAGATATAGCAAAGAGGACGACAAAGATTGAATTAGTTTCTGGAAGATGTTATCCAGCCCATTTACATAATATAATGATTGTAGAAGAGTCTCCGAAGACATCGGGCAGCTATACGATCGCTGGCGCAGCACTACGGGAAGTTATGTCTATGGAACAAATGACATTGTTGAGAACAACTCCATTTGCTTCATACCTCGACCTCCCACCACTAACCCAAGACTTAGTATTAGTTGATAGTCTCCTCAGCTTTTGGGATGATGAGAAAAGAGGAGTTACAATAGGAGAAACTTTCTTTCCCTTACTTGCGGATGAAATAGCTGTTTTGGTTGGGTTACCGACGCAGGGGGAGCCGATTCATTGGGGTCAAAAGAGTGTGAAATCGAAGATTTTTGATAAATACTTCAACGGCGATTATAAGCACGCCGATAGAAGAAAACTCCACCATATTTTGTACAGTCTTGCTGGTCAACAGGGAGAGGATGCAGTCAGCGATTTTGTCTCGGTATTTATATTATATGTTTTTGCCACTGTCCTCTTTCCAACGAGCCACTACAATGTTCCCAAGGCCTTATATAGATATATAGATGATGTACATAGAATTGGTGACTATGCTTGGGGGCATGCAGTATATAATTTTCTTGTAAGTTCTATATCGAAAGCATCTCGACGTGTAAAGCGTCGGAATTGTGGGCACGAAAGAAACGCTGGCTATATTGATGGGTGTACAGTAGCCTTCATGGTGAGCACAATTGAAAAAAAAAAGTGTGTTAGTATATTTTTTATTTTGTAAATATTCATTTGTTCATTCCATTGCTGATAACTGGTGTTGATCATAAATGTAGAGCTGGGCTTTTGAGCACATCAAGGGTTTGGGTACTTCTGATGGGGACAAGGCTGTTCCACGGATAAGAAAATGGAAAGCTTCAGCAGCTTTTAGGAGCTATAATAAGCTGATGAAAAAATTATTGTCTTATTCGCCTTCAGATGTAATAAATTATATAATGATTGTTAATTTATAACATTTCCTTAATTTTAGATAAATGTATCTATCTAATTCCATGTTATATATATATATATATATATATATATATATATATTGCAGGTTATACCAACCTTTACATATCGTCCAGAGGAGATGTATATATTAAATCGTACCGCACGAGTTTGGCAGCCACCTCAGGTATTGTATAAGTTAAGAATTATAAATGTTATTGATCTGGGTTACTTTACGTATTTTTCTACTGACCGTCTTGTTTTTGCTTCTTTATTATTTGAGATTCAAGCGAAAACTACCGTGACTACTACCTCTAGCGCTGGGGATAGTAGCAGTATTCATAATTTACTTACTAATTTGGAACAAGCTGTTTATGGCCTCGAAGAGCGGATTAAAATCTTGGAAGCAGAGAATATCAAGTTAAAGGATATAAATAAGAAGCTTCAGGACCAAATTGTGAGCGGCTCTGCTGTTGCAGTAGGAGAAGGCGGCGCGACAGGCGATGTCGAAACAGAAAATGTTGAAGATCAGGCTGAAGGTGGGCAACACACATTAGGGAAAGAAACCAGCGAACATCCTGTTGATGCTGGTGAGATTAATATAGTGGTGCCCACTGCCGATATTAAAATTGACGTCCCGTCGAGAATTGAAAGGATTAAAGGCTGTGAAAGGAAGCGAAAGGAATTATCAGATGATTTCACGGCCGGGAAAAGAGGAAAAAAAGCATCTTATATTAGAAAGCGCCGCCTTGATTCTAAAGAGCAGGGGTCGAAAGAAACTGAAGCATCAGATTCTGCTTCCGGGGCCATTGCCGACGTCCTTACGGTATTATTGTATTAAGTTTATTGTATTTAATCTTAACAATTTTATAAAGTATGACAATTGCATAATTTTTGGAATGATAACAGGCATTAAAAAAAGAGTATGATGATCCAGAAGGTGGAGTTTCATCCATCAATGTTCCGGATGAACCCGCTCTGGATAGCTCACCCGGATTCATTATTGAGTCTCGTCGCGAATATCCGGGTCGAGATAAAATTCCTAAAGAGAAAGATTTTGCAAACAACTTTTTTATAGCACAACCAATAACTAAGTTAGTCCACCATATCATATATTCTTTTAATTGTTATATATGTCTATTTCCATTTTCTCATTACTTAGCATAATATTTCTAATTCTTTTTGATAGGGGAGCTATATGGGAAGATAGCACCATAGGGTCGGATTCGCCTTGTATTAGTGGCGAAATCCTCCGAAAGTTCTTATTTGGAGGCCCGACCCGCGATGAGGTTCGTGCACTGAAAACGATAAAAAACTAGTTAATTCTTGTAATATATATATATATATATATATATATATATATATATATATATATATATATATATATATATATATATATATATATATATATATACATATATGTGTGTGTGTGTGTGTGTGTGTGTGTATGTGTGTGTGTGTTTTAACATAATTTCTTGTTGTTTTCTAATATAGGTGATAAATGTATATTTTCATATTCTTAATACGATGGATATGAAGGGTGTACAGAAATTTAGCCATCCTGCTCTTTTTTGTCGAACTGAAGTTTCGGTGAGTTTCATATTTGTTTCAGTTCTATATTATTTTTATAAAGTTACATTTATGTATATATCACCTTAATGAAACCACGAATTATACGTGTCTTTTTAAGATCAAATTTAGCTATTTTGTATATATATGACAACACATTTGAGAATTTAGATTGTACTCGATCTCACAATTTAGTTCTCTTATTTTGTGACATTAAAATCTGATCCCTTTTATTGTCACGCCCCGGGGTCGAAACTGCGACCCGGGCTCGCCAACAGATCCGCCACCTATGCCAAATCCGCATAGGCGAAGCGTCCTACCTGCAAAAAGAGCTACCGCTAACAGATATCAGAGCTAAAAGATAAAACTGCTATAGAAATAAAATCAACTACTGTACAACTGAAAATAAAACAACAAGGTCCATCTCCCAAAAATGATAATCATACAATAACCTCGAGTACAAACTCATAGCTCAACAGGGAGATATCTCAAATAAAACATCAGTGTACAAGCTCTCAATACATCATATCCTCACTACAACAGTCTCTCAAAAGAGGAAATAAATACCAATCTACCCACTATACTGAAGGTCTCCTCAAAAGGGGGTACCGCTACTCTCCAAAGATGGGTCTGGATCTAGCTCGCTACTCCCTCACCACGCACAGCAACCACAGAACGGCAACACCCGCCAAGACTCTGCAAAACAAAGAGGAGAAAGGACAAAAGGGGGAAAACCCCCAACGGGCGTGAGAACTTCGCAATAAGGGAGTTCTCAGTGGGTATCGCCACAAGGCCCGACGATCTGCCCACCAAGACTACTAGAGGCAAAAGATAACCTGATGCAGTAAAACTGAAAGAAGAAGCTGGAAACACTCTACAGCTACCATGCCTCTAACCAAATGCTCAAATGGGGCAACTCTGATGAAGATATGCAACACTCGCACACGAGATGCTCAATCGACCCAATCGAGCTGACTGCCGCATCGGGTCCAGTCAAACCTGCGCCCACCTACAACCACCTCCCGCTGACGGGCAGGAATTACGTAGGGCGTCCAAACGGACTGACTCGCTATCGAGTAGTGGCTCATGCAGGCTATAGTCAAATCCATGCCCTCTCTCTCTCAGAACGGAAAGACTCAAGATGCTCAACCTCTCACACAATGGTCAAAGAACTCACAACGACCACGGGACCACCGTCAAACCCCGAACGGTTCCCAACAATACTAGCACTGGTCTAAACACAGCTACTAGACTCCACTCGGTCCCCCAGGCACGAGTGTAACAAAAAGTATCTGACTGAATAAACCCAATCGATAGACCAGTAATCACTGGTACTGCCTGCTCTGCCGCGACGGGTATGCCAGCCTACGCATAACACCGAAGCAAAGGAGTCCCAAGGACTCAAAACCCAGCATGGTGCCCGGCGCTCTGCACCGTGGAAAGCCTACTCCGGAGTGGCACTCGAGGGCAGCGACCCACACGAGTAAAGTATCACTGTATCAAGCATCACTGTATCGAGTATCTCTGTAACCTCTGTCTCATAATAGCAGGACTGGATCAAGACTATGATCAAAGTGGGAAACTCCGTCCACTAACAAAACCCCGATCTGATGCAATAATACTCAAAAAGTGGGAAACACCATCCACTAGAACAAATCTGATACCCAATCTGATGCAATAGTCAACATCCGGTCAACCGCCCAAAGTCCGCGGTCACCGCAATAACCCATAACCCACAATTGGGTAAATTAATCAAGATCCGGTCAACCGCCTACTGTCCGCGGTTGCCGCAATAACCCACAATCCAACATCAAGCACACCCTGTCTCTGACCCTAAGGTCCCAGCTACACTATCCCAAACCTCTGCTCGAACCCGAGCAACATGACTCAAAAGTCTAAATAAAAAGGAGAAAGAAAGCAATCATGGTTTCTCCTAAGTCAAATTCCAATATGTAGTGCAGCAGTAAAAGATGGCCTAACTATATGTTCATACACATATGTCCATACAAGCATGCATTTGTCCTTAAGAAGGATAAAGAAAATAAACCTCATGCCAGAATTAGCAATGACCATACCTGTCCATGATTTTCGATCCATAATCACTCCTTGGAGTAGAACCTGCACATAACTACATAATCCTATCCCAATGCATAAACCAGCCTCATAAAAGGTTATGTGCTAATATGGCATGATAATTAATCCAGATATGGTAACCTTGCCTTAGGTGGGCTTCCACTAATCACCAACATGAATATTTGATTATACCATTGTCATACTATGAGAAATTCACTTGCGATTTCCATAGAATCCTCACTGTTCAACTTATCGACCAATTTCAGTTATTGTACCGTACACCTGCATGCAATGCTAACATATAACAATATAGAGAACCGTCCACCGGTTCCGGGAATAAGGCACCCACCTGAAAAGCTGACTGTCCAAAGCCCAACAGCTGAAAACACCAGATAACTCTAATCCCTTGCTCCAATAAGTTCAGCACACCCGTAACCCTCCTGGCACAATACAAAGCTCACTAATTACACTTAGGCTCTCAATTATTGCTCTTATAACCACATACAACCTCGGATTCAAAACTGTTAAATTATCACCTGCAGAAAGTGCCCAGGAAATTCCAAGAAAAATATCACAGCGATCCTCGCGTCGATAGCTTCGCAACGGTACCTTGCACGCCCAAATCGGAGTTCGGTAAGCCAAGATAAAAATTCGGCAAGGGGGTACACTCATACAAAAATCTGTATTAAAACTGTACACTGTTCACTGAGAAAACAGTAATTTTCACCTCTGATGAAATCTCAGAAAAATCCAAGAAAAATACGAGCGCGTTCCTTGCGATCTGTAGATGAAAAAGTTGTATAAGCCCGTTTCCGGCTGACGCTTGTGCGCAAAGATATGGCCAAAACACCTTGATGCTGTCCCACAAAGCCAAACAGAAAATGGGTCACAGTGTTGCCTCGGGATCCGTGCCAAAAACTCGCAACGGGAAAACGCGATCAATACGAAAGATGAAGCCCTACCTATTAGGAGTCTGCCGGCGCAAGAATCACAGCAAAATGATCTCGGGGTAGCCCAGGGGAGCTAAAACACTGTCGCTGCGCCGAAGAAGAACCCAGGAATGCAACGTCGCGCCGCACCGTAAAATGGGGAACCTCGGGATTCGTGCCTTCAAAAATCCTAGAACTTGGCAGGAAGATCAAGGGTGAAGAGGTGAACAACTTAGCTTAAGGGGGCTTGGGCAGAAAGTGAAAGGGTTGAGAGAAAGAAAGCAAAGAAGGGGGGGCTCGGGTTGGTATATATAGTGCTGGAGAAAACAAATGGGAAAATTCCCATTCTGTCCGGGATTTCGGGCGCCCGGAAATTTCCGGGCGCGCACAGTGCGGCCCGGCCCACAACTTTCGGGCGCGCACAGTGCGGCCCGGTCCACCACACAGCCCAGTCCACACTCCCCCGGGCCCCCACTGCACCCGGTGCACCTGCGCCCGCGAATGGCGACGCGACACGTGGCCCGGCAACCCGTGCACCACGCACGTCGCGCCGTGGACCGCGCACGTCGCGGCTGACCCGGGCCGTACGGCCACCTGCCCCGGGCGTACGGCACCTGCCCCGGCCAACGACTCCACAGGTTGTGTGGACCGGGAGCACAACACCGAACCAATCACCTCTCGCCACGTGTCCACCCGGTCTACCGTGCACCCGGACCAAAATTCAGTGGACCGCGCCTGCTGAACCGGCCAACCGGAGAGCGCCACGTGGCCCGCCCCCGGTGCACGACCTCCGCGGTGGACCGCGCGCCTGCCCGCGCCCCTGTGCGCCTGCCCGCGGCCGCGCGCCGCCTGCCCGAGCGCCTTCCGCCGCCTTCCGCCGCTGCCCGCCGCCGCCAGCCGCCGCCGGTGATCGCCGGAAGTACTGTTCCGGCATGAACAGTAACCGCCAACCCAAAAACATCAAGCAAATAGCCCATCTTGACCGTTTTCCGCGCGCTGATTCCAAAAACGGTGTCCATTTTGCCAAATTCCAAACCTATAATTTGCCGGAGGCTCCCGCAAACCCCAAAAACTGCCAAAACTTCCGGGAGCCCGCTTTTGGGCATCCGGACTCAGAATTAAACAAACAAAAAGCCATTTCCAAGCGTTTTTCCGCACTGAACCCAAATCCACCCTCTGTTTGGCCAAAATCCTTTCCTAAAATTCGGCAAAAGCAGCCGAAGGCCAATACATCCAACCAAAGCTCACAGGGTCCATCTCTTGTGTCCAAATAGGCGCGCGAACACCGCCGACAAGCCACGTAGGCTTCCAGAAGCTGCTGGTCACACTGAAGAAGCCCAGCAAAGGTCTGGGTCACCACATCCTCCCCCACTAAAAGAAAGTTTTGTCCCCGAAACTAAGGCAACTCCCAGGGAGTCTCAAAAACCAGGGGTCAAAATTCAACACCGCCGTCTCCAGCTCCCCAGTCACCAATCACTCCCCGTGATTACTCCTCAGCAACAACAACAGCAACAACCAGTACGGCATAGCCCGATTGCGCAATTCCCTCACCTCACGAGTCGGAATTCGCAACGGGCGTCCCTCGTACTCCAAACTCTCACAGACCCCAAAAGGAACGAGTCAATCACGGGTGAGGGGTCCAAAACATAACACTCTTGAGCTGAGACGCAGAAAAACCTCCAAACACCAACAAAAGACTGGGGGAAAGGAACGAACAGCCTGAGTAACACGCTCTAAAATCACTCCCAAGAGCCAGCTCAACCCAAGCGACCCGAAACACTACCACACAAACACCTGCACAGAAAAAGGGGCCCAAACAAGCAGGGGTTCACACTCAGTCGCCCTCAAAACTCAACCACCTAAGTGGATTGCTCAGCCGCAGCCTCTCATCAAAAGGGATCCTCTGGGACACAAACCCAAACTCTGTACATCAGAATGGCCCCACACAGCGCCAGCTATGGAACCGTCAAACTCGACTCCCAAATAGCTCTTCTGCTCCAGGCATCCGCCACCACAGTGGCTCTGTCGGGGTGATACTGGATGCTCACAAAATCCAATGGTGGCTCTACAGCCACTACGGGAGGTATCACAATAACTCGCAATCCATCTCCCACCACTGACTAGGTTAGAATCGACGCTGGTACCAATCTCATCACCCGGTCATCAAGTTCTGCTGGCACTATCCGGTCCAAAAACTCCTCACCCCAACAATGACCGTCGATCTCGGCCAGCCTTATAAAGCATCCACTTTGGCCGAATTTCCACCGCCGCCCCTTCGGCTAGAAGAAGTAGTCCAGGAAGATATGCTCTCGAAGCTAAAACTTGTACCACAACGACTAGGCATAAAGCTTCATCCCCACAGACTTGTCACATCGACTACAAATGCTGCACAAGCTCTAAACCACTCAGGGAGGGGGTAAAACCAAAATATCCCAGGAGAACGCCGCTATCAAACCGTTCAAGCCCAACAGAAACACAGAATTCCTCAATCTAGAGGCAACAGGGCATTAGTCAATCCATTGGCTTCACTGTACTCATATATCCCTACCGTGTCCTGAACACCAACTAGACAATGCCCTCAGCTGAAATTCCAAATTGGCGCAGGCATCACACAATAACTGCCGGAATAAAGCTCCTTCAAAAGGTTCTAAATAATACCTGGACTTGCCTGGACTCCAATCCCAAAGGGCTCTCACCGTCGTGTATCAACGACGTGGCACTAGGTCAAACAGACCCTCTATCCATCAAATCCACGCACCTAAGAAATCAACTCTCGTAGCTCTAAAGGCGGTATCCAATGAGGGGCTAATGAAGTTGGCGCGGTTTCAAGAATCACGTCAATCGCAATCTTAATCTTCCTTTCTGGCGGCCTAATCATCGGCTTAGGTGGACTTACACCTGGGATTTCATGGACAATAGGGACATCCTTAAGTCCCGCTGCCGCCGTAGGCACCTCTCACACGGACGCTGCAACCTGTGTGCTCAAAAAGTCTCAACAAACAAAATGCCTTCCATTATCCGCCTCGCAAAAAGTCAAAGTCCTTTCTCTCAGCAGTCAACATCCTGTGGCACTATGCCAACCGATCCCAAGCACTGGGTCATAACACTGAGCTGCCGTAGAAACCAATAAGTCTGCCGGCATAACTTACGGCCTCTGCTGCACTGGACAAGCCTCCTCCACTTGCACAATGCCAACAGTAACCTGTACCTCAAGTGCAAGTGGTAACGACTCTACCGCTAGCCCATGCAGGAACGCAACATGTCCTAACTCCGACTGCTGTGAAGAAATCACACCTGCGACAACTCAATCCACTACCGTGGCGCCCTCCAACCGGGCGGCACAGATTCATCCGCTCGATGCAAGTGGTCGTCGCTCAGCCTGCCAAAATATCAAGACCAATCACAAAGGGAGCACGACCTCTGTCCATGCTCACACTGAGATGCCGAACGTGGTCTCTCGCAAACAACCAATCCACGCTACCAGCTGCGCCACTCTGATGAAAGGGTTGTTGCTGTCATCGGGGTCCACCCAACCCCTGACGTCTCAGAAATCCACCTGGGTATCATCGTCATACGACCAAGCACAATTGATTCATGCGATTCCTTATACAATTATCCTTACTAAGCTCACCCCTCAATCCCAAATAATACATTCAAAATATGCAAATGATAATTCACAAAGGGTAGAATTCCCTTGGGTAAGCTTTGCATTAACCATCCACAAGGATATCCACCACCCAGGAAAGCAAAACAAAAATGCCTCTGCCTGCCGACCTGTCCTCCATCACCTAGCGCCAAGCGCCTCCCTCCAGAACTCGCCTCTAGCGGCAGATCCCCGTCCAAGGAACTGCAGTGTCCAGCTCCAAACACAATGCCTACCCCGACGAGGCATCCACAGTCCAAAACCCAAACAGGAGGGACCGAAAAGAAACTAAGGAGTATCCTGGCGCAATCCACTCCCAATCTCACTTATCCTATGTGCCTCGTCCCTCGAAACCTGGAGCGCAGTTCAACAACTGCAAAAACTCTCTAGCACAGGGAGGCTCTCAATTGATCACTCCATCACCCCCAACCACAACTCTGCCTCCAAAGGCTCCGAGCTCAATCTTACGAGTCGGGGTGGTTCATCTGCCAAGTCTGGCTCACTCAATCGAACATGCCCCACAGCTCCTATGCTGTCAACCATCCACCCCTACCTCAGTGCCTTGGCATTAAACATTGGCACGGAGGGGGGCCACACGCTCTATTGGCACTACAGAAATCCCTGCTGCTGAGGATACTACATCCCTGGCGGTCTCAGAAGAAAAGTACTGTCATGGCCGCCCACTGCTCTGACAACTGCGTCACCAAACTAGCTGCGCACTCTGCCAGCTGATATGCCTCTGACAATCCTTTCATCTGGGTCGGAGTTCTCTGACCTCAATCCGGGTATCCGGCCCAAAACCAACCGCTCAAGCTCAACTGCCATGACAGGATGCACAAGGGTCCCAAACCCAGCGTCGGGGGGAACACCGCTCGCCACGACGAAACCACAAATCAGCACACAACAACGCTCGACCCAATCCCGCGAAAGTACTAGAGCATGTCACCCATTCCATAGCGTTATGTTGTCTTGCAGCCAACATAACTACTTAGGAGAATAAACATGCCAATCACTCATCCCGTCCCTCGGGAGAGGGGTGTAAAACTCAATCAGGACTCTCGCTACAAATCACGACTCTCACGAAGTCATCCTAGGGTCCAACCACAAGCCTAGGGTTTCTAAGTCCACCATGACCTACAACCTAGGCTCTGATACCACCTAATCTGGTCACGCCCCGGGTCGAAACTGCGACCCGGGCTCGCCAACAGAATCCGCCACCTATGCCAAATCCGCATAGGCGAAGCGTCCTTACCTGCAAAAAGAGCTACCGCTAACAGATATCAGAGCTAAAAGATAAAACTGCTATAGAAATAAAATCAACTACTGTACAACTGAAAATAAAACAACAAGGGTCCATCTCCCAAAATGATAATCATACAATAACCTCGAGTACAAACTCATAGCTCAACAGGGAGATATCTCAAATAAAACATCAGTGTACAAGCTCTCAATACATCATATCCTCACTACAACAGTCTCTCAAAAGAGGAAATAAATACCAATCTACCCACTATACTGAAGGTCTCCTCAAAAGGGGGTACCGCTACTCTCCAAAGATGGGTCTGGATCTAGCTCGCTACTCCCTCACCACGCACAGCAACCACAGAACGCAACACCCGCCAAGACTCTGCAAAACAAAGATGGAGGAAAGGAACAAAGGGGGGAAAACCCCCAACGGGCGTGAGAACTTCGCAATAAGGGAGTTCTCAGTGGGTATCGCCACAAGGCCCGACGATCTGCCCACCAAGACTACTAGAGGCAAAAGATAACCTGATGCAGTAAACTGAAAGAAGAAGCTGGAAACACTCTACAGCTACCATGCCTCTAACCAAATGCTCAAATGGGGCAACTCTGATGAAGATATGCAACACCTCGCACACGAGATGCTCAATCGACCCAATCGAGCTGACTCTGCCCGGCCTCGGGTCCCAGTCCTCAAAACCTGCGGCCACCTACAACCACCTCCCGCTGACGGGCAGGAAATTCCGTATGGTCGTCCAAACGGACTGGACTCGCTATCGAGTAGTGGCTCATGCAGCGCTATAGTCAAATCCATGCCCTCTCTCTCTCAGAACGAAAAGACTCAAGATGCTCAACCTCTCACACAATGGTCAAAGAACTCACAACGACCACGGGACCACGTCAAAACCCGAACGGTTTCCAACCAATACTAGCACTGGTCTAAACACAGCTACTAGACTCCACGGTCCCCCAGGCACGAGTGTAACAAAAAAGTATCTGATGAATAAACCCAATCGATAGACCAAGTAATCACTGGTACTGCCTGCTCTGCCGCGACGGTATGACAAGCTACGCATACACACGAAGCAAAGGTTGTTCCCAAGGGGGGATCAAAACCCAGCATGGTGGCCAGGCGCTCTGCATCGTGGAAAGCCTTACTCCGGAGTGGCACTCGAGGGAGCGACCCACACGAGTAAAAGTATCACTGTATCAAGCATCACTGTATTCGGAGTATCTCTGTAACCTCTGTCTCATAATAGCAGGACTGGGATCAAGACTATGATCAAAGTGGGAAAACTCCGTCCACTAACAAAAACCCCGATTGATGCAATAGTACTCAAAAAGTGGGAACAA
>CM055061.1:37311791-37419763 GCA_029204045.2 Tillandsia leiboldiana
CATCATTCCTTGTACGGGAACCCTCTATTGTTGTCCCCTTTTGAATAACATTTATTTTAAATATAGTTGTATAACATGCAGTACGAAACCTTCTAGAATGTTCGGTATGCATCTATTGAGATTATTAAGGATCCACAAGGATCTAAATAGGTACTATCAAACAACTAGAGGGGGGGGTAAATAGGTGTAATACTTAAAAACTCAATCTCAGTGCAAAATAAAAACCAATGCGGAAAATAAAAACAGCACACCGAGATATACGTGGAACTCCAATCCAGGAGAAAAACCACGGGACCAACACGCAATAACAATCCAATAAGAATAGAAGAATAACAAGGTGATTACGACTCCACGGACTCAACCCCTCCTTCAGCTTCTTCGGACCTTGCGCTGACCGGTTGGATATCCACGCAATAACAATCCCTAAGAAAAGAAGAATAACAAGGTGATTACCGTCTCCACGGATTTAACCCCTCCTTCAATTTCTTGGACCTCGCGCTCCACCGTTTTGCTCGTCCATGCTCACGTTCGAATCCACGAACGCACGCTTCGAATCCACGAAACGCCTTTAGCACACCGAATCCACGATGCCACGTCGAATCCACGACGCAAACTCAGTCGATAAGAATATTGACTTCGATGGTGATCCTTTGCTTAGATTATCAATGAAGAACCGTAGAAGAAATCTCTAAGCAAAGATTAGATCAATTCGACCAAAGATATGTTCTTGAAGGAACCATCGAATTGACCTAAAAGAGGCTATAAAGAAGAACGATGAAAACCTAGCCTCTAGGGTTGCTCTCAAGTGTTTTAGAAATTGATCGGCCGTAGCTCCCACGTTTTTTGAGAAACCCTAAGTGTCTATTTATAGTTTAGAAACCTTTGGAAAGAGATAAGAATCAAAAACATACCTTATCTGGAAATTTTCAGGACGGCGATCCGGATCGGATTTACTGCGATCCGGATCGTCGTAACGAGATTGACGATTCCAGAAACCAAGGGTTCGGGATCCGGATTGCAAGGTCCGATCCGGATCGTTCATGCAGTTCAGCAAAGTCCCATGTTCGGGATCCGGATCGGAATGGCCTAGGATCGGATTGAAATTGCCAATGAACAAGTACCCTTCGGGATCGGATTGCAAGGTCTGATCCGGATCCTGAACATGTCCATGTCCAGTTTTTGATTTTATGGCAATTAAAAGTTCATCCAAGTGTTTCTACACTAAAGAAAGTATTCGGATCACCCAATTATTTAGTTAAACATACCTGATCCTCTTGAATACTTTCTTCTTGAGATTGATGTAACTGATCCACAATTCTTCAACTTCAATCTTCAAGACTCAAGACACTGAGTGTCAACTTTGAGCTCTTGTTGAATCTTCTCTAAGTCTTTGATTGCGGATTGACAATTTGATCCCTTTAAGACTCGACTCAACTCAATGACATGACTCACGAAATATGCCAAGACCAAACTGTCGTAACAATCTCCCCCCTTTGGCAATTTCGTGACAAAACCCAAAAATACATAAAAGCGCTCAAGTCACTCATCTTAAACCAAAAAATCGAAACTCAATGTCATCACCAAAACATTGATTTTCCTTTGCGTGAAAGATCCAATAAATACAAAATTACATTTGAACCAAACAGTCCTAGAACATACTCTATGACTTAGGACTTGGAGTCTTAAAATGATTGTAATTCCTACAAAACAAAACTCCAAACAGAATCAAACGTTAGTCGTTAGAAATTAGAATCCTACATTTGATTCGTCTTCCTTTTGGTTCTTTTGTTTTTCGGCTCTTTCAATTTTTCTTCGTCTCCCCCTATCTTGAGCATCTCTAACATGTTGTCCATGTTCTTGAGCATCTATGTTCTCCCCCTTTGTGATACGATCATCATTTTTCGTTCTCCCCCATTTTTCCATTTTCGTTTGTCCTCTCCTGATGATCTTATCTCCGTCATTTCTCTTCTCCCCCTTTTTGTCACAAATTGTCAAACAGCGAACATACTAGACAAAAGGAAATCACTAACAACATTAGTTCATAGAGAAAGAGAGATAAAAGCTCAGTTCCGGTATATAACAAAAATGCAGATTGCGTACCTGTACCAGAAAGCAAAAATCAAATAATTTCTTGAAACAAATCCAAATTTTAGAATCTTTTCAAATACCGATTTGTATTCCATCAAGAAAACAATTTAAGTGCTTTAACCAATGAATTAACAAGATGTCATTCAATCCAATTAATTTCACAAGATTAAAAAGATTTACTCCTAAATCATGAAAAACATAGATAAAACATTATAAACAGTTTTTCATGTTATATTCATCAAACACAAGTCATCAAAAATAATCTTGAGATCCAAAGTCTATCAAGATGTAACGGATGTACAAAGATGACTTACAGAGATTTCCAAATGACATCAATTTGATTTCTTACCCTTTCAAATTTGAGATAAGCACTAAAATACCTAAGGGTGGCTCTTTGAGCATCTTTCAACTATCCCACCTTATACCAACCAGGAGATTGTTCAAAATATAAGAGTTTTGCATATAAATCTCCAAATGCTTCAACTAAAGATTTTCTCATAAAATACTATCAAGCATCCATAACATGTGGTAGCTTCACACACAAACCGGATGACCGGGGTGGCAGCTCTTTCCAACATGTGGTGGTAGTTTTCACACTCCTTTCGGATGTAACTCTTTCCACATCTTTTGCAAATCATTTCAATACCCTTGTAAGAATGCAATCTGTTACGTGAAAGAATTAAATCCCAAATTTTAGCCTATCGGTTGTCTCACGTTTATCACAAAGAATTCACACAACCGAGATAGATTAAGCATCTAAAGATCACACATGATTTCTAAAATTTGATGCTTATAATATCAAAAACTCCTATAATGAAGTATTTTCAAGATTATGATTATGGAGTAAAGTTGATAATCCAAATAAAATTAATTTGGAGTGTATAAAAGTGAAACCCTTTTTATTCAATGCACTTGTTCAGTAAAAACCCTTTTGTTCAAAAACAAAGTATAAAAACGAAGAGCATTGAAAAAACATGTAATGCAAAGATTAAGAAAAATATGAAAGGAAAACTAATCAAAGCATTACATACAGTCATAAGCTATTTAGAACTTAAGACAAGGAAAGATATCACCTTTCCGAATCCAAAATCGCTGGATTTTGGGTTGTCTTGATTCGTTGTGGCCGGGGGTTGTCCGCTTTGACTGTTGATCCACCTTAGGTCTTTGCCTCGCAGTGATCCACTTGAATGATTGATGTTGTGGCTCGGACCTTTGGTGGGTTGAGTGAACTCCTTTGACTTGATGTGTCTTTTGATTCCGTTGAGTTCGCTCCGTAGATGAAGTTGCCGAAGGACTCTTCTTTCTCTTTTTCGGGCAATTCTTCACCAAATGTCCTTCAAGTCCACATAGGTGACAAGTTCTTCCTTTCAATTTAGTTGTGGAACTTGAAGCCTTCACAGTTTGGTTCTTTTTGAATCCCAAACCAACCTTGCTTGTTTGACCTAATCCGGACATACATTCAAGTTTCTTGGAACCGGTTGAAATCCTTTGTATGTCGGATTTAAGTTGATGAACTTGCTTGGTCAATGCTTGATTGGTGACATGAATTTCCTCAAACTGCTTTTCAAGAAAATCAATCTTGTTAATATGGGAATTAACGACCGTTTCCGATTGATTTATCTTTTCTTGGAGGATTTTATTATTATCCAATAAAAGCTCTCGTTCCACCTCGAGATCATGAAGTTTGATCTTTAAAGCATGATTCTCGTCTTGATTTTCAAGTCGTTGCTTCCTCAACTTCTTGATATGTTTGGCCATCTTCTTAGATTCCGCAAGAAGTTGTTGATATGCCTCAACGAGTTCTTCCTCGTCCGACTCCCCCTCACTTGATGACTCTCCGCCGATTATTGATGTTTCATACAAAATCAAAGGAGTAGAGTCAGTGACTAAAGATGATAAACAATTATTAGAAGAGGGAAAATGAGAGGCATGAGAAGCAACGATTTTTCCTTTTTCCTCTTTACTTGAGGTTGATTCATTAGAAGTAGAATCGTCCCAAGTTTTCGCTTGCAAAGCCTTCTTTTTGTATGATTTCTTAGAAGGACAATCCATTGAAAAATGGTCGTAGCCTTTGCATCGATAGCATTGGATTTCCCCTTCGAAATCATCTTTTTCTTTTTCTTTAGAAGGTTTTGCAAAGCTTTTGAGGTTAGAGGATTTAGAACCCGATGATCCTTTAGAAGGTTTCGTGGATGAAGATCCATCGGTTCGATTCTTCCAAAATTTCCGACGAAATTTCTTTACGATCCGCGCCAATTGTTCTTCAAAATCGGCAAAAGAGATTTCATCGTCGGAACTTGATTCGCTATCTTCTTCCTTTGTTGATTTGAATGCAATACCTGTAAGCTTAGAAGAAGACTTGGAAGAAACTTGATTAGTAGGAAAAGTCATTTCATAAGTTTGCAAAGCACCTACTAATTCCTCTACACTCATCTCATCCGGATGACTAACGGTTTCAATGGCGGTAACCTTTACCCTAAACCGTTCCGGAAGAGTCCGAAGTATCTTTCTTACAATTTTCGACTCCGGGATCTTTTCTCCTAAATTAGCACATGTATTTATTACATCTTGAAGTCTAGTGTAATAATCTGTAAACAATTCATGCTCTTCCATATGAATAGAGTCAAATTGACTTGTAAGCATCTGGAGCTTTTGAATTTTTACAAGATTAGTACCCTCATGTGTAATTTTGATAGTATCCCAAATTTCCTTCGTGGTTTCACACGCGGAAATTCTTGTGAACTCAGTCGAGGAAAGAGAGTTAAAAAGAGCGTTCATACCTTTCCCATTGTAAGAAGATCTTTCGAGTTCCTCTTTGGACCATCTAGAGCGAGGTTTTGGGGTAGTAGAATTTCCTACTTCCTCAACAGGATGCACCCAACCGCATTCCACGGATTGCCATACTCGCTCATCAATTGCGATGAGAAAAGCTCTCATCCGCACTTTCCAATAAGCATAATTAGTCCCATCAAAAAGAGGAGGTCTATAAATATTACCACTTTCACCCAACATGATAGATAAACCTAAAACCCGCTCTGATACCACTTGTTGGGTTATATGTAATAAGGATCTAAATAGGGAAAAAAACACCTAGAGGGGGGTGAATAGGTGTAAACGTATAAACACTCAAAAAATCGTTGCGATAAAAACCCAATGCGGAAATAAAAATAATACGCAAGATTTTTACGTGGAAAACTCCATCACCGGAGTAAAAAACCACGGGACCGATAACACGGCAGAAATCCACTAGAATTAAAACACGTACAAGGTGATTTACCGTACACACTTACGACTCAACCTTTTCCATACGCTCCTAGAGGATCTTCTCCGCACGCTCCGCGACGCTTCTCGAATCCACGATCTGCGCCCAACGCCGAATCCACGGCGTCCAACGTCGAATCCACGACGTCCGACCGAATCCACGGTCTTCACCCAATAGCACCCTTCGAATCCACGAACGTGCCTCGCTCCGAATCCACGAGAGCGGTTGAACCTTGAATCCACAAGGACACGCGAATCCACGCGCCGATTTTTGGGGTAAATCGTTGTTTTTGGGTGGTGATGATCCGCCGAATACTTAGATCAAAGATAGATCGGAAATACCATCTAAGTATTCATTAGTTTGATTCAACTCAAGATGTGAGTATGAAAACCTAGAATCAAACTAATCAATATAGATGAAGAAACATAGAGTGTTCTCTAATGATTTCCTTTCTTCTCTATATGTGGATCTAGAGCCGTAAAAGATGATATATGAAAATGACGGCTATTTTCCTTTTTATCGGCTTACCCTAGGAAATGAATCATAGGGTCTATTTATAGGTTAGAAACCCTAGGAAGGAGATAAGAATCAAAAACCTAACATTTCTGGAAATTTTACGGACGGCGATCCGGATCGGATTAGCTGTGATCCGGATCGTCGTAACGAGTCAGGTAATTCCAGAAAAAGGAAGGTTCGGGATCCGGATCGAAGTGCTTGATCCGGATCGTTCATACAGTTCACCAAACATCAACGTTCGGGATCCGGATTGCGAAGCCTGATCCGGATCGTTCAAGGAAGATGGTAAACTCAGTGTTCGGGATCCGGATCAAGAGAGGCTACGATCCGGATTGAACTGGTGTATGAACAAACCACCTTCGGGATCCGGATCGAACAACCTGATCCGGATCCTGAACATGTCCCAAGTCCAGTTTTTGATTTTTATGCAATGAAAGATTCTTCCAAGTGTTTCTACACTACAAGAAGTATTCGGATCACACAAAATCTTAGGTTAAACATACCTGATCCTTTTGAATTCTTCTTTCTTGAGATTGAGTTAAATGATCCAACTTTCTTCACCTTCAATCTTCAAGACTTGAGACTTTCACGAAACTACGCCAACTCAAATTCCGTAACAATCTCCCCCTTTGGCGGTTTCGTGACAAAACACAGATCCACTCAAGAAAATTCAAAAAGATATTTTTGTTGCTATCACCATACAACAAAAATTTACAATGGAGATCCAAAAATTTAAAACATGAAATAAACTCCTAAAACAGACTCTAGACTTAGACATCTGTACTCTCTGCACAAAGAAATCATTCTTGACAAAAAGAGATCGTTAGATACCTCAAGAATATTTAGCATTCAAAACCTAGTACAGAGATAGAGTTTATCTGATCATCATGACATTTGAGAAATCAGATATGTAAGAGAATCATAGTCAAAAACCAACATATCTTCTATGCAATCAAAAACCAAATGTCATGTTAGTGAACATCAACTTGTTAGTCATATTACATGCCCAAATAGTTAGTCGAATAGTTAGTAGAGACATGCAAACAATCACAAGATGAAAACCAAAGTTGAAGTTGAAGTGATACTTACCTTGTTGTGTACAAAATTTCACATCAGCATTGTTCATCATTGTTCAAGTTCCCTTGATGTTCACTTACCTTGATGTTCACATCACATCATTGTTCAAGTTCATTGTTCAAGTTCTCTCTAAACTCTCTCCCCCTTTTTGTCACAAACAAAGCCAAAATCACAAAAACTTTAAGGAGAGTTAAATAGAACAAAATTAAGAAACTCCTGAGAACTAAATAAGAACAAAAACTTAAAAACCTGCAAAAGAGAGATTAGAGAAAAGAAGAAAAACTTTATGCAGAGTCGTCGGAGCTGATACACCCAAGCTTCTGAAACATTTTCTTGATCCGTTTGTTTATTCAATGCACTTGTTCATTAAAAATCTTTTGTTAAAAAAAAAGTATAAAAACGAAGAGCATTGAAAAACATGTAATGCAAAGATTAAGAAAGATATGAAGGGAAAACCAATCAAAGCATTACATACAGTCATAAGGTATTTAGAACTTAAGACAAGGAAAGATATCACATTTCCGAATCCAAAATCACTGGATTTTGGGTTGTCTTGATTCGTTGTGGCCGGGGGTTGTCCGCTTTGACTGTTGGTCCACCTTAGGTCTTTGCCTCGCAGTGATCCACTTGAATGATTGATGTTATGGCTCGGACCTTTGGTGGGTTGAGTGAACTCCTTTGACTTGATGTGTCTTTTGATTCCGTTGAGTTCGCTCCGTAGATGAAGTTGCCGAAGGACTCTTCTTTCTCTTTTTCGGGCAATTCTTCACCAAATGTCCTTCAAGTCCACATAAGTGACAAGTTCTTCCTTTCAATTTCATTGTGGAACTTGAAGCATGCACAGTTTGGTCCTTTTTGAATCCCAAACCAACCTTGCTTGTTTGACCTAAACGGGACATACACTCATGTTTCTTCGAACCGGTTGAAATCCTTTGTATGTCGGATTTAAGTTGATGGACTTGCTTGGTCAAAGCTTGGTTGGTGACATGAATCTCCTCAAACTGTTTTTCAAGAAAATCAATCTTGTTAATGTGAGAATTAACGGTCGTTTCCGATTGATTTATCTTTTCTTGGAGGATTTTATTATTATCCAATAAAAGCTCTCGTTCCTCCTCGAGATCATGAAGTTTTATCTTTAAAGCATGATTCTCGTCTTGATCTTCAAGTCGTTGCTTCCTCAACTTCTTGATATGTTTGACCATCTTCTTAGATTCCGCAAGAAGTTGTTGGTATGACTCAACGAGTTCTTCTTCGTCCGACTCCCCCTCACTTGATGACTCTCCGTTGGATGTTGATGTTTCATGCAAAATCAAAGAAATAGAGTCAGTGATTAAAGATGATAAACAAACATTAGAAGAGGGAATTTGAGAAGCATGTAAGGCAACGACTTTTTCCTCTTTACTTGAGGTCGATTCATTAGAAGTAGAATCGTCCCAAGTTTTCGCTTGCAAAGCCTTCTTTTTGTATGATTTCTTAGAAGGACAATCCGTTGAAAAATGGCCGTAGCCTTTGCATCGATAGCATTGGATTTCCCCTTCGAAATCATCTTTTTCTTTTTCTTTAGAAGGTTTTGCAACGCCTTTGAGGTAAGAGGATTTAGAACCCGATGATCCTTTAGATGGTTTCGTGGATGAAGATCCATCGGTTCGATTCTTCCAAAATTTCCGACGAAATTTCTTTACGATCCGCGCCAAATGTTCTTCAAAATCGGCAAAAGAGATTTCATCGTCGGAACTTGATTCGCTATCTTCTTCCTTTGTTGATTTGAATGCAATACCTGTAAGCTTAGAAGAAGACTTGGAAGAAACTTGATTAGTAGGAAAAGTCATTTCATAAGTTTGCAAAGCACCTACTAATTCCTCTATACTCATCTCATCCGGATGACTAACGGTTTCAATGGCGGTAACCTTTGCCCTAAACCGTTCCGGAAGAGTCCGAAGTATCTTTCTTACAATTTTCGACTCCGGGATCTTTTCTCCTAAATTAGCACATGTATTTATTACATCTTGAAGTCTAGTGTAATAATCTGTAAACAATTCATGCTCTTCCATATGAATAGAGTCAAATTGACTTGTAAGCATCTGGAGCTTTTGAATTTTTACAAGATTAGTACCCTCATGTGTAATTTTGAGAATATCCCAAATTTCCTTTGCGGTTTCACACGCGGAAATTCGTGTGAACTCAGTCGAGGAAAGAGAATTAAATAAAGCGTTCATACCTTTCCCATTGTAAGAAGATCTTTCAAATTCCTCTTTGGACCATCTAGAGCGAGGTTTTGGGGTAGTAGAATTTTCTACTTCCTCAACAGGATGCACCCAACCGTATTCCACGGATTGCCATACCCGCTCATCAATTGCAATGAGAAAAGCTCTCATCCGCACTTTCCAATAAGCATAATTAGTCCCATCAAAAAGAGGAGGTCTATAAATATTACCACTTTCACCCAACATGATAGATAAACCTAAAACCCGCTCTGATACCAATTGTAGAGTTATGAATCCCAAAGGATCTAAATAGGTACTATCAAACAACTAGAGGGGGGGTGAATAGGTGTAATACTTATAAAACCATATCTCAGTGCAAAATAAAAACCAATGCGGAAAATAAAAATAGCACACCAAGATATACGTGGAAACTCCAATCCAGGAGAAAAACCACGGGACCAACACGCAATAACAATCCACTAAGAATAGAAGAATAACAAGGTGATTACCGACTCCACGGACTCAACCCCTCCTTCAGCTTCTTCGGACCTTGCGCTGACCGGTTGGATATCCACGCAATAACAATCCCTAAGAAAAGAAGAATAACAAGGTGATTACCGTCTCCACGGATTTAACCCCTCCTTCAATTTCTTGGACCTCGCGCTCCACCGATTTTGCACGTCCACTGCACACGTTCGAATCCATGAACGCCACTCGAATCCACGAGCACACGTTTCGAATCCACGAAACGCCTTTAGCACACCGAATCCACGATGCCACGTCGAATCCACGACGCAAACTCAGTCGATAAGAATATTGACTTCGATGGTGATCCTTTGCTTAGATTCTCATTGAGGAACCGTAGAAGAAATCTCTAAGCAAAGTTTAGATCAATTCGACAAAAGATATGTTCTTGAAAGAACCGTCGAATTGACCTAAAAGAGGCTATAAAGAAGATCGATGAAAACCTAGCCTCTAGGGTTGCTCTCAAGTGTTTTATAAATTGATCGGTCGTAGCTCCCACTTTTTTGAGAAACCCTAAGTGTCTATTTATAGTTTAGAAACCTTTGGAAAGAGATAAGAATCAAAAACATACCTTATCTGGAAATTTTCAGGACGGCGATCCGGATCAGATTTATTGCGATCCGGATCGTCGTAACGAGATTGACGATTCAAGAAAACCAAGGGTTCGGGATCCGGATTGCAAGGCCCGATCCGGATCGTTCATAAAAATCAGAAAACTTAACATTCGGGATCCGGATCGGAAATTGCATGGATCCGGATCGAAGTCTTGTATGAAGCAACAACCTTCGGGATCCGGATCGTTGGCTCTGATCCGGATCCTGAACAAGTCCGAACACCAGTTTTTGATTATTATGCAATTAAAAGTTCATCCAAGTGTTTCTACACTATAAGAAAGTATTCGGATCACCACAATTATTTAGTTAAACATACCTGATCCTCTTGAATACTTTCTTCTTGAGATTGATGTAACTGATCCACAATTCTTCAACTTCAATCTTCAAGACTCAAGACACTGAGTGTCAACTTGAGCTCTTGTTGAATCTTTTCTAAGTCTTTGATTGTTGATTGACAATTTGATCCCTTTAAGACTCCGACTCAACTCACTGACTTGACTCACGAAATATGCCAACACCAAAAAGCCGTAACAACATGTATCAGGATAATCAACACATCAAGGAGTTAGGACAATCAGCAAGATAACAATGAAACTATAATCAGAGGCATCACATAGAATCATATAAAGGTAGATAACTAGAAGCCAGATCAAAGAATCAAAGAATCATGTTAAAGCAACTTATGCATCAAATAAGTGATATATCAAATTACCCAATTACCAGTCACCATATTGGTTCCACAAAACCTCAGGCGAATTTGCCCATATGGCACCACAAGCCACCATATTGGTTCCACAAAACCTCAGGCGAATTACCCCCCACAAGGGGTCACGGGTTGCTAATGCTTACCACTTTACCGGTAAAGAACATCTACACGGGTCATGACTCCGCTGATGTTCGTGAAGTACAACGGTGCGGGCGATCAAATGCAAATGCTCAAACTCACGGTCCACTGACCGGGTAATCGGCAACAAGCCGGGAAATCCCCACTGGGTTGCAATAGTAAAATCAACTGAATCTAAACTCTCATGCAGGAATAATCAGCAGATAATCAACTGTATCTCAACTCATATGCAAGATCAAAGGCAAATCTCAACTCAACATAAGATCAACAGCAAATCTCAACTCAATCAGGCAGACAAACCAAACATACAAAACTGAACGCATATTTTTGAGAAAACTATTTTGAAAAGTCCAAACCCCGAAGAGCGTTGCCCTCGTCCTATCAAACAAGAACAGACTCAGGCGACACTACGAAGTTTGGGTTTTCCAAACCTCGCAGAGCAATTGCCTTTGTCCTATCAAACAAGAACAGACTCCGGCGACCCTACGAAGTTCAGTAAAACATTGGTTGATTAAAATTATGTGTTCAGTAGTGTAATATTTGATCATCAGGAAAGCAAGCTCAGAATCTAATAACCAATCAGGCATGGCAATATCCAGAATAATGATATGAATACTGGAAGCACTATGATTAATCATGTAAAGCAGCAGATAACTGATAAAAGTCATAACTCAGGCATGAAGCAGTATAATCTGAATCAAAAGGAAGGCAGGCTCAAAGTAATCAAGTTAAGCTACCAAAAATAGGGGTCCAACCAGTATCGCACCCCAGAGGGCCGAACTGATAAAACCCGGACCGAAGATAACCCACCTGATATAACGCAGGCGGCTAATCTGAACCAACTGTACGCTCAGCACACCAGATGCTACCAAGTAACCCTGAATGTGAAATAAGGTTCAGGAATCAGTTTACTAACCAGTATACGATGTGATCTTTGCATCTAGACCCCTAGGGCTTTTAAATTTACTTTTAGTGCCAATTTGGGCACTGTTTTCGCTCGTTCTTTTAGCAGGAAAATCATTTTAACATTCCGTCACTTCCAGCAGGTTACTTATGTCATGCTGAACACCGTGCTCACCCATTTGTGGCATCACGGGTTCCGAGGCAAACTTTGGCCCATAATATATGCACTAACATAGCCTTAATGTCATTTAGTTTCTTCGGGACTTCAAACAGAAATTTTAACGCGAGCATCGCGTCCGGTGACCCCAAATTAGCCTAGGGCACACTGTCGCGGCTTCGCAAACAGCCCGGGACATGGTTTTGGGCCAACATTTCATTAAAAGGTTGTTTTAACTACAACTTTTAATCTAAACCTCTTTTAATTAAACTTTGTATATGAAAGTGTCTCTAAATAGTGTCAAGATGCTAGGGCTCACCCTAATTATAGCCCAGGTCTACTGGTTCAACCAGAACCAAAGCCATGCACTCAAACAAGTTCACATTGCTCCAAACACTTGTCCACACAGAACCATCTTGGTCTAAAGTGAGCATTAAGCTCAGGGGACATTTGTAAGCAACTTTCATATTTACACAAAAGTCCAATTCAAAACTTTTCTTCTTTGAGACATTTAAGCAAACAGTTGGTGTGCACCATTTGTATACAAGCATATACAACCATTCCCGAGCTCATTCTCTGCAAATACTGAACCGAAAGCTTCCATTCTTGGAAGGAAATGCTCTAAATAGATTTCTCTACATTCTCTGCAAGTTTGGGCCAAGATGCATGGATGGATTGGCCAGAGTCCGAGGTTGAAGATGAAGTTAAGGCATCGAAATTTGTGATCATTCAACCAGGGCATCTAGGACCAAACAACTTGACCAAGTAGATGCTAAAACTTATAACTAACCCACCTGGACCCGTGCCCGGCGACAGGACACGGCGGCGACGCGGCGGCCACAAGCTCGGTTTGGAGCTTCAACTCCATTAATGGAGGATTTTTAATGGGGCAATTTGGAAACTTCCAACTTGAATGGAAATGCTCTAAAGAGTAATAGGAACCTTCCCGACCAACACTCCCCGGCCGGAGATGGCCGGAACGCCGGCGGCCGCGATTAGATCCCATTTTGAACCCATCTTGGCCGCGCTCTATTCTTGCTGCATGGGTGCCATGCAAATACATGGGTGCACTCCTCTCACACCCAGGAAGAGTTCTGGGTAGGTGGCCGGCGCTGGGGAGGCTCGGCGGCGCCGGAGCAACAAGCTCGGCCGTGGTGCAATTTTTTTTCGAAAACTAGGGCTTCGAATTTCTTCGTAAATACTCCACCATATTTTCCCAAACTTTGCATAAATAATCGTTATATCCAACAGTATTTTTCCACAAAATTTGGTTCATTTTAGTTCAGTAGTTGAAAAGAACAACCAAGATGAAGAATTATTAGGTTTCCGGCAATAGTCTTCCCCCGTCGGCCAACTAACGTGCATGGGGGGGCTCAGGCTGTGTAGGGAGCATACTTAGGGACTATAGAGGCTACTGCTAGAGGTCCCGGGTTCAAACAACCTTTGGTTTGGGGTTTCTTACCCTGGCCGAGATCGGAGAAGATGGAAGAAGCCGGATCTTGGTCCCTCTTCCACGCGCGGCCACAGCAACCTCCAGCAAGGTCCAAAGACACCAGGGAACACCACTCAGCACTCCCAAACCAATCTTGAAGCAACTTGGTTCCAACCGTCTACTTCGTCGGAGTAAGGAAGAAAGAGGAAGGTGGCTGCGGCGGCGCTCGGCGACGGCTGGGGTCAGGTTCACCAGAGCTTGGTTGCGGCCTCACAGTGGAGCTCTCAGAAGAAGGTTAGCTAAACCTAAAGCTCTTGGTTGAACTCTGCTTCATGAACTCAAGAGAAGATCCTATTCATAGCTTTCTCACCTTAACTCCGGTGACCCGAGCGGCCGGAGGTTACAGCAGCTGAGGGGTCACGTCGGTTGCGAGCTGAAGAGGCTGGTGGATGCTTCGGTTACGAAGAGGAAAGGGCTAGGGTCATGGGTATACTTCCTCACGTGTAATATGTGTGTTTTAAGCTCAAATAACAAAAAGCCCTTCATTCTTTTAATATTTGAACAAAAGTCCTTTACAAAATTGACCCCCTCACAGATTAGTCCCTAATATATAAGCCGCACGCTTTTTAAAGCAGAAATTGCGGATTTTTCTGCAAAATACAGCACTTTTTGCCGTATTTCACACTTTTCAAGGTGTTTCGCTCGTCAAAATGAATAACGGACTTCGCCAGGACGTCCGGCTTGTCGAGACCTTCAAAATAGCCTATTTATTTTGTTTGATTTGGCGCTCGTATGAAATCTCGGGCCATCTTGTCCTGTATGTCGAAAATCGACGCACGCACTTCGATGCACTCGGATCGCCAAACGCGAAAACCGTCAGTACCATTACGTTCAGAACGTCAAAATTAGCTAGGGTTCATTACTAATACCCCTATGTTATAATTTTAGACAATGGTTTGGCCATTAGTGATCAAAGGGACATTAAAATACAAAGTTTACTATACACTTTAAGTCGCGGGGCCCGCTTTTTGATTTCTGATTTCTGGAAGATCCGACCGTCGGATCGAAAACATATGAATATGAAACTTCTATGTTTCGACGAGACGATCGCTACGGTGATCTCGGATTTTCCAGATTAGACCCTGATCAAAAGTCAACATTTCTGAGCCCACTATCTCTCATCTTTTGCCAAAATTTACAAATTTTAATTATTTAAAAGCAAACAGAGGTTTTTAAATTCTGGATTACTACAAACAGAACATGCGAAATGACAATAATGCCCTCCTTCTAACCCATCTTCTTCCTCCCTCAATGTGAAGGCAAGACGAAACCCTAGTTCTTTTCTCCACGTCGTCGCCGCCGTTGAAGCCGGAGTCGGAGGGGAGCAGATCCGGGCGGGCCTTCCCTACTGCATCGCGCACAGCGGCACCCGCACGCACGCGCCGCGCATGGGAGCCGCGCCGCTGTTGAAGCCGGAGCCGGAGTGGAGCAGATCCGGGCGGGCCTTCCCTGCTGCATCGTGCACAGGGGCACCCGCATGCACGCGCCGCGCATGGGAGCCGCGCCGCCGCCCTGGGCAAATGGCATGCTGCTCGAGGATCTGGCGTGCCCTGCGCCAGGAGCGAGCGCCCGTCGCTGCATGTTGCCGCGCCTAGCCGAGCGGGCCCGAGGATCTGCTCGCTCTCTCTCTGATCAAGACACCTCTCAAGTACATAGGAAGAAAGACAAATTTAAACCAACATCAAAAAGGATATCAATCCAATGTTAACAAAACAAGAGAGGGTGAGGGCAATTAATTTTACAGAAGTATCTTGATTCCGAATTGTAAGAGTCAAAAGCAGCTGCTGAAGCTGCAGAAGCTAATTGCCACGTTTGTCGTATATTCCTCTCATTATAGTATCACACAGCAGCTTTCTTTTCCTTCTTCTTCTTGTCCTTCTTCTTCTTAGTTCCTGCTTCAACCGCTTTGTTCTCATTTACTTGGTTGCTAGTATCCTCCTATGCTCCTTCGGAATCTTTTCTCTTCTTCTTCTTCTTTTCTTTTGTGGTGGGTTCCTCTCCATCTTCCTGAGCTTCAGCTTTTTTCTTCTTTTTCTTTTTGTCCTGTTGGTCTCCTCCGACACAAGCGATGGAGCTCGTCGACGGCGGCGGCGGGATCCCTCACGGAGCGACGGAGCTCGTCGACGGCGCGGAGGTAGCACTCGGCCTCGGAGCGATCGGGAGAAGAAGGGGTTGAAGGGTATTTTCGGTATATTATCTAAGAAATTGATGGCTCACTAACGGAATGCTGGCGGCAGGGGTGTAAATGCACAATTCCAGAATTACGAGGGGACAAAATGTAGGCTTTTGAAAGACAGGGGGGGCAAAGTGAAAAAACGGTATATTATGAGGGGGTTTTCTGTAATTTAGCCTATATTTTAATACTCTAAAGTGTATATTTGAAAACGTTGATTAAAGTGTCGGTAAATGAATAATTGTCACATATATACTGACACTTATACTCAGCGTTGGCTAAATATATTCTAATACTCTAAAGCATATATTTGAAAATATCGATTAAAGTGTCGGTAAATAAAGAGTCGTCACATATATACCGACACTTATACTCAGTGTCGGTTAAATATATTCTAATGCTCTAAAGTGTCAGAATTTTTTAAAATCTCGACTTTTTAAAACATCAACAAATAAAAAATAGTAGTAAACTTTATTATTTAATAAATTAATTTGATATAAAAAATTATTTATATAATGGCAGTTTTTAAAGTGTCGATATTTGTTATATTGTAGGTATACTTGGTAACGCTTTTGTCAGGCGCTGTCTAAATTTAAATAGATTAAAAAATTTATAACATGTTGATTGATAACTTAAACAATTATTTAACAAAACATTTTGGGTTTATTTTGAAAATAGAGAAATATTAAGGGAAAAAAATTTAACGTATCTAAAATTTTTATTGATGGGTTATATGTAATATAGATCTAAATAGGGGAAGAAACACCTAGAGGGGGGTGAATAGGTATAAACGTATAAACACTCAAAAATCGTTGCGATAAAAACCCAATGCGGAAATAAAAATAACACGCAAGATTTTTACGTGGAAAAACTCCAAACCGGAGTAAAAAACCACGGGACCGATAACACGGTGAAATCCACTAGAATTAAAACACGTACAAGGTGATTTACCGTACACACTTACGACTCAACCTTTTCCATACGCTCCTCTAGGATCTTCTCCGCTTGCTCCACGACGCTTCTCGAATCCACGATCTGCGCCCAACGCCGAATCCACGGCGTCCAACGTCGAATCCACGACGTCCGACCGAATCCACGGTCTTCACCCAATAGCACCCTTCGAATCCACGAATGTGCCTCGCTCCGAATCCACGAGAGCGGTTGAACCTTGAATCCACAAGGACACGCGAATCCACGCGCCGATTTTGGGGAAATCGTTGTTTTTGGGTGGTGATGATCCGCCGAATACTTAGATCAAAGATAGATAGGAAATACCATCTAAGTATTCATTAGTTTGATTCAACTCAAGATATGAGTATGAAAACCTAGAATCAAACTAATCAATATAGATGAAGAAACATAGAGTAATATCTAATGATTTCCTTTCTTCTCTATATGTGGATCTTAGGCCGTATAGAATGATATTGAATATGACGGCTATTTTCCTTCTATCGGCTTCTTTTCAATTAATTGGATTAACCCTAGAAAAAGAGTCAAGGGTCTATTTATAGGTTAGAAACATTTGGAAGGAGATAAGAATCAAAACCTAACATTTCTGGAATTTTTACGGACGACGATCCGGATCGGATTTGGGCGATCCGGATTGCAGTAGCAAGAAAGACGGTTTCCAGAAAAACAACCGTTCGGGATCCGGATCGGAATGCCTGATCCGGATCGTTCATACAATTCAGAAAACTCAACGTTCGGGATCCGGATCGTGAGATGCTGCGATCCGGATTGAAGTAATGTATGAAACAACAACCTTCGGGATCCGGATCGCTGGCTCTGATCCGGATCCTGAACATGTCCGAACACCAGGTTTTGATTTTAAAGCAGTTAAAAATTCTTCCAGGTGTTTCTACACTACAAGAAGTATTCAGATCACCAATAATCTTTAGTTAAACATACCTGATCCTTTTGAATTCTTCTTTCTTGAGATTGAGTTAAATGATCCAACTTTCTTCACCTTCAATCTTCAAGACTTGAACCTTTCACGAAACTACGCCAACTCAAATTCCGTAACAATCTCCCCCTTTGGCGGTTTCGTGACAAAACACAGATCCACTAAAGAAAATTCAAAAAGATATTTTTGTTGCTATCACCATACAATAAAAATTTATAATGGAGATCCAAAAATTTAAAAACATGAGATAAACTCCTAAAACAGACTCTAGACTTAGACATCTGTACTCTCTGCACAAAGAAATCATTCTTGACAAAAAGAGATCGTTAGATACCTCAAGAATATTTAGCATTCAAAACCTAACAGAGATAGAGTTTATGCTCACCATGACATTGAGTAATTCAGAAATGTAATAAGATCACAATCAAACATTGACATATCTTCTAAGCAATAAAATTCCAAATGTCATAACTTTGCTTTGTTAGTAATCAAACAACTTGTTAGTAATAATACATGTCCAAATAGTTAGTCGAATAGTTAGTAGGAACATGCAACAAATCACAAGATAAAAACCAAAGTTGTGATACTTACCCTTTACCAAAGTCAAAGTTGAAGTGATACTTACCTTGATGTTCACACATTCACATCATTGTTCAAGTTCTCTGATCAAGTTCACACATTCACATCACATCATCATTGTTCAATCATTGTTCAAGTTCTCTCTAAACTCTCTCCCCCTTTTTGTCACAAACAAAGCCAAAATTATAAAAATTTAAGGAGAGTTAAGAAGTTTAAAAATTGTTCCGAAATGTAAGAACTAGAACTAAGAGTAAGTCCTAAAAACTGAACTCCTGCACAAAAAGATTAGAAAGAGAGTTAAGTCAGTCTGAATCAGAACTAGTGGGATTGGTACAATCCAACTTCTTCAAAATCGCTTGAAGCATTTTTGACATTGTGGAAACCTTTCTTTTCATCTTATGTTGCTCAGAGATAATCTGTTTGAGATTTGTAGACACACTGTCTTGTTCAGCAGACGATCTTCGCTGTTCTTGTCGAAATGAGGACCCTACATTCGCTTTTGCTGTGTGTCTCCAGGACGTTGAAGGATGTAGTATAGAACCAGACGGTGCATCTTGACCTTCAGTCCATGGAGATTCTCTAGGGAGAGAGCGAGCTCTGGCGAGGGGTTTACCAATCTGAATTCCAGTTTCCCTCAACTTCTTTCGCCTAGTATACTGCTTGGTTGTTGAGAAAGATTTCATCAGCTTCTTGTTCTTCAAATACAACCTATCTTCTTTGTCAATAGCTTGTTGTGCTTGTTTACAAATCTCTTCCCAGTCTTCTTCATCTGATTCCGAATTATTTTGACAAACTTTTCTTGTCTCTCCTTGATCTGGGTCATCATGTTCTCTTTTTATAGAAGATGCACTAGGTCCTACCATTGCTACCAAAAGGAAGATTATCCAGGCGAACGCCATTGGTGCAAGTGCTTAACAGACTTAAAGTCCTGTGAAGACCAACTCAAGAACACGAAAAAATTGTTAATTTTCAAAAATTTAAAAAATTGTACCCAAACAATCATAATCATGTAGAGAGACTAAGAATCAAATTAGTTTTGCAAAAGGACTTTTAAAAATAGATCAATTGCATGATTTTCGAAAATCCTTATTATATGCCCTAAAACCGAATTCTTTGAAATCGAAGACCAAAAATCCGTTTATCTTGAGAATATCTAGCATATAATCAAAACTAATCTACCCAGAGTTCTTATTTCAAAAGAGATTTGATCAAAAACCATCCACAAACGAAATCGATACAAGAAATTCATCACGTTTTGAGGAGGAATAAGAAAAACTATGAAAAACCGAGATTTTGATCAATAAAACTTACTTGGATTCGAAGAACTTGAGTTTGAAAGCTTCCAAGAGGGATGAAATCTAGAGAGAGAAGCTCTGGAAACTTTGGAACAAAAGATTGGAGTAAAAGAAATCAAAACCCTTTTGTTCTTTATAAAACCCTAGCCGCGATCCGAATCAGTTCATGATTGCGATCCGGATCGGCTATCCGCAGTGAAAAACTGCGATCGGGATCCGGATCGGCAGGTCCAATCCGGATCGTCTGCCCGCAGAAGAATATCTGCGTTCGGGATCCGGATCAGCTTGCCCGATCCGGATCGGCTCCAACTTTTTCATCGGAAAAATTTAGAAAAATTTCGTAAGATCCAGAAAAAGTATGTAAGCACAATTGTGTATCAACTTTAAACAAAAATCATCGTTTCATACAACAAGAATTAGATTATGCCAAATCTATCAATAATATCCAAAAATGAAACGAGAATTTACAAAAATTAAATCCCTTAAAGTTGAACACCTTCAATTACATCTACCTTGATCTTATGAGTAATGCCTTTATCAAATCATCAGTTCGGTAAAGAAAATGAAATACAAAGATCAATAGATGTTTGAAATCCCAAATATGGTAGATAATTTATCTAGACAATCTGCTGAAGAGAGTGGCTCTTTGAGTATCTTTCTTTAAAATCCCACCTTATACCAACCTTGAAATTTGACGGAGTCAAGTATTTCAACATGCATTTTACTTAATCAAAAATTGAACAACCATGCTTGGTATACATGTGGTAGCTGCACACAATACTCTGACAACCGAGGTGGTAGCTCTTTCCTCCATGTGGTGGTAGTTTTCACACTCCTCATTGGGATGTAACTCTTTCCACATCTTTTGAGCAATTTACATTTCTTTGACTCCCCCTCAATTGGCTATCAATTATTTAAGATATAAAGTATTCAACCAAAAATTGATCTCGATTTCATACTCGACTAAGCAGTCAAATAAGATAATGACTATACCAAGAGATCATTGAGAGAGAAATTGACTTTGATCACTTAGAAGATGATTTAATTAACATAAATGATCATTGCAACAGTGAAATATTATGATGGCAAAAGCATAATAAATTTCTAAATGTGCGAAAAGATGCAATTAAAGTCAATTATGATCTATGCTCAAATAATGTCCTATGTACAAACATAGATAATGAACAAAACAAAACAAAAACAAAACCTATCCTAAGCAAAGGTTTCAAAAAGAAGTTTATTTCAAGGAAAGCATTCCAATTGCTTTTCGCAAATGAATAAAACGTTTTTGATCCAAGGGTTTTGTTAAAATGTCAGCTAATTGATCCTCAGTTGAAATATATGAAAGTTGAAGAGTATTTGATTCAACTAGCTCTCTAAGAAAATGATATCTAAGTTCAATATGTTTTGTTCTAGAGTGCAACACAGGGTTTTTAGAAATGTTAATTGCACTTGTGTTGTCACAAAGAATTGTTACCGAAGATGCTGAAATCCGGAAGTCGCTCAACACACTTTTCATCCAAATAAGTTGAGTTGAACAACTACCCGCTGAAATGTATTCCGCTTCGGCAGTCGAGAGTGCTATGCAATTCTGCTTTTTACTGTGCCATGCAACAAGGCAATGTGTGAGGACCCGGAAATTCCCACGTTTGGATTACTGTTGGATCTGCGGCTTCTGGAGACCCCTGTTGGGTGTTAGAGGTGTTTGTGCGCATATTGGACCCAAGGATTGGACCCGGCATGAAAAAAAATGGATCAAGTTTGCTTTCCGGGAATTTTTGGTAAATTTTAGAAGTGGAATTTGGCAAATCGGACTTCGGATTTGGATTCAGCGCGCGAAAACGGTCAAGATGGACTATTTACTTGTATTTTTTGGAGTCCGGATGCGAAAACACGCATTCCGAGGTGATTTGGTACTGTTCCGGCCGCCGGAGGGGCGCCGGCGGCGGCGGCGGGCGGCGGAGCGCGGCGGCTGGCGGCGGCGGAGGCGCGCGGTCCACCGCGGAGGCGTGCACCCGGGCGCTGGCCACGTGGCGCCTCCCGGTTGGCGGGCGCAGTGGGCGCGGTCCACGGGATGGCGCGGGTGCACGGTGGACCCGGGGGTGGACACGTGGCTGATCAGGGTTGGTGCGGCGTTGTGCGCGCGGTCCACGGTGCGGGGAGCTGGTACCTCGGGCCGCGTGCCCGACAGGCACGCGTGGGCGCACGTGGGGCGCGGCGTGGGCGCGTTGACCCGAGTCTCCCGGTGTGGACGCCACGTGTCGTCGCTGGGTTCGGCCACGTGGCGCTTGGCTGTTGGCCCAAACAGCTGTTTGCTGTTTGGGTGTACACGTGGCGGCCTGGGGATTTTCCGGGCGTGAACAGTAACGGGCCGGGCCCGTTACTGTAGCAGCCCGGAAGTACCGGGCGCCCGGAACTTTGGGCCAAAAGCCCAAAAGGGTGGATTTTCGGGCTGGGCCTATAAATAGCTGGCTTGCTTGGGCTTTTTGCCCCCTTTCCCGAGCTCCCCTGCCCACAGCCCCTTTAGCAAAGTTGGAGATCTTCATCTTGCGCATCTTCTGGCGGAGGCCCGGATTTTTTGGAAGCCGCGGCGTCGACGACTTCGGCATCGGAACGCAGTGTGGCGATTTTTCATCGGAGGCCCGTTATCGTCGCAGTTTGATCTGAGAGGTCTACCGAGCTACCCCGTCAGTATTTTTGGACGATTTCTGCGGCGTTGGAATCAAGAGAGGTACGTCTTCGATTTTCGTGTTGATCATCTTGCTGGATTCAGAGTTTATGACACGGTTTTCGAGGCATTTCTAAGCCGCTATTTTCTGGTGGAGTTTTTGGACAGCGGCTCCTTGCCGGAATTTTATCTCCACAACCGAGTGTCGGATCGAGATGAGCCTATACACTTTTTGGATCTACTCGTCGCGAGGATTATCATCGTATTTTTTTGGGATTTTTATGAGGCTTGCCCGAAGGTATACTGTTTCCCCTCTTACTGTGCAGAGTTTTACAGTTGTGTGGTTGTGAGTGTTTGCGCACCTGTACTGTAGAATTTGTAACTCGGCCTACGGGGCTCGGATTTGGACGTGCAGGGTACCGTTTCGAAGATATCGACGCGTGGATCGTTGTGATATTTTTATTGGATTTTTCTGGCCATTTTCAGCAGGTGAAAAAGGGACATCTTTGGGACTGAAATTCTGTGTATGTTTTTATGGACAGTTCTGGACTTGATGTGTATTTGTGGACTTTGTGTTGTACCCAGGAGGGTTACGAGTGTTGCTGGATCTTTTGGAGTAGGAGATTTGGATTTCCTGGTATTTTTAGCTGTACGACCCTGGACAGTTGTGCACCTTCAGGTGGGTGGCTTGCTTTCAAGATCTATGGACTGTGCTCTAATTCTATTGATATAGAATCTTGCATGATAGTGATTGGACTTGGGTAGCATGCTAGAGTGTAGGAATTGTTGTTCCTTGTTTTATCTGTCGATCTTGTGATCTCTTGCTTCCTTCTATCATGTTAAATATTTGTTATCTTGGAACCTGACCTAGCACCCCCGTCATATGTTGCATGTGTAACCAGACTAGTAGAAAACCCTCACTTGGGCTAGGGTTATTTATGCTTAGACATCCACACTTTATGTTTCATTCCTGGACTTAGTGTTATCCTCGCCCGGGTAGTGGGCCGAGCGGTCGGGACTTTTTTAGTGTGGGATGCGTTTGCACTCGTGCTTGGGAGCAGAGTGGAGTCTGGTAGCTGTAGTGGATTGCTTGTCTGTACCGGGAACCGTTGGGGGTAAGCGGTGGTCCCGGGAGGTTTTGTTTTCCCCTGTTTGGGTTGTTGCCACTGTGTTAGTGGAAATAGTTTACTAGTGTTAGCCGGACCTAGAACCCAGAACCCTTTTCGATATACACATGATTTTAGTCTACTAATGTTTTCTTCCAAACATCGAAGGGCCGCTGGAGTCTGTTCTTGTTTGATTTGGACAAAGGCATCAGCCCTTCGGGGTTTGGGTAAAACACTTGTTTTCTAACTGTTTTTCTAAAAAGAACTAAAATCATTAAATATGGATTTCTTCCAGATCAAATTAGTTTTCAATAACAAATGTCACCTTTTTCCGGTAAATCTCCCCACTCGAAAGGATTCGAGTGGTCTGGGTTCTAGGGGTCGTTCCTCTGTCGGGACGAAAGCCACGGGGGCCGAGCCTGGAACCTGTTCTTGTTTGATAGGGTTGTAGGTGTAGGTCTCCCGGGACTTTCGGGCCCTGTTGGTGTCTTCTGCGAGTTGTACTGTGTTTTGCTTTCCCGAACTATAAGGGATCGGGAACTTCGATAGTCCGAGCCTAGAGTCTGTTCTTGTTTGATAGGGTTCTTAGCACCGGTCTATCGGGTTTCTGAACCCTTATGGTGTCGGTCTTTCTGGAGAGTTTAGTGTTCTGTTGTGGGAGCCGTCTGGTGGACAGTGGCCCCAGCTGTGTGACTTCCAGCTTGTGGTTGAGAGTTGGTGTTGTTGGTCGATCTTGTTGATCGTGGTTTGGACTATAGCCTGCATGAGCCATATTTGAGCTCGACAGAGATACGCGGATACTTTCCTCGGTGGGGTCGCTCCCCTCGAGAGCCACTCCGGAGTTGGGCCTGTTACTTGCTATCGCGACTTGTCGACGCCGTCCCTCTGACTGGCCCAGTTAGCGGCAGTCACGGACACCCTACGGTAGACCCGTCCTGTTGAGGATTTGCGGCAGTAGGTGGGCGCAGGTTTGACTGGACCCTTTGAGGCAGTCAGTTTAGATTTGGTGAGTTTACTGTGTGTGTTAGTAGATGCATCATGTTTCATCTGTTCCTTTCCTTGAGCATCTAGATAGAGGCATAGTAGCTGTAGAGTTACTTTTCCAGCCCTTTCATTTCAGTTTTATATTGTTACTTTATGCCTCTAGTAGACTTAGTGGGCAGTCCGTTGGGCTTGTTGGCGGCACCCACTGAGAACTACTTGGGACGTAGTTCTCACACCCGTCGTGGTGTATTTTCCCACAGGGACTTCTACTCCTGTTCCTGCTGCTCCTGTTGCTGCTTCTTCTGATCGTGGTGAGGGAGTCGCGAGCTAGAACCCTACCAGTCGTCGTCCAGAGAGTAGATGTACCCTTTTTATTTTGAGAGTTTCTTGTTGAGAGACCTTGTAGTGAGGCATAGAGTTGTACTTTTCCTTCTGGGTTGAGTGACTTGTACTTTGGTGAGGACTTTGTACTAATTTATTTATTTCTAGTGGTTTATTTTCAGCTCTGATATCTGGATAGTTTAGTATCTATCTTTTGCAGGTTGACGCTTCGTCTATACGGGGTTCACCGTATGGGCGGCGGATCTGTTGGCGAGCCCGGGTCGCAGTTTCGACGCCGGGGCGTGACAGATTAGAGTGGTATCAGAGCCTAGGTTGTAGGTCATTGAGGACTTAGAAACCCTAGGCTTGTGGTTGGACATTAGGATGACTACGTGAGAGTCGTGACTTTTAGCGAGAGTCCTGATCGAGTTTTGTACCTCTCCCAAGAGACGGGATGAGTGATTGGCATGTTTATGTTCCTAAGCGATTATGTTGGCTGCAGACAACATAATGCTGTGGAATTGATAACATGTCTTAGACTTTCGCTGGATTGGGTCGTATGGTTGTTGTGTCCTGACGTTTGTTATTGTGCAGTGGACCTACGATGCCCCTGAGACGTCGTGTAGCGAAGAGGGCACTTTCCGCATCTGATTAGTAACCCGAGCAGCGGGAGGCAGAGCTATCAGAGCAGAGCGAGACCCAAGAGTTATGGATCCAGATGGCACAGATGTCGGAGGCTGTCCGATGCCAGAAGGAGGCCATGGAACGTTCGATGTGCTTGTTGGAGCAGAGAGCACAGCTAGTTGCAGTACCGCTTGAGTGTCCTCCAGTACTCTCTTCCTATGCAGTGGTATTTTCAGTTGTACCAGTGGCGCCGACGGAGCGAGCAGCCCCCTCCGTGCCGACGAGCAGTGCCGAGGCACCGAGGCAGGGTGGATAGTGGATAGTAGCTGAGCTTCGGGACGTCAGTGATCGATGGAGCCAGTCCCGGCAGTCTGAACCATCCCGATTCATAGGTTTGAGTTGGAGCCTTTGTAGGCAGAATTGGGGTTGGTGGTGATGGAGAGACTATCTGAGAGCCTCCCTGTGCTAGGGAGTTTATACAGTTGTTGAACTGCACACTCCAGGTTTCGAGGGACGAGGCGCATAGGATATGTTTGACTGGGAATGGTTTGCACCAGGATACCTTTCTGTTTAGTTGGTCCATCCGTTTTGGATTATTGACGCTTCGATAGAATAGGCGTGGTGTGTGGAGCGTGGCGCTGCAGTTCCTTTGGATAGGGATCTGCCACCAGAGTCGAGTTCTGGATTTTGGTGCTTCGCGCCGAGTGATGGAGGACAGATCGGACGGCAGAGACATTTCTGATTTCTTTTCCTGGATAACGGGTCCCCGAGATGCCAGAGTTTGGGCGGGTCCCGATAGCAGCATCAGCATCTACGTCAGAGTGGCGCGGCGGTAGTTTGGATTGGCTATCTGCGGAGGACCGCATTTGTTACCCCTGTGTGAGTAGAGGCGGAGGTCGTGCTCCTTATATGGATAGTCTTGATTTTCAGCCAAACTGAGCGACGACCACTTTCATCGAGCGGATGAATTGGTGCCGTCCGGCTGGAGGGCGCCACAGCAGCTGATTGGGTTGTCACCGGCATGATTTCTTTACAGCAGTCTGAGATAGAGTGTTTTTGGTTTTCCTGTCTGGACTGGAGGTAGAGTTGTTACCACGTGCACTAGAGGTACAGGTTCCTGTTGGTATTGTGCACTTGGGGAAAACCTTATGGATTATGTCTTGTGCTGTTGAGACTTGGAATTTTGCCGGCAGTTGACGGTTGAGTTACAGCTCCACGACTCAGATTGAGCACACGGGATGGACCAGTTGGTGCGGTATCGCGCAACGATTGATTGTGGATTGAGAACCGTGACCTTCCCGCGAGTTGGACTACTGGAGATCATTTTCTCAGGTCACCGTGGCATCCTTCCTGCAGCAGTGGCTTCAGCGGTTTTGGGTTGGGTGCTACCTGTTGAGCGTAGGTGACGTTTAGGACTAGAGTTGTGTTCCTAGGGGTCACGGTTAGATCGTAGCTTCTGTTTTGTAGCCACAGCAGGAACGGCTTCAACACTTCTCTCCCTTTTCTCGCCTTGTACTGAAATTTTCGAACATGACGAGAGCTTCGAAAGACTGCTCCAGAAATGGAGACGGTGCCCGAACCTGTTCTTGTTTGATTGGGGCGAAGGCACTGGTCTTTCGGAATTTTCAGACTTTTCGTTAATTTCAGCTGTTTTTATAAACAGAGAGTTAGGGTTGACGACTTTCCTGCTGGTGGGGCCCTTACCTTTTCTTGTTGGGTTGTGGTGACGTTCTTCGTGTAGTTTGGACGAGTAGATTCGGTTAATCTTCCTTGTCCCCAGCTTTTTGGAGTTCCTGAGGTTTTCTGCGTCTCAGCTCGGAGGTGTTTTGCGTTGGACCCCTCGCCCGTGATTGACTCGCTCTAGTTGAGATTTGTGGGTGTGGGAGTACGAGGGACGCCCGTTGCGAATTCTGGCTCGTGTGATGAGAGAATTGCGCAACCGGGCCATGCCGTACTGATTATTATTTTTGTTGAGGAGCAATCACGGGGAGTGAGTAGCGACTGAGGAGTTGGAGACTGTGTTGTTGGATGCTTACCCTTGGCGTTGAACTCCCTTTGAGCCGTGTTTGTTTCGAGGACGAAACTTTCTTTTAGTGGGGGAGGATGTGAGGACCCGGAAATTCCCACGTTTGGATTACTGTTGGATCTGCGGCTTCTGGAGACCCCTGTTGGGTGTTAGAGGTGTTTGTGCGCATATTGGACCCAAGGATTGGACCCGGCATGAAAAAAAACGGATCAAGTTTGCTTTCCGGGAATTTTTGGTAAATTTTAGAAGTGGAATTTGGCAAATCGGACTTCGGATTTGGATTCAGCGCGCGAAAACGGTCAAGATGGACTATTTACTTGTATTTTTTGGAGTCCGGATGCGAAAACACGCATTCCGAGGTGATTTGGTACTGTTCCGGCCGCCGGAGGGGCGCCGGCGGCGGCGGCGGGCGGCGGAGCGCGGCGGCTGGCGGCGGCGGAGGCGCGCGGTCCACCGCGGAGGCGTGCACCCGGGCGCTGGCCACGTGGCGCCTCCCGGTTGGCGGGCGCAGTGGGCGCGGTCCACGGGATGGCGCGGGTGCACGGTGGACCCGGGGGTGGACACGTGGCTGATCAGGGTTGGTGCGGCGTTGTGCGCGCGGTCCACGGTGCGGGGAGCTGGTACCTCGGGCCGCGTGCCCGACAGGCACGCGTGGGCGCACGTGGGGCGCGGCGTGGGCGCGTTGACCCGAGTCTCCCGGTGTGGACGCCACGTGTCGTCGCTGGGTTCGGCCACGTGGCGCTTGGCTGTTGGCCCAAACAGCTGTTTGCTGTTTGGGTGTACACGTGGCGGCCTGGGGATTTTCCGGGCGTGAACAGTAACGGGCCGGGCCCGTTACTGTAGCAGCCCGGAAGTACCGGGCGCCCGGAACTTTGGGGCCAAAAGCCCAAAAGGGTGGATTTTCGGGCTGGGCCTATAAATAGCTGGCTTGCTTGGGCTTTTTGCCCCCTTTCCCGAGCTCCCCTGCCCACAGCCCCTTTAGCAAAGTTGGAGATCTTCATCTTGCGCATCTTCTGGCGGAGGCCCGGATTTTTTGGAAGCCGCGGCGTCGACGATTTCGGCATCGGAACGCAGTGTGGCGATTTTTCATCGGAGGCCCGTTATCGTCGCAGTTTGATCTGAGAGGTCTACCGAGCTACCCCGTCAGTATTTTTGGACGATTTCTGCGGCGTTGGAATCACGAGAGGTACGTCTTCGATTTTCATGTTGATCATCTTGCTGGATTCAGAGTTTATGACACGGTTTTCGAGGCATTTCTAAGCCGCTGTTTTCTGGTGGAGTTTTTGGACAGCGGCTCCTTGCCGGAATTTTATCTCCACAACCGAGTGTCGGATCGAGATGAGCCTATACACTTTTTGGATCTACTCGTCGCGAGGATTATCATCGTATTTTTTTCGGATTTTTATGAGGCTTGCCCGAAGGTATACTGTTTCCCCTCTTACTGTGCAGAGTTTTACAGTTGTGTGGTTGTGAGTGTTTGCGCACCTGTACTGTAGAATTTGTAACTCGGCCTACGGGGCTCGGATTTGGACGTGCAGGGTACCGTTTCGAAGATATCGACGCGAGGATCGTTGTGATATTTTTATTGGATTTTTCTGGCCATTTTCAGCAGGTGAAAAAGGGACATCTTTGGGACTGAAATTCTGTGTATGTTTTTATGGACAGTTCTGGACTTGATGTGTATTTGTGGACTTTGTGTTGTACCCAGGAGGGTTACGAGTGTTGCTGGATCTTTTGGAGTAGGAGATTTGGATTTCCTGGTATTTTTAGCTGTACGACCCTGGACAGTTGTGCACCTTCAGGTGGGTGGCTTGCTTTCAAGATCTATGGACTGTGCTCTAATTCTATTGATATAGAATCTTGCATGATAGTGATTGGACTTGGGTAGCATGCTAGAGTGTAGGAATTGTTGTTCCTTGTTTTATCTGTCGATCTTGTGATCTCTTGCTTCCTTCTATCATGTTAAATATTTGTTATCTTGGAACCTGACCTAGCACCCCCGTCATATGTTGCATGTGTAACCAGACTAGTAGAAAACCCTCACTTGGGCTAGGGTTATTTATGCTTAGACATCCACACTTTATGTTTCATTCCTGGACTTAGTGTTATCCTCGCCCGGGTAGTGGGCCGAGCGGTCGGGACTTTTTTAGTGTGGGATGCGTTTGCACTCGTGCTTGGGAGCAGAGTGGAGTCTGGTAGCTGTAGTGGATTGCTTGTCTGTACCGGGAACCGTTGGGGGTAAGCGGTGGTCCCGGGAGGTTTTGTTTTCCCCTGTTTGGGTTGTTGCCACTGTGTTAGTGGAAATAGTTTACTAGTGTTAGCCGGACCTAGAACCCAGAACCCTTTTCGATATACACATGATTTTAGTCTACTAATGTTTTCTTCCAAACATCGAAGGGCCGCTGGAGTCTGTTCTTGTTTGATTTGGACAAAGGCATCAGCCCTTCGGGGTTTGGGTAAAACACTTGTTTTCTAACTGTTTTTCTAAAAAGAACTAAAATCATTAAATATGGATTTCTTCCAGATCAAATTAGTTTTCAATAACAAATGTCACCTTTTTCCGGTAAATCTCCCCACTCGAAAGGATTCGAGTGGTCTGGGTTCTAGGGGTCGTTCCTCTGTCGGGACGAAAGCCACGGGGGCCGAGCCTGGAACCTGTTCTTGTTTGATAGGGTTGTAGGTGTAGGTCTCCCGGGACTTTCGGGCCCTGTTGGTGTCTTCTGCGAGTTGTACTGTGTTTTGCTTTCCCGAACTATAAGGGATCGGGAACTTCGATAGTCCGAGCCTAGAGTCTGTTCTTGTTTGATAGGGTTCTTAGCACCGGTCTATCGGGTTTCCGAACCCTTATGGTGTCGGTCTTTCTGGAGAGTTTAGTGTTCTGTTGTGGGAGCCGTCTGGTGGACAGTGGCCCCAGCTGTGTGACTTCCAGCTTGTGGTTGAGAGTTGGTGTTGTTGGTCGATCTTGTTGATCGTGGTTTGGACTATAGCCTGCATGAGCCATATTTGAGCTCGACAGAGATACGCGGATACTTTCCTCGGTGGGGTCGCTCCCCTCGAGAGCCACTCCGGAGTTGGGCCTGTTACTTGCTATCGCGACTTGTCGACGCCGTCCCTCTGACTGGCCCAGTTAGCGGCAGTCACGGACACCCTACGGTAGACCCGTCCTGTTGAGGATTTGCGGCAGTAGGTGGGCGCAGGTTTGACTGGACCCTTTGAGGCAGTCAGTTTAGATTTGGTGAGTTTACTGTGTGTGTTAGTAGATGCATCATGTTTCATCTGTTCCTTTCCTTGAGCATCTAGATAGAGGCATAGTAGCTGTAGAGTTACTTTTCCAGCCCTTTCATTTCAGTTTTATATTGTTACTTTATGCCTCTAGTAGACTTAGTGGGCAGTCCGTTGGGCTTGTTGGCGGCACCCACTGAGAACTACTTGGGACGTAGTTCTCACACCCGTCGTGGTGTATTTTCCCACAGGGACTTCTACTCCTGTTCCTGCTGCTCCTGTTGCTGCTTCTTCTGATCGTGGTGAGGGAGTCGCGAGCTAGAACCCTACCAGTCGTCGTCCAGAGAGTAGATGTACCCTTTTTATTTTGAGAGTTTCTTGTTGAGAGACCTTGTAGTGAGGCATAGAGTTGTACTTTTCCTTCTGGGTTGAGTGACTTGTACTTTGGTGAGGACTTTGTACTAATTTATTTATTTCTAGTGGTTTATTTTCAGCTCTGATATCTGGATAGTTTAGTATCTATCTTTTGCAGGTTGACGCTTCGTCTATACGGGGTTCACCGTATGGGCGGCGGATCTGTTGGCGAGCCCGGGTCGCAGTTTCGACGCCGGGGCGTGACACAATGGCCAAGATAGAAGCATGCACCACTCGTGCTTTTCCGATCATCCACTGATCCTGCCCAATCGGCATCTGAGTATCCAATAATATCCAGACTAGTTCCCATAGGATACCAAATTCCGAAATTAATTGATCCTTTGATGTACCGGTTGATCCTTTTCACCGCTTTCAGGTGAACCTCGTTTGGTGCTGATTGATATCTCGCGCAAATCCCAACACTAAAGGATATATCCGGGCGACTAGCCGTGAGATAAAGTAGACTTCCAATCATACTTCGATACAGTTTCTCGTCTACATTCTCACTACGTGATTCACTTCCAAGTCCCTTGTGGCTAGTTCCCATTGGAGTCGGAAAATCCTTCGAATTTTCTAAGCCATACTTTTTAACCAACTCCATTGCATACTTGGATTGACTCAAGTGAATACCTTCATCATTTTGTTTAATTTGCAATCCAAGGAAATAAGTCAATTCGCCCATCATGGACATCTCAAATTCGCTTTCCATGGTCTCCGCGAACTTAGAAGCATCATTATCGCTAGTTGCGCCAAATACAATGTCATCGACATAGATTTGTGCTACAATGAAATTGCTTTGATAGTGCTTCACAAAGAGAGTCCTGTCAGCTCCCCCTCGAGTATAGCCCTTCTCCAAAAGGTGCTTTGTCAACCTTTCATACCATGCTCGCGGTGCTTGTTTCAGACCGTAAAGAGCCTTTTTCAAACGAAAAACATGGTTAGGTTGTTTATGGTCTACAAAACCTTTCGGTTGAGCCACATAAACTTCCTCATTTAAAAACCCATTTAGAAACGCGCTCTTAACGTCCATTTGAAATAATTTGATTTTAAAATGACAAGCAATAGCAAATAGTATACGAATGGACTCGAGTCTAGCTACAGGGGCGAATGTTTCATCAAAGTCTATACCTTCTACTTGAGAGTAGCCTTGAGTAACTAATCGTGCCTTGTTCCTGATGATAGTACCATCCTCATTTTTCTTGTTCTTGAAAATCCATTTGGTACCTATCACATTATGTTGCTTTGGAGGCTTCGTTAATTCCCAGACTTTGTTTCGCTCAAATTGATGGAGCTCTTCCTGCATTGCTTTAATCCAGTAGTCATCCTGAAGAGCTTCATCTATGTTCTTTGGTTCGATTAAATATACGTAGCAAGCGAATCCACAAACCAACTGCCTCCGAGTTCTGACTCCTTCTTGTGGATCTCCAATAATATTCGATTCCGGATGATCCTTGGAGATTCGTAGCGTTTGTTGAAACGGAGTAATCGGAGGTATATGAGATGATTCCTGCACATCAGATAAACTTGAAGAACCATTAGATGCATCATTAATATTGGAAGTATTATTATGAGAAGATGCAATGGCAGGTGAATCATCATCTAGAGAGATATCAAGGGTAGATTTTTCGGATGCAAAGTGGAAAGCTTCATCTACTTTAATATTTATAGATTCTACGATCGTCTTAGATTCCAAGTTAAATACTCGATATGCCCTACTATTTGTAGAATACCCCAAGAATATCCCTTCGTCACTTCGAGAGTCAAACTTTCCAAGATTTTCACGGTCACGTAAAATGTAACACCGACTCCCGAAGATGCGAAAATATTTAATGTTGGGTTTTCTACCACACCATAGTTCATATGGTGTATTTAACATTCCCGGGCGCAAATAAACTCGATTAATTACATAGATTGCAGTGTTCATAGCTTCAGCCCAAAAATGTAGCGGTAAATTCCGGCTGTGAAGCATAACACGTGCCATCTCTTGAACAACCCTGTTTTTGCGCTCGACAACACCATTCTGTTGAGGTGTATAGGGTGCAGAGAATTCATGCTTAATACCGTTTGAATTTAGAGTTAACGAATTCTCCACCTCTATCACTTCTAACACGAATGATCTTTTCATTCTTTTCAATCATAATACGAAGGCAAATCTCGTGAAAAGAATCAAAAGTATCAGCTTTCTCTTTTAAAAATGCTACCCAAGAATATCGAGAGAAATCATCAATCATCAAGAAAATATACCATTTACCTCCCAAAGATGGTTGACGAGTTGGCCAAAAGAAAGAAAAATAGTCTACAAAAACTACACAACATTTAATCGTAGAGCGATTAAAGACAAGGAAGGATTTCACCTTTGCATACCCAAACCTTTTGAGTTTTGCAGTATGTTGGCAATGGTTGAGAAATTTTCCTTGATGAAGACGTTTTGTATGATTGATCTTTTTCTTTTGTCATCGTCTTGTTTGGAGTACTACCAATGTTCTTTTCTTTTGAAAAGTCCTTCTTTGAATTCCGGGGAGTGAACTTATTGGTAGCAGTTGCAAGATGTGGTTGATTTGATCTTTGAGCTCCAATCTTGCAATTTCTTTCAATGTGCCCTGCAAAATTACAACGAAAACATACCTTTGTGCTTGACGATCCCGAGGAGGATGAAGTAGGCTTGTTGTCGTTGCCTGTCGTTAGTTCCGGTGTCGGAGGAGGAGATACCGACTGGGGCACAAAGACTGTCCCACTCGAACTTGGACTGTTTTCAGTTCGAGTGTACCCGAGGCCGAACCGATTTGATTGACCAAGACCAAGAAGCTTATCCAACTTACTCCTTCCAGAAGAGAATCGCTGCAAGTCATCCTTGAGTTGGAAGATGGTCTTTGTCATTTCCAGGTTATTCTGTCGAGCCTCGCTGTAGAGCTTTGAGAAGTGATCCACTTTATCCACCAGTTTTGTATGTTCCTTCTCAAAAAGCTCATTGGACTCTTGAAGGGAAACATTTACTTTTATCAGATTTTCCCTTTCTACTTCAAGAGCGTTTGAGAGAGAAGTTGCCCTTTTTGCTTCTTCTTCGAGATCATGCAATCTCCCTCTCAAACTCTTGTTTTGCTTAGCCACTTTCTTTGAATCCCTCAAAAGTCTGTGGTAGGCTAGAGCAAAATCTTCACCTTCCGAATCATCCGATTCGTTGTCCGTTGCATTCTTTTCAACAGTGGAGTTGGACAATGACTCGGATGTACTTGCCATTAAGCACATGAATGGTGAAGATGTGGACGCGTGGAATGTCGTGGTGCTCTTTTCTTCATCACTTGAAGATGACTCATTTGACGTTGAGTTGTCATCCCAAGTGACGACTTGCATCGCCTTCTTCTTTGCCGGATACTTGTTGGGACACTCCGTTGCAATGTGGCTGTAGCCTCGACATTTGAAGCATTGTAGTTGTCCCTCTGAACTTTTCTTATCCTTTGAGAAGTTCTCTTGCTTTCTTGACTTGTAACTTGAAGTACCCTTGCCTTTGTTCGACTTTCCGAAGGATGGAGATTTACTTGAATTACCCCTTCGAAAGTTGCGGCGAAACTTCCTTGTCAAGAGAGCGAGCTGCTTCTCAAATTCCTCCATAGAAAGATTCTCGTCATCGTCTGAGGAGGATGTATCCGCGTCTTCTTCCTTAGTTGTTTTCAACGCATAACCTGAAGACTTAGAAGAGGATGCTTTTCCAGAAGAATAGTTAGTAGTAAATGTCATTTCATAAGTTTGTAATGAACCAACTAATTCTTCTACACGTATTTCGTCCGGGTGTTTAATAGTTTCAATGGCTGTAACCTTTGGGCGAAATCGTTCAGGAAGAGTTCTTAAGATCTTTCTTACAACCTTAAATTCTGGAATCTTCTCTCCCAGGTTGGCACATGAGTTTACGATGTCTTGCAATCGTGTATAGTAGTCCGTGAAAGATTCATTTTCTGCCATCAAGATAGAGTCAAACTTGCTCGTAAGCATTTGCAGTTTCTGAATCTTCACGAGGTTAGTTCCCTCATGTGTAACCTGAAGAACATCCCAGATTTCTTTTGCAGTCTCACATGCAGAGACGCGAGAGAATTCAGTTTGAGATAAGGCATTAAAAATAGCATTAATTCCCTTGCCATTGTAAGAAGATGAATCTAACTCTTCCTTGGTCCATTTCGACCTAGGTTTTAAGGTGCGAACATCAGAGAGAATTTCAGTTGGATTAGACCATCCTAATTCAATTGATTGCCACACCCTTTCGTCGATGGAAATTAAAAAGGCTTTCATCCGTACTTTCCAGTACGCATAATTTGTTCCATCAAAGAAAGGGGGTCGATTGATGTTTCCACCTTCAACCATTATTCACAACCCTATTCCCTCTCTGATACCACTTGATGGGTTATATGTAATATAGATCTAAATAGGGGAAGAAACACCTAGAGGGGGGTGAATAGGTGTAAACGTATAAACACTCAAAAATCGTTGCGATAAAAACCCAATGCGGAAATAAAAATAACACGCAAGATTTTAACGTGGAAAAACTCCAAACCGGAGTAAAAAACCACGGGACCGATAACACGGCGAAATCCACTAGAATTAAAACACGTACAAGGTGATTTACCGTACACACTTACGACTCAACCTTTTCCATACGCTCCTAGAGGATCTTCTCCGCTCGCTCCACGATGCTTCTCGAATCCACGATCTGCGCCCAACGCCGAATCCACGGCGTCCAACGTCGAATCCACGACGTCCGACCGAATCCACGGTCTTCACCCAATAGCACCCTTCGAATCCACGAATGTGCCTCGCTCCGAATCCACGAGAGCGGTTGAACCTTGAATCCACAAGGACACGCGAATCCACGCGCCGATTTTGGGGAAATCGTTGTTTTTGGGTGGTGATGATCCGCCGAATACTTAGATCAAAGATAGATAGGAAATACCATCTAAGTATTCATTAGTTTGATTCAACTCAAGATATGAGTATGAAAACCTAGAATCAAACTAATCAATATAGATGAAGAAACATAGAGTAATATCTAATGATTTCCTTTCTTCTCTATATATGGATCTTAGGCCGTATAGAATGATATTGAATATGACGGCTATTTTCCTTCTATCGGCTTCTTTTCAATTAATTGGATTAACCCTAGAAAAAGAGTCAAGGGTCTATTTATAGGTTAGAAACATTTGGAAGGAGATAAGAATCAAAAACCTAACATTTCTGGAATTTTTACGGACGGCGATCCGGATCGGATTTGGGCGATCCGGATTGCAGTAGCAAGAAAGACGGTTTCCAGAAAAACAACCGTTCGGTATCCGGATCGGAATGCCTGATCCGGATCGTTCATACAATTCAGAAAACTCAACGTTCGGGATCCGGATCGTGAGATGCTGCGATCCGGATTGAAGTAATGTATGAAACAACAACCTTCGGGATCCGGATCGCTGGCTCTGATCCGGATCCTGAACATGTCCGAACACCAGTTTTTGATTTTAAAGCAGTTAAAAATTCTTCCAGGTGTTTCTACACTACAAGAAGTATTCGGATCACCAATAATCTTTAGTTAAACATACCTGATCCTTTTGAATTCTTCTTTCTTGAGATTGAGTTAAATGATCCAACTTTCTTCACCTTCAATCTTCAAGACTTGAACCTTTCACGAAACTACGCCAACTCTAATTCCGTAACATTTATTATATATATATATATATATATATATATATATATATAAGTCCGGCTACTATACTATCAATAGTACTATTGACTTTTTAATCCTTAGATGAAAAGATATACGGTTAGGATTATAATGGTCCCCTATGGTTTATACTATTTCACCAACAACCCACTAAATCCCAGGAGACCACTATAATCCTAACCGCATATCTCTTCATCCAAGGATTAAAAAGTCAATAGTATTAGTGCTTAATATTATTGATAGTATAGTAGCCTAATCAGACTATTATACTTTTAAAAGTACCAAGCAATTAGTATTTGTAAGTTTTCTACTGTTAGATTTATTTCTTTAACTTATTTCACCTCTTAGATCACGTTATTCCACCAACCACTCTCTAAACCCAAGGTGCCCACTATCATCCTAACTGCACATTCTTTCATCCAAGTGCTAAAAATCTAGAAGCACAAATAACTTATACTTTTAAAAGTTTAGGAGCTCAATTAAATATATATATATATATATATATATATATATATATATATATATATTTTTATATTTATATATATGCCGGCGGTATGTTTTTATAGGCACGAAACCTTCCATACTTATAAGTTGTTTTTGATATTAGGACTTCCAAATCGACGATCGGCTCCGTTATAATTGATCTACAATATTTGAAGTATATAGAAAATAAATTTCATAATTTTTCAATATCATTTGCCTAGTGATCGAAAGGGCTCAAAATTAACGGCTAAAAATAAAAAGCTCACAAAATGTGTTGATATGACACTAAAATTTTAAATAAAAAATATTGATCTTATTTTATATACTATTGTTGGGGCTGAAAATGTCGGTTGTCGATCGATCCCGTTGTTCGGTTGACCCTCTGGATGTGATGCGCCGTGCTAATGGATCAAGCGATCGGGCCGGGAAAGGATCTGCTCGGCCGGGTTCTTCTTAATCGAACTCTCGCGACTGTCTGGCTTAGATTAGCCGAATCGGGATATAGAGGTAGAGAAAGAGAGAGTTCGACCTAGAGTAGCCGAATTGGGGTATGGAGATAATGATTTGACACGGCTAAAGAACCGATTAAGAATTTGTATTGATTGAAAAGTGGAGTTACAAGAGTAACAAGTAGCTAATTAACAGTAAGCCTACTCCTATGAAATGCGGTAAATGCAGATATGAAATATATGAAAAAGCATGGGGGTGGTCTAGGCATACGAGGTTCCAGAACCCTTTTTTCTTCGATGGTTCGGGTATTTATACACTCCCGAACCATGGGTGTGGTCACCAATTTGAAATAATCTGCACGATTTCGGAAAAATTATCAGGAAATCCCCAGCCACTTCCTTTTGAGTCGAACTTCCTCAAACAGAATGGTAGCCTTTTTCCGTCTAAATTCATCCCCTTATCGACGCGCCGAAGTGTGATCTTCGGTGCTTTCTAATGCTGGGCACCGCTTGCCATTTCCGGAGTCAGTTACGAGATTCGCGCCCGAATCTCGCACTCTTTTCTTTCGAAGTATTTCCCTTTTCGGCTTGAATAGCCGAGAATTGACTCTGACCTCTCCTTCCTCGTCGCCCGACCGGGCGATCTAGCTTTTGGCTTCAGTTGAAATCGATTCCGGAAGAGGCGAGGATCTTCTTTTTTCGGCCGCTTTTCCTATCGGCTGATTGTCATGCCTCGGCGTCGAAACTGCGACCCGGGCTCGCCAACAGATCCGCCGCCCATACGGGAAGCCCCGTATAGACGAAGTGACTAACCTGCAAAAGATCAACTTCACTATACTAATATCAGAGCTGAAAAGTAAACTGCTGAAATAAAAATATACAAATCCTCAAATAGTACATGCCAGGTCCTCACAATACATAAGTCACTCCAAAACTAAAACTCTCAAAAGTAAAATATACATGATACATTTCAAAATCCCTGACAGTACTAGTACATCACCAAAAGGGTACATCTACTCTCACAGGAAAAGACTGGTAGGGATCTAGCTCGCGACTCCCATACCTCGATCAGCAGGACCAGCAACTGGAGCAGCAGGAACTGGAGTAGAGGTCCCTGGGGAAAAATCACCACGGCGGGTGTGAGAACTACATCCCACAGTAGTTCTCAGTGGGTACTGCCAACAAACCCGACGGTCTGCCCACTAAGTCTACTAGAGGCATAAGATAACAGGAAAACTGTAATAATGAAAAGATAAGCTGGAAAGAGTCTACAGCTATCATGTCTCTATCTATAATGCTCAAAGGGTGATATAGATGAAAATGATGCATCGACTCTAACACAAGTACTCAATCAACCCAATCACAGTGACTGCCACATAGGGGCCAGTCAAACCTGCGCCCACCTACTGCCATTACCTTCACGGAGGACTGGACTTACGTAGGGTGTCCGTGACTGCCAAAACTGGCCCAGCCAGAGGGACTGCGTCGACAAGTCGCGATAGCAAAGTAACAGGCCCAACTCCGAAGTGGCACACGAGGGGCGCGACCCCACTGAGGAAAGTATCCGTGCATCTCTGTCGAGCTCAAATGTGGCTCATGCAGGCTATAGTCCAATCCATGATCAACAAGATCGACAGTACCCAAATCACCTCTCTAACTCACTAACAGGAATCACTCGAACAGTCGGGACCGCTGTCAACCCAACGGCTCCCCAGAAAGAACATCAACTCCATATGTAAACTCACTAGCTGGGTATACTCGCCAGCCAACAACAGTGAAGGGTCCGGGAACCCCGAAAGACTAGAACCTACAACCCAAATCAAACAAGAACAGGCTCTAGGCATAGCCTTTCGTTTTTCTCGACCCTAAGAAAAAGGCAGCCCTTAGAACCCAGACCACTCGAATCCTCTCGAGTGGGGAAGTTTAAAGGAAAAATGTGACATTTATTACTGAAAACCATTTTTCACTCAAACCCACGCGGGGTGAGGACTAAAAGTAGTTTCTTTTTGAAAAACCATCTTGATTTGAGGAAAACCCATTTTTAATGATTTTTAGTTCTTTTTAGGAAAAACAGTTAGAAAACAAGCTTTTTATGTCCAAACCCCGAAGGGCTAATGCCTTCGTCCAATCAAACAAGAACAGACTCCGGCGACCCTTCGATATTTGGAAGAAAACATTGGTTGACTAAAATCATGTGTGTCTAAAAAGGTTCTGGGTTCAAGGTCCTGCTATGACTGGTATACTACTGCCACTAACACTGTGGCGATACATAAACAGAAAAGCATGACATCCCGGGACCACCGTTCACCCAAACGGCTCCCGCCACAGATAAAAGACCAGCTACATCTACCAGACTCCACTCTGCCCCCAAGCACGAGTGTAACATGCATTCCACACTAAGAGAAATCCCGACCACTCGGCCCACTACCCGGGTGAGGATAACACTATGTCCAGGAATAGAATAAGAAGTGTGGATGCCTAAAGCATAAATAAACCTAGCCCAAGTGAGGGTTTTCTACTAGTCTGGTTACACAACATATGACAGGGTGCTAGGTCAAGTTCTAAAAGTAGCATTTAGTTTAACTAAAAGCAAGATCAGGGAACATTAACCAACATGATTTCAATAATAACACAGGAAAGACAACATCTCTCTAACATGCATTCTAACATATTTCACAATCATACATGCTTTCTATACAACAGAATTAATGAACCGTCCACCGGTTTTGGAGACGAAGCAACCCACCTGAAGCGCGCATCAATCCAAGATCCAAAAAGGTTGAAACTGAACGGGGACAAATCCTCATATTCCCACGATTCCAACGGGTCCATAATCACCCAAAAACACCTCCTGGGTACAAATATATGGTCCAAACATTGCAATAAGCAAATATTCCCACAAACACAAGCAACTATCAAATCAGTCCAGAAAATGGTTAAATACCACCTACGAGATAATCTTCAAAAATTCCAATAAAAATACGATGGTGATCCTCACGAAGAGTAGATGTCGATCGAGTCCTCACATGTCCAATTCTGATAACCGAGTGCAGAGAAAAAAATCTAACAAGCCTCCGCCGTCTAGAAAAACCACTAGCAAAAAAGGGGTTCAAAGATGCCTCATAAACCGTGCCAAGAACTCAAAATGAAGCAAGGTGATTATCACAGAAATCGAAGGCCTACCTCTTATGAAATCGATGCCGCAAAAATCATCCAAAAATTCCTTCGGAGTAGCTTTATGGACCTCGTGGACCGAAACGCGACGGAAATGGGCCACCGTAGAAGAAACGTCGCACTGCGCCAAGATGCCGAAGTCGTCGATGCCGCGCCTTCCAAAAATTCCGAAACTCCTTCGCAAGATGCAGCACAAGAAGAGGAACAACTTCATTTGAGGGCTCAGTCGCAAAAGGGCTCGGGAAAAAGGTCCAAAGGCTCAAGAAAGGGGGCTATTTATAGCCCAAGCCCACCAAGGAAGGGGTTCGGATTCGAGCGCCGGATCGGGCGCTCGAGTCCGGCCCAAGCCCAACACTGTGCGCGCCCGAAACCTTCTCGGCGCGCCACGTCACCTGCTCCGCGCCCCGCGCGCCCGGCGCACGCGCACCCGCCAATCGCAGCGCGCCGCGTGGCGACGCGGTCCACGGCAGGAACCGTGGGCCGTGGTTCACGGCGGCCCAGCCGGGTCGCTGCGCCCGCAAATTGGCGGGCGACACGTGGCCTGGCGGGGTCCACGGTGCGCCGCGCCCGGCGTGCTGTCGCGCATGCGTTGACCGCGTAATCAGCGCGTGACACGTGGCACGCCCGCCGTTGGCTGGTCCCGTTGCACGCCAAAACCCATGGACCGCCCTGCCCGCCGCCGCGCACGCGCCTGCCCGCGCCCTCGCCGCCGCGCTCCACCGCTGCCCGTCGCCGCCGGCGCTGCCCTGGCCTGCCGAAATAGTAAACCACGCCTCGAAATCCGTATTTTGGCATCCGGGCTCCAAAAAATACAAGTAGTCCATTTTCATCGTTTTCGTGCGCTGAATCCAAATCCGATGCCCGTTTTGCCAAATTCCACTTCTAAAATTTGTCGAAGGCATCCGGACAGGTATTCTTAATCCAAATTTCACGCTGGGTCCAAATCTGAAGTCTGATTTGCGCGCAACCAACTCCAACACACATCATAGGCCTCCAGAAGCCACAATTCACACCGCAAAAGCTCTGCGGAGATCCGGGTCATCACCTCCCCTCCCACTAAAAGAAAGTTTCGTCCCCGAAACTAAAACGCACCACCAAAACCAACTCGTCCAAATCTACTCGAAGTACGCCAACACATCTAAACAAGAAAGGTAAAGGCTCCACCATCAGGAACGTCATCAACTCCAACTCTCAATTTGGAAAGCAGCCGAAAATAACGAAAAGTCTGAAAATTTCTAAAGGCCGGTGCCCTCGTCCCAATCAAACAAGAACAGGTTTGGGCAATTTCTCCATTTATGGAGTAGCCTTTCAAAGTTTTCATCCCGTTCATAAGTTTCAGCATAAAGGCGATAAAAAAGAAGAGAAGTGTTGAAGCCATTCCTGCCGTGGCTACAAATACGAAAGCTACGATCTAACCGTGACCCCTAGGAACACAACCTCTAGGCTTAATCGTCACATACGCTGTAGTTGTGGCATCTGTCCATTGCCGCTGAAGCCAACGCTGCAGGAAGGGTACTTCGACAACCTATGGAAATAAACTCCTTTGTCCAATTTGTGGAAGGTCACTGTTCTCATTCCACAATCAGTCGTTGCATGCTACCGCGCTAACCAGTCCATCCCGTGTGCTCAATCAGAGTCTTGGAGCTGTCCCTGAAACGCCACATCTACCGGTATAATCCCAAGTCTCAACTGTATGGCTCAAGCTCCACAATCCTCCTCTACTTGTAGGATCCCGACAAGAATCTAACCGCTAATGCATGTAGTGATAAACCTATCTCTTATCCATGCAGAGATGCGAATACTCTACTAACATATCAGGAAAAGCGGCAGTACAGAAATGCTCAAGCTCATCTGACTATAAAAATAAAATCATACCTGCGACGACACGATCCGCTGCCGGGGTGCCCTTCACTTGGGCCACATAAACCCGTCCACTGGGAGCTGAAGGTCGTCGTCCCATCTGTCCCGACGTCGTGACCCACTCTGTCTGACGGTGTACCTGAGAGGCTTCCGCTTCCTGAATAGGCAAGGGGGGTGCTGTCGCGATAGGTCGCACTGACATAATGGCTCGGGGGCAAGCTGCTCGGAAATGTCCCAACTCTCCACATAGGAAGCACCGTCCCTGCCTCTGGTCACACTGCGACGGTGGATGGGGCCCGCCACAGATAACGCACCGCTCCTGTCGCTGATGCCGATGCTGTTGCTGCCGGGGGTACTACTACTGAGACCGTTGTCGCTGCTGATACTGCGGCTGCCGCGGGGGTCCACCAGATCTCTGGCGCCTCTGAAACCCATGATCCTCAGGGTGAAATCGTGGAGGTCTCGGAGGTCCCTGCCGACTCGTCTATCCCTCGTCAACCTGTGCTGGGCGCTTCTCCCCTAGAATCACTACGGAAGCTGGAGCCACCTCGTCCATCACTGCCTTCCCGCGCTCTACATAGAGTGCCTGCTCCACAGAGGCATCCAAAGTCTGCAATCTGCGTGAACGGACGAACTGATAAATATCACGGCGCAACCCTCGCTCGAACATATAGATCCGATGCGCCTCGTCCCTAGCCGCGTGCGGTACACTGGCCAACAACTGGTTGAAGTCTGCGATGTACGCGTGCACGGGACGATCTCCCTGTCGAAGATTCTTCAACTGCTCCTCCAACCTCTGCCTGACACTCTCCAGGAAGAAAGTTCTAAGAAGTAGACCGCGGAACTCCGCCCAGGTAAGAAGCTGAGTCCCAGGTGGACCAACAGGTCGAACACGCCGCCACTAGGCCTCGGCGTTGCGCTCCAAGAAGTTCGTCGCCAGTAGAACCTGAAACCGCTCCTCGATAAACAAACTCTCGAAATGTCGCTTCATCGCCGTGATCCACGGCTCCGTCTCCAACAGCTCCGAACTCTGCCCCGAGAAACGAGGCGGGTCAAACTGACGAAACCTCATCAACAAATTTACCACCTATCGCTGCTCAGCAGGGGTCAACTGCCCCGCCGACCCAGACGGCGGTCTGCTAGTAACCGACGCATTAGGGACTGCCGATGCCGTCGGTACAACAGGGGGTCCACAACAGGCGAAGAAGGTATGGGGGAACTCTCTGGGGGTGCTACAACAGGCTGCGCCCTCTGCTCAAACACGCGCATCATCCGGTCCATGGCCTCCTCCTGGCGTCGGGAAGTCTCTTCCTGACGTCGGACAGTCTCCTCCTGGCGCCGAACGGCCTCCGACATCAGGGCTATCTGAGCCTCCCGAAGCTCCTGTACCTCACTCTGCCGGCCCTGTGCTAACTCCTCCTGCTCTAGCTCATCGGAGGAGGAAAGCTGAGAAGATGTCCGCATCCTGCGTCGCGGAGGCATTGTGCACACCAGCAACAACATTCACACATCACGACAGAACCAAAACAACACTCGACCCAATCTAGCGAAAGTTAAAGGCATGTCCCCCTTCCTGTAGTACTTTGTTGTCTACAGCCAACAAAGTCGCCACCAAGAGAAGACAAGTCAATCACTCATCCCGTCCCTTGGAAGAGGTAAAAAACTCAATCAGGACTCTCGCTAAAAGTCACGACTCTCACGTAGTCATCCTATGGTCCAACCACAAGCCTAGGGTTTCTAAGTCCATAATGACCTACAACGTAGGCTCTGATACCACTCTAATCTGTCACGCCCCGGCGTCGAAACTGCGACCCGGGCTCGCCAACAGATCCGCCGCCCATACGGGAAGCCCCGTATAGACGAAGCGACTAACCTGTAGAAGATCAACTACACTATACAGGTATCAGAGCTGAAAAATAAACTGCTGAAATAAAAATACACAAATCCTCAAATAGTATATGCCAGGTCCTCACAATACATAAGTCACTCTAAAACTAAAACTCTCAAAAGTAAAATATACATGATACATCTCAAAATCCCTGACAGTACTAGTACATCACCAAAAGGGTACATCTACTCTCACAGGAAAAGACTGGTAGGGATCTAGCTCGTGACTCCCTTACCTCGATCAGCAGGATCAGCAACTGGAGCAGCAGAAACTGGAGTAGAGGTCCCTGGGGAAAAATCACCACGGCGGGTGTGAGAACTACATCCCACAATAGTTCTCAGTGGGTACCGCCAACAAACCCGACGGTCTGCCCACTAAGTCTACTAGAGGCATAAGATAACAGGAAAACTGTAATAATGAAAAGATAAGCTGGAAAGATTCTACAGCTATAATGCCTCTTTCTACAATGCTCAAAGGGTGATATAGATAAAAATGATGCATCGACTCTAACATAAGTACTCAATCAACCCAATCACAGTGACTGCCACATAGGGGCCAGTCATGTCACGCCCCGGGTGTAAACCAGAACTCGGGTCCGTCCACAGATCCGTCGTGCACACAGAATTTTCCATGTACACGAAGCGCTGGTAACCTGCTCAGATATAAAAGATATAATAAAGGAGCATAAAAACAGAGCTGAACTAAAACTAATACATCTCAGACCAAAGCTGGAAATAAAGTACAATAACTCTCAAATAAATACATATGTCTCTCCTAGCTCACCGAATAAAATACAACCAGCTGGCCGAAGCCAGACCCAAAATAAAAGAAAATACAACCGTCTGAGTGTATAGGGGGTACAACCAAAAATACTAATATGCTCGCAGAAGGGGTAGACGACTATCTAGTCCACTATCATCTTACCTCGATCTGCCGAAGATGGTCCAGCTACTCCCGCAAAAGACTCTGCAAAACAGGGAAGAACAAAAAGAAGAAGGACAATGGGGGTGAGAACTATTAGATGAACTAGTAGCCTCTCCTAGTGGGTAAAGCCTCAAACTCTGACGTACCCACTAGGACTACTAGAGGCGAAGGGAAAGAACAGTGGTAAGCTATAAAGACTGCTGATAAAAAGGAAACAACCACTACTATGCCTCTAAATGTAGTGCCAAAGGTAACTGTATGCATGCAACTATAAGGCCAACTGCCTGAATAAACCCAATCAATGGGCCAGTAATCACTGGCACTGCCTGCTCATCTGTTTCAAGTATCTGCTGACCAATCGGTACTCACTGACCGATGCTCACTGTCTGGCACTCACTGGCCAATATGTCAATCGCCTACTCCGGAGTGGCACTCGAGGGGAGCGACCCACACGAGTAAAGTATCACTGTCACAGGTATCACAATATAGCAGGACTGGATCACGACTATGACCAAAGTGGGAACCTCCATCCACTAATGAAACCCCAATCCCCCAATCTGACGCAACAATAAGCATCCGATCAACTGCCCAATGTCCGCGGTCGACGCAATACCCCATAAGTCCAAATCTGATGAAATAACCAACATCCGGTCAACCGCCTAATATCCGCGGTTACCACAATGCCCCACAATCCAGAATCGAGTCTAACCTGCCCCAGACTCAATGGCCTCAACTACACTACCCCAAACCCCTGCTCAAACTCGAGCAACATGCATCTGAATGAAAAGGAGAACAACGAAACATAGTTTCTCCTAAGTCAAGTCCCAATAATAGTGTAGCAATAAATAGTGGCCTAACTAGATGTCCATACAAGCATGCAAATGTCCTCTTTTTAAAACTGAAGGAAAGTATTTAATATTCATTTTAAAAAGGATAATCCTTGATGTCCCAACATGATAAGTCATTTTGCATGCGAGGTTATGCTATAACATTTGTTCCAACAATAATGTCCCAATTTAACATAGATAAGTAGTCATATAATCTGTGGGGTCAACACATGCGATTCTCAAATAGGATATCAATTATCACATTTCTTTTAGGGGATTTCTAATATTCCTAGTGAGCAAGTCAAAAGTGAGGTAAGCAACAACCACCCACATCAAAATGCGCAATCCACACCCAAAAAGGCTCATCGCTGTCCACAGCCCTCTAGCTTCGCCACTCGCCGAAAATAGTGCGCTACAACACAAAACATCACATTCGGTATAAATACAATACCCAAAAATGCAGCCTTTGCTGTTTTTCCAATCAACACGAAAAAAAGGAATTTTCACCTCTGTGCAGTCCTCCGAAAAAATCCAGAAAAATCACGGTTGCGTTCCTTGCGACAAGTAGACCGAAAATGAGTACTTATACGCCTTGATCCGATGCTCGTGCGTCAAGATAGAAAATCGACAAGCCTCCGCTGTCCAAAATGTATCCACAGAAAAAGGGGGTTACAAGATGCCTCAGGAACCTCACCCAAAATCCAGAATGGCGGAAAGTGATCCAGACCCAAATCGGACCTCGGGGTAGAGCAGGGGAGCTCTCAGACCGAAACGCGACGGAAAAAGGTTGCCGAAGAAGAAATGTCGCAGTGCGCCGAGTCGTAGAAACCATCAATGCCGCGGCCTCCAAAAATTCTAGGAACCCTTCACGAAATAGAGCACAAGGTGGTGAACAACTCCTCTTAAGGCCTCTTGCACAGCAGGGCTCGGAAAAGTACTCAAAAGGCCAAGCCAAACCCAATTTATAGCCTACAAAAAGGGGGGGGGGGGGGGGAGAAGACCTCTTTTGGGTACGTTTTCGGGCGCCCGGAATTTTCGGGCGCCGAACAGGAAACACCTGTGGCTGCGCCTAGATTCATCCGGGTGAGCCACGTGTCCCCTCCCACGCAACAGCGTGGCGCGGCCAACCAGGTCGCGCCACGTGGTGCCCGCTTGTGACCCCTCACCTACCCGCGTGTACGGGCACCTGCCCCCGCACCTGCCCAGGTGTACGGGCACCTGCCCTGCTCCATCGCGCGGACTAGGCGCACGTGGACCGGCCAACCCGGCGCTGCCAGGTGGCCCCGCCATGGCCCACGGCTCCCCGCGTGCCCCCGTGGACCGAGCGCGCATGGGCCGGCCAACCAGGGGCCGCCACGTGTCCCAACCCCTGGTCCACGACTCCCCCATGCACCCTAAATGCGCAGAAACTTCCGGAAGTCCTTTTTGGGCATCCGGGCTCAGAAAAATACAAGCAAATAGCCGTTTTAAGCGTTTTTCCGCGCTGAATCCAAATCCAACCTTAGATTGGCCCAAAACCCTTTCTAAAATTTGGCAAAAGCAGCCGAAAGCCAATCCAGCTCTGGATACCTCACTGGGTTCATCTGTGGCATCCCTTTGATGCACTATGGGCCAGACACACCAATAATATGTGTATCACACTGTGGATTCACGGGAAATACAGCATGGGGACCTGGACCACTACATCCTCCCCCACTAAAAATAAGTTTCGTCCTCGAAACAAAAGTCATACCTCAAGATGGGGTGTCGAACAAGTAGGGGTAAGCGTCCATCATCGACGACTCCAGCTCCCAGGTAGCCTCGCGCTCGCCATGGTTGCTCCACAAGATCTTCACATAAGGGATGGTCCGACTGCGCAATTCTCTCACCTCTCGATCAAGAATCCGCAGCGGGTGCTCTACATAGCTCAAATCCTCGCTAATCTCCAACGGGGTGAAGTCGACGACGTGCGACGAATCATAAACATACCTCCTCAAAGTGGACACATGAAACACATCGTGGACACCAGCAAGTCTGGGGGGAAGTGCAAGCCTGTCGGCAACTGGCCCAATATGCTCTAATACCTCGAAAGGTCCAATATAACGGGGGCTAAGCTTCCCACGGATGCCAAATCTCCTGATTCCCTTGGACGACGAGACCTTCAGAAAAACGTGATCTCCAACCTGAAACTCTAGGTCTCATCGCCGCACATCTGCATAACTCCTCTGCCTGCTCTGAGCGGTCTGTAGATGCTGCCTGATCACTCTGACCTTTTCCTCTGCCTCTCGCAGTAACTCTGGCCCCAATGTCCGTCTCTCACTCACATCGCTCCAGTAAAGCGGTGATCGACACTTGCGTCCATACAATGCCTCAAACGGAGCCATCTGGATGTTCGCTTGAAAGCTATTATTGTAGGCAAACTCTGCTAGTGCTAAGTGCCGAACCCATCCCGCGCCAAAGTCCAAGGTGCAAGCTCTGAGCATGTCCTCAAGGATCTGTATAGTGCGCTCTGACTACCCGTCCGTATGTGGGTGGAAAGCTGTACTGAATCTAAGCTGTGTCCCAAAGGTGGCCTGTAAGCTCCTCCAAAAACATGAAGCAAACCTCGGGTCTCGATCTGACACAATAGAGGCGGGTACTCCAGGTAACCTCACCACCTCATCCAAGTACAGCTGAGCCAGCCGCTCCAATGACCAAGTAGTCTGCATCGGTAAAAAGTGAGCGGAATTAGTGAGTCAATCCACAATCACCCATATGGCATCTGCTACTCTCTGGGCCCTCAGTAATCCGACCACAAAATCCATCGTGATGTGGTCCCACTTCCACTCAGGGATTGGGAGACTCTGTAACTTGCCAGCTAGCACCCGGTGCTCAGCTTTTACCTGCTGGCAAGTTAAACATTGAGCCACAAACCTCCCAATATCCTTTTTAATACCACTCCACCCGAAATGTGCCTTGAGGTCCCTATACATCTTAGTCCCACCAGGATCGGAGTAATCTAGGGTGCCTCTCTGACCGAAAAGTAACGGTGGAAGCCAAAATCGAAGAAACGTCGCAGTGCGCCGCGTCGCAGAAAGCACGGATGTCGAGGCCTTCGAAAAATCTGAAAATCCCTCAGTAGATGGAGCACAAGATGAAGAACAAAATCTCTTAAGTCCTCAATCGGAGATAAGCTCGGGAAGAGGTCCAAAATCGCGGCCCAAGAGGAGCTATATATAGCCCAAACAAAACAAATCTGAAAATTCCCTCCATGTCCCCTCTTTCGGGCGCCCAAATGATCCGGGTTGCTACAGGGACCCCAAAATGCACCCCAATCCATCAGAGCCCGAATCGTCCCGGGAGCGCCACGTGTCCCCGAACAGCAAACATCATAATCCGCCAATCCCTGCGTGCCACGTGGCACGCCGCACAACGCACAGCGGCGCCAGCCGCTGCGGTCGCACCAAGTGGCGCCGACCGCACCTGCCCCGCGCACGTCGCCCCGGCTGACCCGGGCGTACGACCACCTGCCCGCCGTACGACCACCTGCCCGCTGTCGCCGCGTGGACCGCGCGCACGTGAGCCGGCCAATCCAGAGATACCACGTGTCCACCCTTCGGTCCACCGTACACCCGCGCTTCTCCCGTGGACCGCGCCTGCTGCGCCGGCTAACCGGGAGCCGCCACCTGTCCCGCGCCCGGGTGCACGCCTCCGCGGTGGACCGAGCGGCTGCGCCTCCGTCAGCCGCCACGCTCCGCCGCCTGCCGCCGACGCCGCCGCCACTCCGGCCGCCAGAACAGTGCCCCAACACCCCGAAATCCGTGTTTTCGCATCCGTGCTCTGAAAAATACAAGTAAATAGTCCATTTTCATCGTTTTCGTGTGTTGAATCCAAATCCGATGTCCATTTTGCCCAATTCCACTTCTAAAATTTTCCAAAAGCCTCCGATTAAACAAACTTGCTCCCATTTTACACCCTGAATCCATTCCTTCGGCCCGACACGCGCACAAACACTCCCAGAAGCCACTAATCCATCAGTAAACCCTTAAGCGGGGATTCGGGACCTCACATCCTCTCCCACTAAAAGAAAGTTTCGTCCTCGAAACTAATGCGGCTCAAAAGGGAGTCTCAAAGCCAAGGGTGAGTATCCATCAACACCGTCTACAGCTCCCCAGAAGCTACTCACTCTTCGTGATTACTCCTCAACAAAACCCTAACCAGCACGGCATGGCTCGGTTGCGCAATTCCCTAAACACACGAGCCAGAATTCGCAACGGGCGTCCCTCGTACTCAAAATACTCACAGATCTCAGTGGAGCGAGTCAATCACGGGCGAAGAGTCCAAAAGCAAAGCACCTCTGAGCTGAGACGTGGAAAAAACCTCAGGAACTCCAAAAGGCTGGGGACAAGGAACAACAACCAACTCTACTCGTCCAAATCTACTCGAAGTACGCCAGCACAACCAAAAAGAAAGGTAAAGGCCCCACCAGTAGGAAAGTCGTCAACCCCAGCTCTCTATTTAGAAAACAGCTGAAATTAACGAAAAGTCTGAAAAATCCGAAAGACCAATGCCTTCGCCCCAATCAAACAAGAACAGGTTCGGGCACTGTCTCCATTTCTAGAGTAGCCTTTCGAAGTTTTCGTCCTGTTCGGAAATTTCAGCACAAAGGCGAGAAAAAGGGAGAGAAGTGTTGAAGTCGTTCCTGCTGTGGCTACAAAAACAAAAGCTACGATCTAACCGTGACCCCTAGGGACACAACCTCTAGTCCTAACGGTCACCTACGCTCAAGAGTTAGCACCTAACCCAAAACGGCTAAAGTCACTGCTGCAGGAAGGATACCCCGGTGACCTGTGAAAATGAACTCCTGTTGTCCAACTCTCGGGAAGGTCGCTGATCTCAGTCCACAATCAGTCGTTGCACGATACCGCACCAACCGGTCCATCCCGTGTGCTCAATCAGAGTCGTGGAGCTGTGACAGAACCGTAACACCTGCCGGTATATTTTCAAGTCTCAACTGTACTGGACATGATCCACAAGGCTCCCCCACATGCACAACACCAATAGGAACATGTACCTCTAGTGCACGTGGTAACAACTCTACCTCCAGTCCAGACAGGAAAGCCAAACTACACCAATTCAGACTGCTGTAATGAAATCATGCCGGCGACAACCCGATCCACTGCCGTGGCGCCCTCCAACCGGGCGGCACAGACTCATCCGCTCGATGCAGGTGGTCGTCGCTCAGTCTGCCTCGACGTCAACGTCAAGTCTGTCCAGAAATATCTAGACTATCCACATAGAGAGCATGGCCTCTGCCTCTGCTCACACTGGGGCGACGAATGCGGTCTTCCGCAAAAACACATCTATGCTACCGCCACTGCTGATACCGATGCTGATGCTGCCCTCGGGGTCCACCCGACCTCTAACATCTCAAAAATTCACTATCCTAGAGAAGAAATCTGGAATGCCCATTCCGATCGATCTGTCCTCCATCCTCTAGCCTCTATCTGACACTCCCCGGAAAAGAGGCTTCAAGAAGAAGACTGCGGAACTCCGCCCAAATAAGCAGCTGGGTCCCAGGCGGACCGATAGTCGCACTCGGTGCCACCAAGCCTCGGCAATGTGCTCCAAAAAGTTTGTTGCCAAAAGAACCTGAAATCGCTACTCAATAAAAAGGGTCTCAAAGAGTCGCTCCATCACTATGATCCAAGACTCTGCCTCCTACAGCTCCAAGCTCAATCCTGCAAATCGGGGTGGATCAGACTGCCGGGACTGGCTCCATCGATCGATAACGTCCCAAAGCTCATCTACTATCCGCTATCCACCCTACCTCGGTGCCTCGGCACTACTCGTCGACACGGAGGGGGCTGCTCGCTCAATCGGTGCCACTAGTATAGCTGGAGATGCCACTGCGTGGGAAGAAAGCGCTAGAGGACACTCAGGCGGTACTGCAACTGGCTGTGCTCTCTACTCCAATAGGCGCATCGAACGTTCCATGGCCTCCTCACTGCACGACATCTCAGGGGATCGTAGTCCACTGCATAATAACAAACATCAGGACACAATAACCATACGACCCAATCCAGCGAAAGTCTAAGACATGTCATCCATTCCATAGCATTATGTAGTCTGCAGCCAACATAATCGCTTAGGAGAATAAACATGCCAATCACTCATCCCGTCTCTTGGGAGAGGTATAATACTCAATCAGGACTCTCACTAAAAGTCACGACTCTCACGTAGTCATCCCAATGTCCAACCACAAGCCTAGGGTTTCTAAGTCCGCCATAACCTACAACCTAGGCTCTGATACCACTCTAATCTGTCACGCACCGGGGTCGAAACTGCGACCCGGGCCCGCCAACAGATCCGCCGCCCATACGGTGAACCCCGTATAGACGAAGCATCTAACCTGCAAAAAGAAGGATACTATAGCTATACAGATATCAGAGCTGAAAAGCAAACTACTGAAAAACTAAAATCCAATCACTGTACAACTGGAAACAAAGATACAATATCCACCTCCCAAATACGATCATATACAAAATCCTCTGAATACAATAACCAAAACTAAACAGGGAGGTAAATAGAAATGATACATCAGTTTACAGGCTCTCAGTACAAGTCAGATCCTCACAATACAATAGTCTCTCAAAAGTGGAAATAAAACTAACCTTCTGACTGTACTACAAATCTCCAGAAAGGGGGCACCGCTATACTCCAAAGACGGGTGGGGAACTAGCACGCGACTCCCTCGCCTCGGTCTGAAGGATCAGCAACTAGAGCAACAGGAACTGGAGAAGGGGTCCCTGGGGAAAAATACACCATGACGGGTGTGAGAACTACATCCCACAGTAGTTCTCAGTGGGTACCGCAACCAAGCCCGACGGTCTGCCCACTAAGTTTACTAGAGGCATAAGATAATAGAAAGCTGAAGAAAGGAAAGCTGGAAATAACTCTACAGCTATCATGCCTCTATCTACTATTGTCACGCCCCGGGGTCGAAACTGCGACCTGGGCTCGCCAACAGATCCGCCATCTGTATGGAAACTGCCGTACAGACGAAGCGTCTACCCTGCAAAAGATCTAATGCTATGCATGTATCAGAGCTGAAAATAAAATAAAAACTCCACTAATACATAAATCCTCAGTACAGGTCCCTCAAATGAAATAATAAGATACAAACCTCACCCTCTCAGTACAAAAGTGGAATCATTAAACTAGCGGGGTACATCTACCTCTGACTAAAAAGCTGGTAAGGAACTACTTGGCCACGTCCTCACCTCGATCTGTTGTCTCCGCACGAACCAAGCCAGAACAGCTGCCTCAACCTGTCACCGCAGCGGGTGTGAGATCTACTGCAGAAGGCAGATCTCAGTGGGTACCGTCCCAATATCCACGGTATGCCCACTAAGTCTACTGGAGGCAAAACAGATAGGTATGCAGATAGATAGATAAAAGGGGTAAGGAGGAAAGAAACTACAGCTAACATGTATCATCATGCTCAAGGAACTCTACTCAGACCCTGCTATGCATACACTCTCACTGCTAATAATATGCCTCAAGTACTATGCTCAAAGGAAAACTCATCTATGAACATGCAATGAAACTCACTCACACAAATCACCCAATCGCAATGACTGTCCCACTTTTTGGACCAGTCAAGCCTGCGCTCATCTACTGCCACTACGCCCAAACAGGACTTGGTCTTACGTAGGGTGTCCCTCAAGGACTAACTCAGTAATCACATCGCAGCCTCGTCAGGCTCGGTATCATCATCGCATCCGGAGCGTAGCTCGCGGGGAGCGACCCCGCGAACTCAAGTATCTCAAGTATCTCAAGTAACTCATAACTGGCATAAAATGCCAGGCTCAGCAGGCTATAATCCTCGATCAAACAGATCGGTATCACGAGCTCAAAAGCACAACTCGGTCGGTGAAAGACCCCTCGACTCGATCAGGAAATGCCAACACGATCTCAAGCTATGTCGGAGAAACCTCGACGACTCAATCTGATAATGCATAACCCATGGCTAAGTCGGGAAACCTCCACGACTCGATCTGCCAGAACCCCGAAATCCTCAAGCTAGGTGGGAGAACCACCTCCACCAATAAATCAGAACACATCCCATGATCTAGAATAATCTCCTCCAAAGCTCAAAACTCAAATGACACTATACTCATCTCAAAAGCCAAAAAAGAGACCCCTCGGCCCCCAGGCACGAGGGCAGAAGCACCCTGAACCTATGCCATACCTCTGGCGAATTCATAAGTTAAAAACCACTTTCGAAAACATTGATTTTTCCTTAAAAACGGTTTTCTCAATTTTTAAAACGGTTCAGGTGCAAATAGGATGCAAACAGAACATGAAACCTAGTGTCATATGGTATCAGGAGTCTACTAAAATAATCTGGGATTCTACATAATTTTATAAAAATTTCCCGGCAACTATCAGATGTAAAACAGTGAAAATAGCATAATAAATATGATCAAATTGCATTCAGGAGCATTAAAGGGCATTCCATACATTTTGGAGAAATTCCAACCCACCTGAAACGCTTTCCGTAGGCATTTCTGAAGTCGGTGAAGCGGCGAATCCTCAATCTGACGAAACCTCGAAAAACGCGCCGCGCGCGCGCACACCGTCGTGTACCCGGAAAAATTCCCCAAAGGTTCGAATAAAATTCTTGAGTCCTCTACGAAAAACTGCACACACTCCGGCTCACACTACGGCCAACCGACAACACGCGTGAAATAAGAAAAATCCTCGGCTCCGCGCGACGAAAGCAACCAAAACTGGCCAATCCATGCACCAAAAACTGCACTAAACAAGTGCCCATAGTTCACTTAAAGTCCATCACACTAACAGCTCACAATAAAAATTTCGTGTTCACCTATACACCATTTACTTAAAACACCCACACTCCACAGGTAGCTTCAACACAACACTATGCTCACAACAACCAATTAAGTGAATCCATTCTTACACATCACCAGTTCATAGGCACTCACTAATTCACCCTCTAATCCATTCAAAGACTCACCTCAAACCAACAGCCAACATACAAATAAAACCATAAATTCACAAATCTGCAAGCTCCAATTATCCACATCACTCCCACAGCACACTCTATACTCATCTGCACACATACAAACCCAAAATTCACATAAGGCTCATAGCATAAACAAAAGGGATCCCTTTTTTTTTTTTTTTAAATAACTGCTCACAATCAAATAAAAGCTCATCTCAAAAAATACAAGGAAAACCTTCCACCATCCACCAAACCCAACAGCACACACACAACACTGCAGCTCCAACACATCTGCACACTCCAAGGCTCCAGCATAGTAATAAATAAATGCTCTTTTATCAAATTTACATAATCCACAATCAATCACTAATAAAACACATAAGCTCATTAAGCTCCTACTATCCACAGTACATTATCATAGCTCTCACAAGGAAGTTCCAATCCACAATTAGGCCACCACCAAGGTCCCCAGCCTACCACAAGTGCAGCATCCAAGCTACTGCCACTCCGAGCCACTTAACAACAGCTCACAACCCACTTAAACACTAATCAATTAAATACCCACACACACAATTTACATCCCCTCAGCACACTCCACACACCATCAGCACAAACACACCACCACCAGGCTGCTTAAGTAAAGGCCGCACGCCGCGCACTCGAACCGAGCCCCACATGGCACTCGTCGAAATCCGTGCATCCCGACGACGCCGTCCTGAGAGGGAAAAAGGGAGAAAAAACCAAGAAGTCAATTTAAATTCGGCCAACAAGCATAATTGCCGGCGAAAACCGACCCCAGTCGACGAAAACGCCGAGCGCCGACGCGAGAAGCTGCTGCGCACGCGCCACTGCCCGCCGCCAGCGGCTGCCCGCACGGCCTGGAGTGCCCGCGGCAAGCAGCTGTTGCTGCCGCTGGGCCTGCCGCGGGGCAGCCTGGCCCGCTGCGCGCGGCGCCTAGCCTGCCGCGCGGCGCCCAGGCCCGCAGCGCGCGGCCCACGTGGCGTCTGGGCCCGCCGCGCGGCCCCCAGGCCCGCAGCGCGCGGCCACTGCGCGTGCTTGCAGCGCACAGCGCCTGGCCTGCCGCGCGGCGCTGCGCAGCGCTCAGCTGCGCGGCGCCCCTGCAGCACGCCCGCTAGCTGCGCGGCACCCACAGCACGCGCCACAGGCTGCTTGCGGCACACCAAAACCAAAAGCTCAACCTAAAAGCAAAATTACCAAGCTTCTTCAAAAACAGCGACGTACCTCAACAAAGCTCTTAGCGCGCGCTCCGCACGGCTTCCACGGGGGTCCACACCATTGCAACACTCATCAATTTCCTCTATTCCCTCTTCTTCTTCATCACATTTCTCTTCTTTTCCTTTCCTTTCTTTCCTTCTCTCTCTCTCTAATCCCTCTGTTTTCCTCTCAACACTCTGTTTGCACTAGGTAGGAGAGAAGATGATGTGGCGTGCTAATTAAGAGAGGTAATTAATGTGCGTGTGGTGGTGGTTGGCAGCCATAAATGGCCACTAAAGAAAAGTCAAGCTTCTCTCTCCCAGATTCTTTATTCCAAAACCCACAAACCAAAGCCACATTTAATTTAATTAAATAATTAAATAATCCATTAAAAGCCCCCGTCAACTCACTTTTTGCCCTCGGGGCCTCCGCACGGGTCCGAAACTTCCCGAACCCCGCTGTAAACTGAAAATACACATGTTCAAAGCTTTTTCACCTAAAAAAAGCTCAACCGTGGAGTCGGTGTGCTCAATCCAAAAACCGGCTCCAAAACTGCCAGTTCCAACTCACTTTTCGCCTTCGGGTCCTCCGCGTCAGTCCGGAACCTCCCGAACTCCGCTGTAATCCAATATGGAACACGCTCGAGGCGATTTATCCACACCACGCCATCTCGCGAGGTCGGTGCGCTATCCGAAATCCCGGTATTCTACAACTATGCTCAAAGGGTGATATAGATGAAAATGATGCATCGACTCAAACGCAGTATACTCAATCAACCCAATCACAGTGACTGCCACATAGGGTCCAGTCAAACCTGCGCCCACCTACTGCCGCACATCCACAAGAGGACGGGTCTACCGTAGGGTGTCCGTGAATGCCAAAACTGGCCCAGCCAGAGGGCACCTACTGCCGCACATCCACAAGAGGACGGGTCTACCGTAGGGTGTCCGTGACTGCAAAAACTGGCCCAGCCAGAGGGACTGCGTCGACAAGTCGCGATAGCAAAGTAACAGGCCCAACTCCGGAGTGGCACTCGAGGGGCGCGACCCCACCGAGGAAAGTATCCGCGCATCTCTGTCGAGCTCAATATGGCTCATGCAGGCTATAGTCCAAATCCACAATCAACAAGATCGACAGTAACCAATATCACACCTCTAACTCACTGACTGGAAATACTCACTGCTGGGACCACCGTCAACCTGACGGCTCCTACAACAGAACACCAAACTCACAGGTAACATAGGAAGGACCGACACCATAAGGGTTCGAAAATCCCGATAGGTCAGTGCCTAGAACCCCAATCAAACAAGAACCGAATCCAAGCTCCGCCTATCGAAGTTCCCGACCCCCTTACAGTTCGGGAACATGACAACCTCAGTATGACATGCGGAAGACACCAACCAGGGCCCAAAAGTTCCAAGAAACCAACAGCTACAACCCTATCAAACAAGAACATGTTCCAGGCACGGTCCCCGTAGCTTTCGTCCCGAAACAGAAACAGAAAAGGCCCCTAGAACCCAGATCACCCAAACTCTCTCGGGTGACGAAGTTGTAATAAAAAGATGACAGTTATTACTGAAAACAATTTTAATCTGAGAAACCTAATTTAATATATTTTAGTTCCTTAATAAAAATCAGTTCAAATAAGTTTTATTTTCCAAACCCCGAAGGGCTATTGCCTTCACCCAAATCAAACAAGAACAGGCTCCGGCGACCCGCTCGAAGTTTGGAAGAAAAACATTAGTTTACAAAAATTATATGTGTCAAGAAAATAGTCTGGGTTCTAGGTCCTGCTAACACTGGTATACTACTGCCACTAACACAGTGGCGACATATAAAACAAGGAAACAAGACATCCCGGGACCACCGTTTCACCCAAACAGCTCCCGCCACAGATAAAAGACCAACAACATCTACCAGACTCCACTCTGCTCCCAAGCACGAGTGTAACATGCATCCCACACTAAAAGGAAACCCGACCACTCGGCACACTATCTGGGCGAGGATAACACTATGTTCAGGAATAGAATAAGAAGTGTGGATGTCGAAAGCATAAATAAACCTAGCTCAAGTGAGGGTTTTCTACTGGTCTGGTCACACATGCAACATATGACGGGGTGCCAGGTCAAGTTCTAATAACAGTAATTAATTTAACTAAAGCAGGATCAGGGAACATGAATCAACAGGATATCAACAATAACACAGGAAAGATGGCATCTCTCTCTCTAACATGCAATCTAATCCATATCATGGCATGTATGTTCCCTATATAATATAATTAGTAGATAATCCATCGATTTTGGAGACGAAGCACCTACCAGAAAAAGCTAATTGATCCAATGTCCAAAAAGGCTGAAACTGCACGGGGATAATCCTCGAATTCACCTGATTCCAACGGGTCCAAAAACGCCCAAAAACTCCTCTTGGGTACAAAGATAAGGCCCAAACATTACAAACAACACACAATTCCAAGTGTACAACTTGCTGAAATTTTAGTCCCAAAGATGCGAAATTTCCACCTGTAAGATAAAGTCAAAAAATTCCAATAAAAATACGATGACGATCCGCGCGAAGCGTAGATGTCAATCGAGTCCTTAAACGTCGAATTCCAATGCCCGAGTGCTGAGATAAAAATCCGGCAAGCCTGCGCTATCCAGAAAAACCACCAGCAGAAAGGGGTTCAAATATGCCTCGCAAACCGTGCCAAGAACTCAAAACAAAGCAAGGCGATCAACATGGAAATCGAAGGCGCACCTCTCGTGAACACGCTACCGCAAAATCAGGCTCAAAAGACCATCGGACTAATCCAAGGTGCCTCTCTGACCGAAAAGTGACGGTGGAAGCCAAAATCCAAGAAACGAAGCAGTGCGCCGCGTCGCAGAAAGCGTGGATGTCCAGGCCTCCAAAAAATCTGAAAACCCCTCAGTATATGGAGCACAAGATGAAGAACAAAATCTCTTAAGTCCTCAGTCGGAGATAAGCGCGGGAAGAGGTCCAAAATTGCGGCCTAAGAGGAGCTATCTATATATAGCCCAAACCAAACAAATCTGAAAATTCCCTCCATGTCCCCTCTTTCGGGCGCCCAAATGATCCGGGCTGCTACAGGGACCCCAAAATGCACCCCAAACCATCAGAGCCCGAATCATCCCTGGAGCGCCACGTGTCCCCGAACAGCAAACAACATAATCCGGCAATCCCGGCGTGCCACGTGGAACGCCGCACAGTGCACAGTGGCGCCAGCCGCTGCGGTCGCGCCACGTGGCGCCGACCGCGCCTGCCCCGCGCAGGTCGCCCCGGCTGACCCGGGCGTACGGCCACCTGCCCGCCGTACGGCCACCTGCCCGCTGTCGCCGCGTGGACCGCACGCACGTGAGCCGGCCAATCCGGAGATGCCACGTGTCCACCCTCCGGTCCACCGTACACTCGCGCTTCTCCCGTGGACCGCGCCTGCTGCGCCGGCTAACCGGGAGTCGCCACCTGTCCCGCGCCCAGGTGCACGCCTCCGCGGTGGACCGAGCGACTGCGCCTCCGTCCGCCGCCGCGCTCCGCCGCCTGCCACCGCCACTCCGGCAGCCGGAACAGTGCTCCAACTCCCCGAAATCCGTGTTTTCGCATCCGTGCTCCGAAAAATACAAGTAAATAGTCCATTTTCATCGTTTTCGAGCGCTGAATCCAATTCCGATGTCCGTTTTGCCCAATTCCACTTCTAAAATTTTCCAAATGCCTCCGGTTAAGCAAACTTGCTCCCATTTTACACCCTGAATCCATTCCTTAGGCCCGACACGCATACAAACACTCCCAGAAGCCACTAATCCATCAGTAAACCCTTACGCTGGGATTCGGGTCCTCACAACCTCCCTCACTAAAAGGAAGTTTCATCCTCGAAACTAACGCGGCTCAAAGGGAGTCTCAAAGCCAAGGGTGAGTATCCATCAACACCGTCTACAGCTCCCCAGTCGCTACTCACTCTCCGTGATTACTCCTCAACAAAACCCTAACCAGCACGGCATGGCTCGGTTGCGCAATTCCCTCAACACACGAGCTAGAATTCGCAACGGGCGTCCCTCGTACTCCAAATACTCACAGATCTCAGTGGAGCGAGTCAATCACGGGCGAAGAGTCCAAAAGCAATACACCTCTGAGCTGAGACGTCGAAAAAACCTCAGGAACTCCAAAAGGCTGGGGACAAGGAACAACAACCAACTCTACTCGTCCAAATCTACTCGAAGTACGCAAACAAAACCAAAAAGAAAGGTAAAGGCCCCACCAGCAGGAAAGTCGTCAACCCCAGCTCTCTATTTAGAAAACAGCTGAAATTAAAGAAAAGTCTGAAAATTCTGAAAGACCAGTGCCTTCGCCCCAATCAAACAAGAACAGGTTCGGGCACTGTCTCCATTTCTAGAGTAGCCTTTCGAAGTTTTCGTCCTGTTCGGAAATTTCAGCACAAAGGCGAGAAAAAGGGAGAGAAGTGTTGAAGTCGTTCCTGCTGTGGCTACAAAAACGAAAGCTACGATCTAGCTGTCACGCCCCGAGTCCGCCAATTTGTTCGGTTCGGGCACGCCAACAGACCCGCCAATCGGGTAAGGCCTTTTTCCTACCCGAAAGGAACGGTAACATCCATAATAACACAACAAGTGTATGCGGAAGCTCAATATCAGAGTATTAAAAATCACTATGAATTTAAAACTTTCATTCGATAACATACAGTTAATGCGGAAATGAAAGCATACAAGAGTGAACCATGCGTTACTTTATTACACTTTACATTTCTGAACTTGCAAATAAAATTATTACAATTCCTTTACATAAATTCCTCACCATACAAGGTTCACTCAAGGAATATATAAATGGGATACCTCTGCTAGACCCTCTAGGTCTCTATGCTGCTGGGCCCTTGCCCTTGTCGTATACCTCGCCGTCTGCCTCTGAACCGTCGCGATCGCTGCATCCATACCTGAACCTGTGGGGGGGGAGTCACCCAAGGGGTGTGAGAACTACGACATAGTTCCCAGTGGGTTCAACCACCGAGAAAAAGTGTCCTACACCACTTGGGCCAATGGAAGCAATAATAATAGTGCTAGGAAACTAAAATCCTCGAAATCAAAATGCAGCTATGCAAAATAATATATCACTGTCTGTATGTACACATCGACCCAGCACCACTCTGTCTAGTCATACTAGGCTACTAAGCACCAACTCGGCCACTATGCCGCTGCATACAGGGTTCAACTAACCCGGCCATCTTGGCCACTCTATTTTCTCTTTATTCTTTAAATTCTGGTGCTTTAGTTCAAGTTAACCCTCAAAAATTCTTATCGAACGGGCCCAAGCCCGGTAGTCCTGCTACCATAAGATAAGATTTCCAAGGTTGCCGATAACACCCGCAAGTGTTACCCCGTCCTACGGAAGAAACGTCCCGAACGGGTCACTGCCCGGGAGAGGGATTACTGCCCGTACCTCCAACCTGGGCTGGTTTCACCGTAGGCCCGCCCGTTTTATTTTTATATTTTCGTTACTCCGTCCTACGGAAGAAACGTCCCGAACGGGTCTCTACCCGGGAGAGGGATTACCGCCCGTACCTCCAACCTGGGCTGGTTTCACCGTAGAATCTTTATATTTTCTTTCTTTTCTTTTTACTTTAGTTCTTAGCCTCTTTGCCTTTGAACACTTGCTTTCCTTTCTTATTCGAGCTTATAGCTCCCATTTTGCCACTGGCAAATCTCTTTCTCTTTTCTTTGAGCATTTAGCTCTTTACTTTCACTTTAAGCCTTTCGAAAGTATCTCGTCCGACGGGTCACTGCCCAGGGAGCCCTGCTCCACTTGACGAGTCTCAAATTCGAAGGCGCCATTTACATTCTCTTTATGCTCTTTAGCCACTTTTAGCTTGCTTTTAACTTTAAGCCTTTCGAAAGTACCTCGTCCGACGGGTCACTGCCCAGGGAGTCCTGCTCCACTTGACGAGTCTCAAATTCGAAGGCGTCATTTATATCCTCTTTTCATTCTCTTTATCTTAAGAAATTTGCTTGTCTTGCTTATTAACCACTTTTTCATCCCTTACCCTAGGTCTTGCCACACGGGTAACCAGAGAGTCTCCTGGACTCTTACACATTTCACTTTCTTTGTTTAACTCAAATTGAAGTTAAAGTTATTGTCCATTTGCCCAGACACCCTATGACTCTCTAGGGTTATATTTGTCTAATTCTTTAACCTTGGGATCTTATCCCGCTTTCCTGATTCCTTACTGAATCCTAGAGTTAACTTAACTCTATTTTCCTGTTCCACTTAATCTTAGAGTTACACTGACTCTAATATCCTGTCTGTGAATTCAAACTCCACTAGTTCACCTTAGGTTCCCTTTACCTAAGTTCCATGTCATACTTGCCCTAGAGTTCCCTGACTCTATGCTGATCACTAGTTCACCTTAGGTTCTCTTTACCTAAGTTCCATGCCATGCTTGTCCTAGAGTTCCTTGACTCTATATTGATCACTCTATCCAGTGTCCTTAGGTTATTACCTAAGACCATGCCACTCATCCACCCTAGGATAACTCCTAAGTTGATGTCACTCGTCAAACACCTATACTAGGTTTTCTCCTAGTCTTACTACTAACAAATATTGTTCCCTTATGTCACGTGATTCCTAGGGTCATACCCTAACATGCTCACAATCATGAATAGCTACTCTTTTTCATGCATGCAATTATTTTCATCTCATTCATAAAATAATAATTATCTCTACGCATGCATATTCATCATATATCTTTGGCAACCAAAGTTGCACTTTTTCTCTGTGTCTCTTTGCACATGCACAACTATTCCCCTATCTCTGGCAACCAACAGTTGCTCTTTTTCATCTGAATCCATCGATACAGGTAATCAATATCATAATTACCTAACGCCTCTAACAGGCTACTATCATGCTTCGAATCGAAAAGCAAGGGAGCAAGGGGAGAGGTCACCCAATTTCGGCAGAATTCCCCACCTTGTGGTGTCCCCGATTTCCTTTCATGTCTCCGCACTTGATCACTATTCTTCCAATTGCTTGTAGACACTTGCAATTGGCCTCCACGCGGTTCCACTTGGTACCTCGAGCTTGCACGCAAAACGGTGCGCATCCCTCGAGTTTGTACGCAAAACGGAGCATGCTTCTCTTAAGGCTGCGCGCAAAATGGTGCACATTTCTTTCCTAGTCCTACACGAAGAACGATGTAAACCATTAGAACCTACGCAAAAAATGGCGCGCATTGGTCCAACCCGCGCGCAAAACGGAGCACATACCCCGCATTGGCACGCAAAACGGTGCACACACTACTGTGGGGTTGCACGCGAAACGGTGCACCTTCATCCAGTCCTGTACGCAAAACGAGATGCATTGTTAGAACCTGCACGCAAAACGGTGTCCGTTAGTCCAACCTGCGCGCAAAACGGAGCACATACCTCGCACTGGCACGCAAAACGGTGCAAGTCCCTTTTTCAATGTTGCACGTAAAACGGTGCACGTTTTTCGAGCCTGCGCCCAAAACCGCGCACAATCGTCGAATCCGCACGCAAAACGGAGCATATACCCCGCATTGGCATGCAAAACGGTGCACACACTACTGTGGGGTTGCACGCGAAACGGTGCACCTTCATCCAGTCCTGTACGCAAAACGAGATGCATTGTTAGAACCTGCACGCAAAACGGTGTCCGTTAGTCCAACCTGCGCGCAAAACGGAGCACTTACCTCGCACTAGCACGCAAAACGGTGCAAGTCCCTTTTTCAACGTTGCACGCAAAACGGTGCACGTTTTCCGAGCCTGCGCCCAAAACCGCACACAATCGACGAATCCGCACGCAAAACGGAGCACGTCTCCCACGAGCGGCACGCAAAACGAGGCGCGTCCTAAACACCCGCGAAACTCGCGCAGTAAAACGGCACAGAAAGTTGGGTCCCTAACATGCACGTGGGCAAAGGGGGTCAAATCCAAAATCCAAGAAGGAAATTCAAAGCTGTGCCAAAAATACCGCAAAAACGACACGTGGGCCTACCTCGACAATGCCGTGTCGTCCATCGCGTCCTTTAGTCTCTTTGGAGCACCTTGCGCGATCCACGGGGTCCACGGCGCGCTCGTGCGCCCTCGAAAACCCCAGGTGAAATCGCCCTCTCCCTCTCCCGCACGCTCCGGTGAAGCCCAAAAAGGGAAAAAGGAGGAAAATGCGCCATTTCGGGCCTTTATAGGCCATTTCCGGACTTTCGGGAGCACCCTTTCGGGCGCCCGAAAACTTTCGGGCGGCTACAGTAAAAGCCCCCGCCGCGGTCCACGCGTTCACGCCGCGCCAGCTCAGCGCCACGTCACTATGCTCGGCCAACCAGGGGACGACACGTGGCCGTGGACCCGTGCACCGCGACCATGGAACAGCGGCGGCCAATGGGAGGCCGCCACGTGGACCGCACTACCGCCTGCTCTGACGCCCGGCCGCAGTGTCACGTCGCATCAGCGCGTCGCGTCGCGCTGACCCGCGAATGGGAGGCCGACACGTGGCTGTCCCTGCTGACACGCGCCAGGGCCCGCGCGCCTTCCCCGCGCACGCCTGCTCCACTCGGTCGCCGCGACCAATGAGGAAGCACCACGTGGCGGTCCTCACCTACCACGCGCGCCTCGGGCCGCGCGCCCCCGCGCCTCGCGCGGGAAGGGCTTGCCTCGGGATTCGTGCACGTGCCTCGAGATCCGTGCCAACTGCCTCGGGATTCGTGCCACTGCCTCGGGATCTGTGCCACTGCCTCGGGATCCGTGCCAACTGCCTCGGGATCCGGGCCGCTACAGTAACTTTCGAGCGCATCTCTTTCGGACCGGGCTGCTACAGTGAACCGGGTTCGCTACAGTGCAGCCCGGTTCACTGCAGCCCCCAAAACCGGGTTTGCTACAGTGCTTTCCGGGCGCCCGGAACCCACTTTCGGGCGCCCGAAACTTGGGCCCAAGCCCAGTTTCGCCCGTTTTCGTCCGTTCTTGCCCGTTTCTCGCCCGTTTTCGCTCAAATTTGACGGGCAGCCACAGTTTAACTTAGTTTACCTTATGGTACTTTAACTTTTCAGTTTGGACCACCTCTGGGTCACCAAAAGTCCCACTGTATTCGAATTCGCTGGCGGAGCCAGTTCTCACTATCCGGGTGTCCGATCAACGCGAAACTTTTACTGTGGCCTTAAAACATATTTACGGAGCTCCCGTAATTTTCTCGGAATTTTCCGAGACTGTGAATTTTCCACTTACAGTCTGGGCCCACTTTATCATATAAGATTCTGGATCTCTTATCTTAATCCCGATTTGGGCCCAATTCACTTCCAGGTCATCCTTTACCTCAATAAACTCAATAAAATAGCATTTCATACTATTTTATTTACATTTATTTATATACCAATTTTTGGTTCACTACACTAACCGTGACCCCTAGGGACACAACCTCTAGTCCTAACGGTCACCTATGCTCAAGAGGTATCACCTAATCCAAAACCTCTAAAGTCACTGCTGCAGGAAGGATACCCCGGTGACCTGTGAAAATGAACTCCTGTTGTCCAACTCTCGGGAAGGTCGCTGATCTCAATCCACAATCAGTCGTTGCACGATACCGCACCAACCGGTCAATCCCGTGTGCTCAATCAGAGTCGTGGAGCTGTCACTGAACCGTAACACCTGCCGGTATATTTGCATGTCTCAACTGTACTGGACATGATCCACAAGGCTCCCCCACATGCACAACACCAACAGGAACATGTACCTCTAGTGCACGTGGTAACAACTCTACCTCCATTCCAGACAGGAAAGCCAAAATACAACAATTCAGACTGCTGTAATGAAATCATGCCGGCGACAACCCGATCCACTGCCGTGGCGCCCTCCAACCGGGCGGCACAGACTCATCCGCTCAATGCAGGTGGTCGTCGCTTAGTCTGCCTCGACGTCAACGTCCTGTCTGTCCGGAAATATCTAGACTATCCACATAGAAAGCATGGCCTCTTCCTCTTCTCACACTAGGGGGACGAATGCGGTCTTCCGCAACAACACATCTATGCTACCGCCACTGCTAATACCGATGCTGACGCTGCCCTCGGGGTCCACCCTACCTCTGACATCTCAAAAATTAACTATCCTGGAGAAGAAATCTAGAATGCCCATGCCGATCGATATGTCCTCCATCCTCTAGCCTCTATCTGACACTCCCCGAAAAGAAGGTTTCAAGAAGAAGACTGCGGAACTCCGCCCAAATAAGCAGCTGGGTCCCAGGCGGACCGAAAGTCGCACTCGGCGCCACCAAGCCTCGGCAATGTGCTCCAACAAGCTTGTCGCCAAAAGAACCTGGAATCGCTCCTCAATAAAAATGGTCTCAAAGAGTCGCTCCATCGCTATGATCCAAGACTTTGCCTCTGTAGTGACCTGGCGTTCCAATGCTTTTGAATACCATCTTTTTCTGACGGGATTGTTAGGGGAACTTTTCACTGGGTTTTCTGTAATGGACCGGCCTGGATCGCGAGTATTTTTTTGCGTTTGAGCTCGGAAAATGGAGAACGGCAAAGCGATCGGATTCGGATTCCGATTTACGGATCTCCCGGAATGGGGTCAAAGCGTTTGCCTTTGGGTGGTGCATCAGAATCCGTGCTAAGTGGCCGGCACACTTTTCGAGGCGATCAGACGGGACCTTTCTACGATCAGACCTTTTTTCATCTTATTTATGCTATTGGTTTATTTTATTTATTTTAATACATCGACCTTCCCGTTTTCCGTTTTGGTCCTAATCGAATCTTTTCAGTTGTTAGGGGGGTTGAAGTTCGAGAATTTTTGGGCTGACCGTCGGGGTTTGCGGGTATTTTTAGGTGGTAGAGCTCGCAAAATGATGAACGGCGGTGCAATCGGATATGAAATCGGACTTACGGATCTCCCGGAATTGGGGTTTGAAGCTCCCGGTGACTGTAAAGTGCACCGAGATTCGTGCATGGCAATTTGCACGATTTTCGAGGAAATCTGAGTCGGATCTTGACCTAAGGTTGAATGGAGGTAGTCATATAAATAGAACCCTTTTAGTAGTAACCCTCTTTTTCTTTTCTTTTGGAGAACTTGAACGGAGAGGGAGAGTTCGAATTTTGAAAATCCGAATCCGGGGAGCGAGCGAAAAAAGAAGAAGGAAGAAAAAAAAGGGGGGGAATCCATCTCTCTGGGGGCTTTACGCTGGAGACGAGAGGGACGATCCACCTTCTCCTTCCTCGCAGGATCACGGTGAGCGATCGGGGGAAACACCTCTTGTTGTTTTTCTTTTTGCAATTTTTGTGGGGTCGAGGGTATGGGTGTCAGTTGTTCGGGTGTCGCGCGCGTTGTGGGTGTTGTGGTAACGGGAAGCCGCCGCCGCCATTGTCAAACGAGAGGCTGCCGCCGCCGTTATCGTGTTCTTGGGGTCGTCGCCGTAGTCGCCGTGGTCGCGGGGTCGCAACCGAAGCCGCTAAGGGCGAAACGGAGACGTACTGTTCATCCCCGTACGGCTGCCCTCACGCGGTCCACCGGACCGGCGTGCACCTGGCGCACGTGTCCGCGGCCCGAAGGCGAGGACCCGGCGCACGGGCGCGTGCGCCAGCCCAACCCGCAGGCGCGGTCCACGCCTGGGCGTGCACCCAGCGCTGCCGCCGCGACCGGGAACGCATGAGCCCGGTACGCGCTCTGCCCGTGCACCGGCCTGGCCATTTCCGCCTGGTGCACGCTCCCGGGGTGAGCCCGGTCTGCGCCGCCGCCTCCTCTGCGCTGTGAACCCGGTCTACGCCTGGACCCGTGCACCAGCCTTCAGCCTAAGAGTCCAGAAACTCCGTTTTTGGCCCGTTTCCTCCCTTTTTGAGTGTTTTTGACGACGACGATGTTTTTAACAACAATTCTTACTTTAGCTTTTTCGGGCACAAGGTGGGAGCGTTTTAGCTGGAGTTTCCGCACATCTTCTTCTTCGTGTTTGAGGTGGGTACACCGTCAGAGCCTCTTTATGGGCAATTTCGTTATTGTTATGTTTATCTTGTTAAGGGGTATGGTGGGTGACGTGGACCTCCGGATTAACGAATGTCGCGGTGGGAGATCGGACGGGCAGTTCGCCCTCTCCGAACAACGGTAGGGTTGTTCGGAGCATACTAGCGTTGGGGACGGTGATCGGTGCGACCATTCGGAATTCGGAAGGTGGGTTCCTCTTTCGGCAGTCCAGGAGTCGGAAATGAGGGTAATTGGTAAGAGTAAAAGTTTCGACATGTTGGAATATTGTTAACCCCTGTATGATCTTGTGTTTCATTATCTTTATATTTATGGCGACTGTGGGTCGCGGTGCTCGGTGATACATCATGTTGTGGGTACTTTTCCGAAGTTTTAGGGTTCAGAATATTTGTGGAAATATTTAGACATAAAATATTTGCATGATACTTATGTTAACCCGGTTAATCCTTATGGTACGATATTATTGTTCTTATGGCGACCGAGTGTCGCGGTGCTTGGTTACGAAGCTCGAGGCTGCAACACGCACACCGGCGGTTTGGCCACCGCGAGGGTGTGTTTTTTCAGAAAAGTGGTATGTTGACCCGTGTACCCCACAAGGTGACGTAGTGGGGGCCCCCGTAGGTGGGGGGTTAGAGGCGCCAAGATGCGAGCGGTGCGACCCGCCGAGGTAGGTGCTCGGCGTGGTTTACCGAGGTAGGTGCTCGGTCTGGTTTTCCGAGATTGGTGCTCGGTCTGGTTTTCCGAGGTTGGTGCTCGGTCTGGTTTACCGAGGTTGGTGCTCAGTCTGGGTTGCCGGGGCAGGTGCCCGGTTCAGGTTATGCAGTGGGAGGGGATACTGTCGGTTGCACGATGAGGAGGGTGGTTGCTCTGGTTTTACTACAGTTTGCCTTATTTACAGCCCTTATTGCTTTCGTGTTTTATTTCTGGTCACTGAGTTCCCACTCTGTGACAGGTTCGTCCAGGGGCGAGTGCTAGGGCGTTGGTGAGGCCGCACGAGCGATCTTTTGGCCCTTCGAGGCCGCAGACTTTGGCTACTTCTTTCCTTGTTCATTTTATTACCGTTAGTAGCTTGTTACGTGGATCTCGTTACCCCCGTGGGGTCGACGTGGATGTTGGGCTGTTTTGCATACCCTTATGGATAGGTGCTTGTTTTTACTTCCCTTGGTTGGCTGCTTTCAAACTACAAAAAAAAAGGGGAAAACATTGCGAAAACGGTTTTGAAAACATGGGTGCCGTGTGGGCACCGTTTTAAAACTTTGTGGATTTATAGAATTGCGAAAATAGTTTTGAAAATATGGGTGTCGTGTGGGCACCGTTTTAAAAATTCTGTGGATTTATGGATTGCGAAACCAGCTTTGAAAACATGGGTGTCGGGTGGGCACCGTTTTAAAACTTGTGGATTTATCCTTTCAAAATCAGTCGGCCTCGTTAATATTTATGGAAAAATAGTTGTTTGTACTCGGCTGCTGAACTATTATGGTTAAATGGATGATTGTATGAATATTGTAGTCAGGACGCCGTGCATATACAAAGGAGACTCTGCCCGTTTGCAGAGTGAATTTGTATATGCGGCGGGTCTGGGCACGAGCCGGGGGAGATCGGTTTCAAAAAAAAAAAAAAAGAAAAAAAAAAAAAGTGAAAAAAAAGTATGTAAATTTGGGAGCATCGGTGGCTACCCTTCCGCGCGTTTAAACCCCCGGTGCGTGACAGATTAAGATGGTATCAGAGCGAAACAACTTTAACCACAGTAGTCGCTGTCCAACATCCACGGGGTACATCATCACTAGCTACTAACCAATGAAATGATCAAGGTATAGATGCGTAGAGATGCGAGAGTGCCGGATTGTCAAGTTTTGTTTTTCGGTTTAGCTTGGGTGTTGTGCTAGTGTAGTCGGGTTGATTTGGAGGTTGGGGTCGAGGCCGGCTGCCACCGGGGCCTTGATGGTGGCTATGAATCAATGGATTAGGAAACCAGCACAGGACACGGTGGGTCTGCTGACGGTGTTCATGCACTTGCTGCGGCTGTTAATACAGCAGATCGTTGCACCGGCTTTTATTTTTCCGAACCCCTTCCTCTGCCGACGTTCTGGTCGTCGTTAGTAACGGTGACGGGTGGTAGTGTAACCCACCAGTGTTTGTTAGTTTGTCGGCCGTTTTGTCGGTCGTGGGTAACTGGATAGCCTTTTATCTAATTTGTACCTTCTAGGTCTTCTGGTGTTAGGTTACAGCAGGTAGTCGGCCGATTCTTTTTGCACCATGGGCAAGGTATGGGAGGGAATGAGGAATCCTTCCCCTACGGTTGTTACCCATAGTTCGGCTTTTTTACTATGGTCACGGCAATGGTTGCAGAAATCGTCGGGACCGGATCTCGGGATGCTCCTTTGGGGTTAAAAAGGGAGACCACCGGGGCTAGTAAATCTTGTTCGTTTGGGGCTCGATTTCGGTTAGAGAGGCCGTGTCTCGCTTCGCACAAGGGGGCGTAAGTGGCGACTTTTATTGGGGGTTTAGCTTTTGACGCTCGGTGGTGCCTGTTGGCTCTTTTAAGGGGGTTGTGGTGGTGTAGCTCTGGGTTGGGTTCCTGTTTTCTGCACAAGAGGGTCGGTTAGGTTGTCCTACTAGTGGGTTGGCACGTGTTCCCTCGAGTGCGCTTGGAAAACCTAGGCAATTTTTTGACAGGGTCTTTCTCGCTGTATTCGTTGCATGTCTTCTTTCCGACCCGATGGGTTTCGGATGGGTAGTCGATTGTACCTGGAGGCCTCTGTTTCGGGGGTTTTGTCGCCAGCTTCCCGTGACCAAGGCATAATCATGAGGCTTAGTTTGGGAGCATTTTGGGTCGTTGATCAAGTGGGGCAGGTGTGGGTCAGGGGGATCTGTCGACTGCTTGGAGCTTTGGCACTGGTCACTTTCGGCTAGGATGCCCTATACGCAGCCCTTTCTGTGGGCTAGACCTTGTGGTAGGTCTTAGAGCTGAAACCTAACTTTAGTTTTGACCGTCGCCTCGGTAGGACGGACCGTCGAAGCGGGTAATCCGGGACGGTGGATATGCTCCGAGCTTATGGCCCGTGTTGGTGACGGGTGGAAGTGGCCTGTGTTGGTGACGGGAGGGAGCGGTCCGTGTTGGTGACAGGTGAGTTCGTTGTCTTCAGGGGAGAGTTTCTGGTAGTTAGTAACCCAGCCTATTTTGTTGGCACCTCTTGGAGCCTTGTGAGGGCGTTAGTGTGGTTTTTCCCTTGTCGTCGGGTTAGTTGTTCTGGACTTTTAAGGGCTCATCGGTACGGGTTGGGCAGTATGACTGGGGTACCTCGACGCATCGCGAGACTTTTGTTGCTGACTGCTCAGCGCCGGCAGGGGTGGTCTGCGGATTGGCGGCGTCGTGACGGGGAACTCCGAGTCGGGAAGCTGGAATACGACGAGGTGCTGGGCATGGATTGGTTCACGAGGTATCAGGCGGGTGTATAGTTACTTGGTTTCAGTGGGCCTAGCGACTCGACCCTCTACATCGCTCACTTACACCCCGGTTGTAAGGATTTCTTCTGACGTCTTCCCGACTGAACTGCCGGGAATACCCCCGAGCGAGAGGTCATCCTCTCTTTCGAGCTTCTACCAGGCACGCAACCTATCACTTAGGCGCCTTACTGATTGGCTTTCACGGAACTGAGGGAATTTAAGGCACAACTAGGAGATTTTCTTGATAAAGGGTTCATCAGACCGAGTGTGTCGCCTTGGGGCGCACCAGTACTCTTTGTGCGAAAGAGGAACGGAAGCCTACGTCTACGCATCGACTACAGGGAGATAAACTAGGTTACAGTGAAGATCAAGCCCAGGATTGATGACCTCTTCGATCAACTACGAGGAGCACTTGGGGATTATTCTCTGGACTCTCAGGGACCAGAAGCTGTTTGCTAAGTTTAAGAAATGTGAGTTCTTACTTCGCGAAGTGGGCTTTTTGGGGCACATAGTTTCAGCAACGAGAATTGCAGAGAATATGAGCGGAACTACCCGACACACGATCCGGAACTGGCAGCAGTCGTCTTCGTTTTAAAGCTGTGGAGACATCATTTTTTTTTGGGGTTCATCGTAATGTGTCTTCGGATCACCAGAGCCTTAAGTTTTGTTCACATAGAAGGAGTTGATTTTGCGGCAGAGGCGTTGGTTGGAGTTGCTGAAGGATTCGACTTGTCCATTCAGTATCACCCCGGAAAAGCAAGTGTATTAGCGGATGTTTTGAGCGGGAAGGGTCAAATAGAGGAGGAACCAATAAGAGCGATTACTCAGCAGGACCGGTACGGTCGCACGACTTTTTTCCTTGATGGTCAAGCCAACCCTATTAGAGAAATCCTGGAAGGTCAGAAGACAGGCGCACGGATACAGCTTGTTCGAGACAAGATTCCCCCGGACCACACGAGCGACTTTTCGGCGAGTGCGAACGGCGCAATACGTTTTCGAGGGCGAAAATGCGTGCCCGAGCTGCCAGAGTAGAAGAAAGAGATACTGTCAGAGGCGGACATCGCTCCCTATGCGGCACATCCGGGTGACACGAGGATGTACAAGGACCTCAAGCAGAATTTTTGGTGGACTAAACTAAAGGGGGATGTAACACAGTTCGCTGCTCGCTGTTTGGATGGTTAACAAGTAAAGGCCGAACATCAGCGCCGGCGGGGAAACCTACAATCTCTGCATGCACCAGAGTGGAAATGGGAGCTAATCAGCATGGAATTCGTCATGGGTTTTCCGCATCGCATCAAGGACACGATGCGGTTTGAGTCACAGTGGATCGACTGACGAAGTCGGCTCTTTTCCCACCCATCCATACGACGTGGACTAAAGACACTCGGCGTGTGTCGAACCTTTGGCAAAGTCTACGACGAGCTCTAGAGACTAAACCACACTTCAACACGGCGTTTCACCCCCAGACCGACGGACAGTCCGAGCGAGTTATCCGGATTCTCGAAGATATGCTCCGAGCCTGCGTACTTGATTCGGGTGAAGGATGGGTACTGCTTTTGAGCTTAGAGAGGACCTGAGCTTCGTTGAAACACCAGTGCGGATCTTAGCACGGGAGGACAAAAAGGTTGCGCAACCGGACGATCCCCTATGTGAAGGTGCTGTGGAGCCACCATGAAGAACGTGAAGTGACTTGGGAACTGGAGTCAATGATGAGGGAGTGCTACCCAGTTTTCTTCGTTGCGGACCAGGGTTAAGTTTCGAGGACGAAACTTGTTTTAAGAGGTGAGTGATGTAGTGACCTGGCGTTCTAATGCTTTTGAATACCTTCTTTTTATGACGGGATTGTTAGGGGAACTTTTCACTGGGTTTTCTGTAATGGACCGGCCTGGATCGCGAGTATTTTTCTGCGTTTGAGCTCGGAAGACGGAGAACGGCAAAGCGATCGAATTCAGATTCTGATTTACGGATCTCCCGGAATGGGGGTCAAAGCGTTTGCCTTTGGGTGGTGCATCAGAATCCGTGCTAAGTGGCCGGCACGCTTTTCGAGGCGATTGGACGGGATCTATCTATGATCAGACCTTTTTTCATCTTATTTATGCTATTGGTTTATTTTATTTATTTTAATACCTCGACCTTCCCGTTTTTCGTTTTGGTCCTAATCGAATCTTTTTAGTTGTTAGGGGGGGTTGAAGTTCGAGAATTTCTGGGCTCACCGTCGGGGTTTGCGGGTATTTTTAGGTGATAGAGCTCGCAAAATGATGAACGGCGGTGCAATCGGATCTGAAATCAGACTTACGGATCTCCCGGAATTGGGGTTTGAAGCTCCCGGTGACTGTAAAGTGCATCGAGATTCGTGCATGGCAATTTGCACGATTTTCGAGGAAATCTGAGTCGGATCTTGACCTAGGGTTGAATGGAGGCATTCATATAAATAGCACCCTTTTAGTAGTAACCCTCTTTTTCTTTTCTTTTGGAGAACTTGAACGGAGAGGGAGAGTCCGAATTTTGAAAATCCGAATCCGGGGAGCGAGCGAAAAAGAAGAAGGAAGAAAAAAAAAGGGGGGAATCCATCTCTCGGGGGGCTTTACGCTGGAGACGAGAGGGACGATCCACCTTCTCCTTCCTCGCAGGATCACGGTGAGCGATCGGGGGAAACCCCTCTTGTTGTTTTTCTTTTTGCAATTTCTGTGGGGTCGAGGGTTTGGGTGTCGGTTGTTCGGGTGTCGCGCACGTTGTGGGTGTTGTGGTAACGGGAAGCCTCCGCCGCCGTTGTCAAACGGGAGGCTGCCGCCGCCGTTATCATCTTCTCGGGGTCGTCGCCGCAGTCGCCATGGTCGCGGGGTCGCAACCGAAGCCGCGAAGGGCGAAACGGAGACGTACTGTTCATCCCCGTACGGCTGCCCTCACGCGGTCCACCGGACCGGCGTGCACCCGGTGCACGTGTCCGCGGCCCGAAGGCGCAGACCCGGCGAACGGGCGCGTGCGCCAGCCCGCCCCCGCACCGCGCGGTCCACCGGGCCGGCGTGCACCCGGCGCATGTGTCCGCAGCCCGAAGGCGCGGACCCGGCTCACGGGCGCGTGCGCCGGCACGGCGCGCAGGCGCGGTCCACGCCTGGACGTGCACCCGGCGCTGCCGCCGCGACCGGGAACGCATGAGCCCGGTGCGCGCTCTGCCCGTGCACCGGCCCGGCCCATACCGCCTAGTGCACGCTCCCGAGGTGAGCCCGGTCTGCGCCACCGCCTCCTCTGCGCTGTGAACCCGGTCCACGCGTGGACCCGTGCACCAGCCTTCAGCCTAAGAGTCCAGAAACTCCGTTTTTGGCCCGTTTCGCCCCGTTTTTGAGTGTTTTTGACCACGACGATGTTTTTAACAACAATTCTTACTATAGCTTTTTCGGGCACAAGGTAGGAGCGTTTTAGCTGGAGTTTTCGCACATTTTCCTCTTCGTGTTTGAGGTGGGTACACCCTCAGAACCTCTTTATGCGCAATTTCGTTATTGTTATGTTTATCTTGTTAAGGGGTATGGTGGGTGACGTGGACCTCCGGATGAACGAATGTCGCGGTGGGAGATCGAACGGGCAGTTCGCCCTCTCCGAACAACGGTAGGGTTGTTCGGAGCATACTAGCGTTGGGGACGGTGATCGGTGCGACCATTCGGAATTCGGAAGGTGGGTTCCTCTTTCGGCAGTCCATGAGTCGGAAATGAGGGTACTTGGTAGGAGTAAAAGTTTCGACATGTTGGAATATTGTTAACCCCTATATGAGCTTGTGTTTTATTATCTTTATATTTATGGCGACTGTGGGTCGCGGTGCTCGGTGATACGTCACGTTGTGGGTACTTTTCCGATGTTTTCGGGTTCGGAATATTTGGGGAAATATTTAGACATAAAATATTTGCATGATACTTATGTTAACCCGGTTAATCCTTAAGGTACGATATTATTGTTCTTATGGCGACCGAGTGTCGCGGTGCTTGGTTACGAAGCTCGAGGCTGCAACACGCACACCGGCGGTTTGGCCACCGCGAGGGTGTGCTTTTCCGGAAAAGTGGTATGTTGACCCATGTACCCCACAAGGTGACGTAGTGGGGGCCCCCGTAGGTGGGGGGTTAGAGGCGCCAAGGTGCGAGCCGTGCGACCCGCCGAGGTAGGTGCTCGGCGTGGTTTACCGAGGTAGGTGCTCGGTCTGGTTTTCCGAGGTTGGTGCTCGGTCTGGTTTTTCGAGGTTGGTGCTCGGTCTGGTTTTCCGAGGTTGGTGCTCGGTCTGGTTTGCCGGGGCAGGTGCCCGGTTCAGGTTATGCAGGGGGAGGGGATACTGTCGGTTGCACGATAAGGAGGGCGGTTGCTCTGGTTTTACTGCGGTTTGACTTATTTACAGCCCTTATTGCTTTCGTGTTTTATTTCTGGTCACTGAGTTCCCACTCCGTGACAGGTTCGTCCAGGGGCGAGTGCTAGGGCGTTGGTGAGGCCGCGCGAGCGATCTTCTGGCCCTTCGAGGCTGCAGACTTTGGCTACTTCGTTCCTTGTTCATTTTATTACCGTTAGTAGCTTGTTATGTGGATCTCGATACCCCCGTGGGGTCGACGTGGATGTTGGGCTGTTTTGCATACCCTTATGGACGGGTGCTTGTTTTTACTTCCCTTGGTTGGCTGCTTTCAAACTAAAAAAAAAAGGCAAAACATTGCGAAAACGGTTTTGAAAACATGGGTGCCGTGTGGGCACCGTTTTAAAACTCTGTGGATTTATGGAATTGCGAAAATGGTTTTGAAAATATGGGTGTCGTGTGGGCACCGTTTTAAAAATTCTGTGGATTTATGGATTGCGAAACTAGCTTTGAAAACATGGGTGTTGGGTGGGCACCGTTTTAAAATAGTTGTTTGTACTCGGCTGCTGAACTATTGTGGTTAAATGGATGATTGTATGAATATTGTAGTCAGGACGCCGTGCATATACAAAGGAGACTCTGCCCGTTTGCAGAGTGAATTTGTATATGCGGCGGGTCTGGGCACGAGCCGGGGGAGATCGGTTTCAAAAAAAAAAAAAAAAAAAAAAAAAAAAAAAAAAAAATGTATGTAAATTTGGGAGCATCGGTGGCTACCCTTCCGCGCGTTTAAACCCCCGGGGCGTGACAGCCTCCTACGGCTCCAAGCTCAATCCTGCAAATCGGGGTGGATCAGACTACCGGTACTGGCTCCATCGATCGATGATGTCCCAAAGCTCATCTATTATCCGCTATCCACCCTACCTCGGTGCCTCCGCACTACTCGTCGACACGGAGGGGGCTGCTCGCTCAATCGGTGCCACTGGTATAGCTGGAGATGCCACTGCATAGGAAGAAAGTGCTGGAGGACACTCAGGCGGTACTGCAACTGGCTGTGCTCTCTACTCCAACAGGCGCATCGAACGTTCCATGGCCTCCTCACTGCACGACGTCTCAGGGGCATCGTAGTCCACTGCACAATAACAAACATCAGGACACAATAACCATACGACCCAATCCAGCGAATGTCTAAGATATGTCATCCATTCCATAGCATTATGTTGTCTGCAGCCAACATAATCGCTTAGGAGAATAAACATGCCAATCACTCATCCCGTCTCTTCGGAGAGGTATAATACTCAATCAGGACTCTCGCTAAAAGTCACGACTCTCACGTAGTCATCCTAATGTCCAATCACAAGCCTAGGGTTTCTAAGTCCACCATGACCTACAACCTAGGCTGTGATACCACTCTAATCTGTCACGCCCCGGGGTGGAAACTGCGACCCGGGCCCGCCAACAGATCCGCCGCCCATACGGTGAACCCCGTATAGACGAAGCGTGTAGTGGCCCAAGTTCCCATGCAGCCTTTTTCCGGTGAATCCACTGTTAGAACACCTAGTGTTGGTGTATCTGGCCCATGGTGCATCAAAGGGATGCCACGGATGGACCCTGTGTGTTATCTTTAGCTGTGTTGGCCTTCGGCTAGATTTGCCGAAATTCTATAAAGTTTTAGGCCAAACAGAGGTTGGAAATGGATTCAGCACAGAAAAACGCTTGAAAACGGCTATTTGCTTGTTTTATTCTGAGTCCGGATGCCAAAAAACGGACTCCCGGAAGTTTTTATTGGCTTTTGGTGCATGGGAGGGGCCGTGGACCGGCCTGGGCCACGTGGCAGCACCGGATTGGCCGGCGCACGCAGCGCGGTTCACGGAGTTTGGCGCTGGTGCATGGGCCGGGTGCGGGGGACACGTGGCAGCTTCTGGTTGGCGGGCTCACGCGGCGCGGTTCATTGGCACGCGCGGCGGGTGCAGTGAACCAGGGCGGGCCACGTGGCGTTCCCCGGTTGGGTGGTCCATGCACGCGCGGCACACGCAGCGCGCGGAGCAGGTCGGGGCAGGTGGGGAGGTGACCCGCGACGTGGGGGCGCGACGTGGCGCCCCGCAGTTGGGCGGGCGCAGCCGCCCCACGCCCGCGTGTTGGGACACGCGGCGCTCCGCGATTCGCGGGCGCGCGTGCGCCGGGTGCGGGGAGGGGGCCTGTGTCCACGTAGCGGCCCCTGGTTAATTCGGGCGCGCACAGTGTTGGGCCGGGCCCAACACTATAGGCGCCCGAATCAGCCGGGCGCCCAAAAATGGGCCCAAAAAGCCCATTTTTGCTTTTTTTTTGGTTTCTTTTTTTGGTGGAGCCTATAAATACCACCCCTCATCTTTGGTTTTGAGGTTTTGCCAGAGCTTTTTAGCCATTATTCCCTTCAGCAAAGTTGAAGCTTAACTTGTTGCGCATCTGTTGAAGGAAGCCCGGAATTTTTGGAGGCCGCGACGTCGACGACTTCGGCATCGTAGCGCAGAGCGACGATATTCTGTTGGATGCCGGTTTTCGTCGCACTTCAGTCTGAGAGGTCTACAGAGCTACCCCGACTGTATTTTTAGGCGATTTTCACAGCATTGGATCCACGAGAGGTAGGTCTATGTTTTTCGTATTGACCACTTTCTTCAGATCCGAGCTCTTCTTGGGGTTTCGGGTACATTTTTAACCCCCATTGCGAGAGGATTTCTCTCTTGACATCAGCACCTTGCCGAATTTTATTCTTCGCGTTCGTGCGTCGGATCGAGACGAGCCAATACACTTTTTTAATCTACTCGTCTCGAAGATCATCACCGTATTTTTCTTGGATTTTTATGAGACCTTCCCGGAGGTATACTATTCCCTTTTTATCTGTGCAAGAGTTTACAGTTGTGTGGTTGTGAGTGTTTGCGCACCTGTACTGTGGAATTTCTAACTCCGCCTACGGGGCTCGGAATTGAACGTGCAGGTACCCGTTTCGAAGTTCTCGACGCGACAATCGCTGTGATATTTTTATTGGAATTTTTGGAGTTCGTTTTATAGGTAAAAATTTCGCATTAAGGGGACTGTTCCCAGCAGATTTGTGATACTTGGCTTTTATGGAATTAAGTGTAACTTTGGGTTGTATTTTTGTACCCAGGAAGTATTGTTCAGTGTTCCTGTACTGTTGGATTAGTGGGTGAGTAGAGATATCTGTTTCTGGGCATTCTCAGCTGTACGACTCCGGACAGTTAGCGCCTTCTGGTGGGTGGTCCGTTTCCAAGATCTTCGGATTGCACATTAATTATATATGTGTAGGAACAAGCATGATAGGAATAGTGGATTGTTAGCATGTTAGTCTGTGAAAGTTGTTATTCCTGTTAAATTCTGATAATCTTGTGATACTTTATTTCCTACAACTTTTTAATTATTTATATCTTGGAACTTGACCTAGCACCCCCGCCATATGCAAGCATGTTCAGCCAGACTGTAGAAAACTCCAACTTGGGCTAGGTTTTTATTGCTCTAGACATTCTCACACCACTGTTCTATATTTTATTCTGGCCTTAGCTTTTCCTCGCCCGGGTTGTGGGCCGAGAGGTCGGGTTGTTGTGGGATGCATTTACACTCATGTCTGTGGACCGAGTGGAGTTGATAGCAGTCTGTAGATCAGGGTTCTTTGGGAGCCGTCAGAGTGACAGTGTTTGTAGATCAGGGTTCTTTGGGAGCCGTCAGTATGACAGTGAGTCTCGGCTGTGTAGTTTTCCAGCCTGTGAGTGAGACAGTGTTTTGTTGGTTACAGCCGATCTTGTTGATCGAGGATTTCGATCATAGCCTGCATGAGCCACTTTTGAGCTCGACAGAGATGCGCGTATACTTTACTCGTTGGGGTCGCGCCCCTCGAGTGCCACTTCGGAGTTGGGCCTGATACTTCTATCGCGACTTGTCGATACATTGTCCCTCTGGCTGGGCCAGTTTTGGTAGTCACGGACACCGTCCCTCTGGCTGGGCCAGTTTTGGCAGTCATGGACGTCCTACGTAAGTCCGGTCCTCCGGGGTGTAACGGCAGTAGGTAGGCGCAGGTTTGACTGGACCCGAGGAGGCAGTCAGTTTAGATTGGGTGATCTGAGTTGAGTGCTAGTTGTGGCATCATGTTCTTTCTGTTCCACCCTTTGAGCATCTAGATAGAGGCATAGTAGCTGTAGAGTTTACTTTTCCTAGCTTTTCCTTACATCACTGCATATGTTACTTTATGCCTCTAGTAGACTTAGTGGGCAGACCGTCGGGCTTGTTGGCGGCACCCACTGAGAACTATTGTGGGAGGTAGTTCTCACACCAGTCGTGGTGTCTTTTCCCCAGGGACTTCTGCTCCGGTTCCTGCTGATCCTACTCATTCTGACCGAAGTAAGGGAGTCGCGAGATTGATCCCTTCCAGTCATCTTCTGAGAGAGAGTAGATGTACCCCCTTACCAGTTTATTGTGAGTGATATGTTGAGCGACCCTTGTAGTGAGGTATCGAGTTGTATCTTTCTTTTACCGCTAGAGAGAGACTTATGTATTTTGGTGAGGATGGTTTGTATTATTTGGAGTTGTAGTTGTTCATATGTCTTTTATCTCAGCTCTTTACATTTTCAGCTCTGATATCTGTTAGTGTAGATGATTCTTTTGCAGGTTAGTCGCTACGTCTATACGGGGCTTCCCGTATAGGCGGCGGATCTGTTGGCGAGCCCAGGTCGCAGTTTCGACCCCAGGGCGTGACAGATTAGAGTGGTATCAGAGCCTAGGATGTAGATCATTGAGGACTTAGAAACCTTAGGCTTGTGGTTGGACCCTAGGATGACTCACGTGAGAGCCGCAATTTTTAGCGAGAGTCCCGATTGGGTTTCTAACTCTCCCGAGCGGATTGGGATGAGTGATTCACATGTCTTCCTTCGATGGCAACTATGTTGGCTGCAGACAACATAGTACTACGGAAGGGGGCATGCCTTTTAACTTTCGCTAGATTGGGTCGGGTGTTGATTTGGGTTCCGATTGTTCATTTTGTTCCTCTGGTGAGTGATGCCTCCGCGACGCACGAGGTCGACGCGTTCGCAGCCTTCTTCCTCTGAGCCCGAGCAGGAGGACTCGGGGCTGGGACAGCAGAGAGAGGTTCAGGAGCTTCGTGCCCAGATGGCACAGTTTTTTGAGGCTGTTCGGCGTCAGGAGAAGATATCACAGCGCCAGGAGGAGGGCTTGGGTCGGTTGATGCTCATGATGGAGCAGAGGGTGCAGCCGGTTATAGCACCCCCTGAGAGTTCGCCTGTGCCTTATTCGCCAGTTGTGGCGCCCCCTGTTGTTCAGACTGCACCGGCAGTTCCTGTTGAGCCGATTTCTAGCAGACCACCGTCTGGGTCGACGGGACCTTTGACTTCAGCTGAGCAGCGTGAGGTGGTGGATCTGTTGATAAGGTTCTGCCAGTTCGATCCACCTTGTTTTTCTTGACTGAGTGCAGAGCCGTGGGAGGCTGAGTCTTGGATCACGGATATGGAGCGACATTTGAGAGTTTGTTCATTGAGGAGAGGTTTCGGGTCCTCTTGGCTACAAACTTCTTGGAGCGCAACGCCGAGGCTTGGTGGCGGCGTGTGCGACCTGCTGGTCCACCTGGGACGCAGCTTCTCACTTGGGCGGAGTTCCGCAGTCTTCTTCTTGGGGCTTTCTTCCCAGAGAGTGTTCGTCAGAGATTAGAGGAGCAGCTGAAGAATCTCCGCCAGGGAGATCAGCCCGTGCATATGTACATAGCTGATTTTATTCAGCTGTTGGCTTGTGTGCGTCACGTGGCTAGGGATGAGGCTCACCGGATATATATGTTTGAGCGAGGGTTGCGCCGGGACATCTATCAGTTTGTTCGCTCACTTCGATTGCAGACTCTAGAGGCCTCGATGGAGCAGGCACTCTATGTAGAGCGAGGAGAGGTAGTGATGGAGGAGGTGGCTCTAGCCCCCGCAGTGGTTCCGGGGGTGAAGCACCCAGTACTGATGGAGGAGGGGTAGTCGAGTCGACAGGGACCCCCGAGACCTCCACGTTTCCACTCTCAGGGTCGTGGGTATCAGGGGCGGCAGAGATCTGGAGCATCTCGTCAGTCTCAGCAGTAGCAGCGTCGACCGCCTCGGCAGCAGCAGCCTTCGCAGCAGCAGCAGACCTCGCGGCAGCCACGCCCTAACCGATGTGTCATTTGTGGAGGACCGCACTCACCGATCCATTGCCCGCAGAGGCAGGGCCATTGTTTTCTTTGCGGGCAGACCGATTACTTCCAGAGTGCGTGCCCCAGAGCAGGTCATCCAGCTCCTTCCTTAGCTTCAGCACCTTCTGTTCCTCATCAGTCGGCAGGACCTTCTGCGGCCTACGGTAGGCCAGATCTTGCTTCATCGTCCTCGCGACAGCCAGAGCGACGTCCCCCAACGCCGAGCGGGCGAGACTATGCCGCTCAGGTTGAGGATGCTACAGCAGCTGATCATGTCGTCGCGGTATTTTTTTGCCACCTTAGACTGTAGAGAGAGGACGGTGACCCTCCGCGAGCCGGGACATGAGGAGTTTGTTTTCAGAGGCTGTCAGAACTCCTTGTTTGCTGTGACGATTTCTTCGGCGAGGGCTAGACGGATGATGAGCAGAGGCTGCATCGCTTTCTTGGCGACGATTGTGGAGGTGCCTACGGCGGCACTGGGACTCGAGGATATTCCTGTTGTCCGCGAGTTCCCAGATGTGTTTCCCCCATAGTTGACGACTATGCCACCGGAGAGGGAGATAGAGTTTGTGATTGATGTGGTTCCCGAAACCGCACCAATCTCGAAGGCACCTTATAGGATGGCACCTGCCGAGTTGAGGGAGTTGAAGACCCAGCTTTAGGATCTGATGGGCAGGGGCTTTGTTAGGCCCAGTGTTTCTCCGTGGGGAGCGCCAGTATTATTTGTGAAGAAAAAAGATGGGACGCTTCGATTGTGTGTGGATTACAGGGAGTTGAATAAAGTGACCATCTGGAACAAGTATCCCCTACCACGGATAGATGATTTGTTCGATCAGTTGCAGGGAGCTTCAGTGTTTTCAAAGATTGATCTTCAGTCAGGTTACCACCAGCTGAGGGTGAGGGCCGAGGACATCCCCAAGACGGCTTTTAGATCCCGGTATGGGCATTATGAGTTCACAGTTATGCCTTTTGGTTTGACTAATGCCCCTGCTGCATTTATGGATTTGATGAACCGGGTATTCCAGCCGTACTTGGACCTGTTTGTGGTTGTATTCATCGACGACATTTTGATCTACTCCCGGAGCGATGTGGAGCATGAGGAGCACTTGAGGATAGTGCTGCAGCTTCTGCAAGAGAAGAAGCTGTATGCCAAGCTTAAAAAGTGCGAGTGCTGGCTTCGGGAGGTTGCATTCTTGGGCCATATCGTATCAGCCGCAGGAGCGGCAGTTGACCCGACGAAGATTGTTGCTGTTCGGGATTGGCCGAGACTGACGATGGTTACAGAGGTTCGGAGTTTTCTGGGCTTGGCAGGCTCTTACCGTCGGTTTGTAGAGGGATTTGCGAAGCTCTCTACCCCCTGACCAGTTTGACTAGGAAGGGGACGAGGTTTAATTGGACTGAGCAGTGCCAGCAGAGTTTTGAGGAGCTAAAGAGAAGACTGATTTCAGCACCAGTTCTTGCATTGCCAGTGATGGGAGGTGGGTTCGTGATTTATAGTGACGCCTCTCACAGCGGATTGGGTTGTGTTTTGATGCAGCATGGTAGGGTAATTGCTTATGCTTCACGGTAATTAAAGGATTATGAGAAGAATTACCCTACTCATGTTTTGGAGCTTGCAGCTGTGGTGTTCGCGTTGAAGTTGTGGCGGCATTACCTCTGCGGTGAGCACAGCGAGATTTACACGGATCATAAGAGTTTGAAGTACTTGTTTACTTAAAAAGGAGCTGAATCTGAGGCAAAGCGGGTGGTTGGAGTAACTAAAGGACTATGATGTGAGCATCCTTTATCATCCCGGCAAGGCCAATGTTGTAGCAGATGCTTTGAGTCGGAGGTCAGTGCAGAGTTTGAGCATGTTGATCACACAGCAGGCACCGCTGGTTGAGCAGATGAGGCGGCTACAGATTGAGGTGGTATCCCCTGGGGTCTCTGCTAGACTTATGTTTATGGTCTTGCAGCCCACTCTGTTGGACAGGATTTGGGAGACACAGAGTGAGGACCCCCATTTGATAAGGATCAGGTCACTGATTCAGGCAGAAAAGATAGGGGATTTTACAGTGGATAGCTCGGGAGTACTGCAGTACAGGGACCGAGTATGTGTGCCTATGGATCCTGAGATCAGAGACCAGATTTTGAGAGAGGCCTATTATACACCTTATACCATTCATCCTGGTGGTACTAAGATGTATAAGGACCTCAAGGCACATTTTTGGTGGTCCGGAATGAAGCGGGATATTGGAAGATTTGTGGCTCATTGTTTAACTTGCCAGCAAGTGAAGGCAGAGCACCGGGTTCCTACTGGCAAGTTACAGAGTCTTCCAATTCCCGAGTGGAAGTGGGACCACATTACTATGGATTTTGTTACTGGACTGCTGAGGGCGCAGAGTGAGCCGACGCGGTTTGGGTTATCGTGGATAGACTCACAAAGTCTGCACATTTCTTGCCTATTCAGATGACTTGGTCGTTGGAGCGTCTGGCACAGTTGTATTTGGATGAGGTAGTGAGGCTACACGGTGTACCCGCCTCGATCGTATCAGATAGGGACCCGAGGTTTGTATCACGCTTTTGGGGGAGTTTACACCCAGCTCAGGTTTAGCACTGCTTTCCACCCACAGACTGATGGCCAGTCCGAGCGCACCATACAGACCCTCGAGGATATGTTGAGAGCGTGCGTTATGGATTTTGGAGGAAGGTGATACTAACACTTACCATTGGTTGAGTTTTGCGTACAACAACAGCTATCAGGCGAGCATTCAGATGGCTCCGTTTGAGGCGTTGTATGGACGCAAGTGTCGGTCGCCCTTGTATTGGAGTGACGTGGGTGAGAGGAGGACTTTGGGACTGGATTTACTTTTGGAGGCTGAGGAGAAAGTCAGATTAGTTCGCCGACATCTTGAGACAGCCCTGAGTCGTCAGAGGAGCTACGCTGATACTCGACGGCGAGACCTAGAGTTTCAGATTGGTGATCATGTCTTCTTGAAGGTCTCGTTTTCGAAAGGAGTCCGGAGATTTGGAGTGCGTGGGAAGCTCAGTCCCCGCTTTGTTGGACCCTTTGAGGTACTTGAGAGGGTAGGCCCCGGGGCTTATAGAGTTGCTCTTCCTCCACGCCTGGCCGGAGTTCATGATGTTTTCCACGTCTCAGCTCTGAGGATATATGTGTTTGACCCGTCGCACGTGATTGACTTCACTTCTATGGAGATCGGCGAGGACCTGGTATATGAGGAGCGCCCGTTGCGAATTCTTGCTCGTGAGGTGAGGGAATTGCGCAACCGGGCCATTCCGTATGGGAAGATCTTGTGGAGCAATCACGAGGAGCAAGAGGCTACTTGGGAGCTGGAGACAGAGATGAGAGATGCCTACCCCTTTCTGTTTGAGACTTCCGGTTGAGGTACGTCTGTTTTGTTTTCTTTGTTTCGGGGACGAAACTTCCTATTAGTGGGGGAGGATGTAGTGGCCCAGGTTCCCATGCAGCCTTTTTTCGGTGAATCCACTGTTGGAACACCTAGTGTTGGTGTATCTGGCCCATGGTGCATCAAAGGGATGCCACAGATGGACCCTGTGTGTTATCTTTAGCTGTGTTGGCCTTCGGCTAGATTTGCCAAAATTTTTAAAAGGTTTTAGGCCAAACAGAGGTTGGAAATGGATTCAGCACGGAAAAACGCTTGAAAACGGCTATTTTCTTGTTTGATTCTGAGTCCGGATGCCCAAAAAGGACTCCCGGAAGTTTTTATTGGCTTTTGGTGCATGGGAGGGGCCGTGGACCGGCCTGGTGCCACGTGGCAGCACCGGATTGGCCGGCGCACGCGGCGCGGTCCACGGAGTTTGGCGCTGTTGCATGGGCCATGTGCGGGGGACACGTGGCATCTTCTGGTTGGCGGGCTCACGCGGCGCGGTTCATTGGCGCGCGCGGCGGGTGCAGTGAACCAGGGCGGGCCACGTGGCGTTCCCCGGTTGGGGGGTCCATGCGCGCGCGGCGCACGCAGCGCGCGGAGCAGGTCGGGGCAGGTGGGCAGGTGACCCGCGACGTGGGAGCGCCACGTGGCGCCCCGCGGTTGGGCCGGGCCCAACACTGTAGGCGCCCGAATCAGCCGGGTGCCCGAAAATGGGCCCAAAAAGCCCATTTTTGTTTTTTTTTGGTTTCTTTTTTGGTGGAGCCTATAAATACCACCCCTCCTCTTCGGTTTTGAGGTTTTGCCCGAGCTTTTTAGCCATTGTTCCCTTCAGCAAAGTTGAAGCTTACCTTGTTACGCATCTGTTGAAGGAAGCCCGGAATTTTTGGAGGCCGTGGCGTCGACGATTCGGCATCGTAGCGCAGAGCGACGATATTCTGTTGGAGGCCCGTTTTCGTCGCACTTCAGTCTGTGAGGTCTACAGAGCTACCCCGACTGTATTTTTGGGCGATTTTCATGGCGTTGGATCCACGAGAGGTAGGTCTATGTTTTTCGTATTGACCACTTTCTCCAGATCCGAGCTCTTCTTGGGTTTCTGGGTACATTTTTAACCCCGATTGCTACAGGATTTCTCTCTTCACAGCAGCACCTTGCCGGATTTTATTCTTCGCGTTCGAGCATCGGATTGAGACGAGCCTATGCACTTTTTTCATCTACTCGTCGCGAGGATCATCACTGTATTTTTCTTGGATTTTTTTCGAGACTTTCCCGGAGGTATACTTTTCCTCTTTTATCTGTGCAAGAGTTTACAGTTGTGTGGTCGTGAGTTTTTGCGCGCCTGTACTGTGGAATTTGTAACGCGGCCTACGGGGGTCGGAATTGGACGTACAGGTACCCGTTTCGAAGGTCTCGACGCGACAATCGCTATGATATTTTTATTGGAATTTTTGTAGTTGGTTTTACAGGTGAAAATTTCACATTAAGGGGACTGTTCCCAACAGATTTGTGATACTTGGATTTTATGGAATCAAGTGTAACTTTGGGTTGTATTTTTGTACCCAGGAAGTATTGTTCAGTGTTCCTGTACTGTTCGATTAGTGGGTGAGTAGAGATATCTGTTTCTGGGCATTCTCAGCTGTACAACTTCGGACAGTTAGCGCCTTCAGGTGGGTGGCCCATTTCCAAGATCTTCGGATTGCACATTAATTCTATATGTGTAGGAACAAGCATGATAGGAATAGTGGGTTGTTAGCATGTTAGTCTGTGAAAGTTGTTATTCCTGTTAAATTCTGATAATCTTGTGATGCTTTATGTCCTACACTTGTTAATTATTGATATCTTGGAACTTGACCTAGCACCCCCGCCATATGCAGCATGTTCAGCCAGACTGTAGAAAACTCCAACTTGGGCTAGGTTTTTATTGCTCTAGACATTCCCACACCACTGTTCTATATTTCATTCTGGCCTTAGCTTTTCCTTGCCCGGGTTGTGGGCCGAGATGTCGGGTTGTTGTGGGATGCATTTACACTCGTGTCTGGGGACCGAGTGGAGTTGATAGCAGTCTGTAGATCAGGGTTCTTTGGGAGCCGTCAGAGTGACAGTGTTTGTAGATCAGGGTTCTTTGGGAGCCGTCAGTGTGACAGTGAGTCACGGCTGTGTAGTTCTCCAACCTGTGAGTGAGACAGTGTTTTGTTGGTTACAGCCGATCTTGTTAATCGAGGATTTGGATCATAGCCTGCATGAGCCACTTTTGAGCTCGACAGAGATGCGCGTATACTTTACTCATTGGGGTCGCGCCCCTCGAGTGCCACTCCAGAGTTGGGCCTGATACTTCTATCGCGACTTGTCGATACATTGTCCCTCTGGCTGGGCCAGTTTTGGCAGTCATGGACGTCCTACGTAAGTCCGGTCCTCCGGGATGTAACGGCAGTAGGTAGGCGCAGGTTTGACTGGACCCGAGGAGGCAGTCAGTTTAGATTGGGTGATCTGAGTTGAGAGCTAGTTGTGGCATCATGTTCTTTCTGTTCCACCCTTTGAGCATCTAGATAGAGGCATAGTAGCTGTAGAGTTTACTTTTCCCAGCTTTTCCTTACAGCACTGCATATGTTACTTTATGCCTCTAGTAGACTTAGTGGGCAGACCGTCGGGCTTGTTGGCGGCACCCACTGAGAACTACTGTGGGAGGTAGTTCTCACACCCGTCGTGGTGTCTTTTCCCCTGGGACTTCTGCTCCGGTTCCTGCTGCTCCAGTTGCTGATCCTACTCCTTCTGACCGAGGTAAGTGAGTCGCGAGATAGATCCCTTCCAGTCATCTTCTGAGAGAGAGTAAATGTACCCCCTTACCAGTTTATTGTGAGTGATATGTTGAGCGACCCTTGTAGTGAGGTATCGAGTTCTATCTTTCTTTTACTGCTAGAGAGAGACTTATGTATTTTGGTGAGGATGGTTTGTATTATTTGGAGTTGTAGTTGTTCATATGTCTTTTATCTCATCTCTTTACATTTTCAGCTCTGATATCTGTTAGTGTAGATGATTCTTTTGCAGGTTAGTCACTACGTCTATACGGGGCTTCCCGTATAGGCGGCGGATCTGTTGGCGAGCCCGGGTCGCAGTTTCGACCCCGGGGCGTGACAAAGCGTCTAACCTGCAAAAAGAAGGATACTATAGCTATACTGATATCAGAGCTGAAAAGCAAACTACTGAAAAACTAAAATCCAATCACTGTACAATTGGAAACAAAGATACAATATCCATCTCCCAAATACGATCATATACAAAATCCTCTAAATACAATAACCAAAACTAAACTGGGAGGTAAACAGAAATGATACATCTGTGTACAGGCTCTCAGTACAAGTCAGATCCTCACAATACAATAGTCTCTCAAAAGTGGAAATAAAACTAACCTACTAACTGTACTACAAATCTCCAGAAAGGGGGCACCGCTATACTCCAAAGACGGGTTGGGAACTAGCACGCGACTCCCTCGCCTCGGTCTGAAGGATCAGCAACTAGAGCAACAGGAACTGGAGAAGGTGTGACACCCCCGGAATTTGGATTAGTCCTCTATATAAATGATATAATAGGACTAAATCTCTAATCCGGCTATAGCATTTTGGATGGTAGCAAGATCCAAGAGGAACATGAGAGTTAAGCGTGCTAGAGCTAGAGTAGTTCTAGGATGGGTGACCCCCTGGGAAGTGGGGCGTCACAGTTGGTATCAGAGCCATTCACCAGCCGGAAATGTGAGATGAGTCTCGGCTGAGCCAGGGTTATATAGCGGGTAGAGCGAGGCTCCCCGGCTAATGACCGTTGTGAGTGGAGTGCAGCTCCTCACAAGGTCGGCTAAGGCTAGCGAGACGAGTCTCACATCGCCTGGTGCTTGTGAGTGTGCTTGAGCCTGACGTGGACGTCAGGGCTTAAAGGGGGGAGGAATGTGACACCCCCGGAATTTGGATTAGTCCTCTATATAAATGATATAATAGGACTAAATCTCTAATCCGGCTATAGCATTTTGGATGGTAGCAAGATCCAAGAGGAACATGAGAGTTAAGCGTGCTAGAGCTAGAGTAGTTCTAGGATGGGTGACCCCCTGGGAAGTGGGGCGTCACAGAAGGGGTCCCTGGGGAAAAATACACCACGACGGGTGTGAGAACTGCATCCCACAGTAGTTCTCAGTGGGTACCGCCACCAAGCTCGACGGTCTGCCCACTAAGTCTACTAGAGGCATAAGATAACAGAAAACTGAAGAAAGGAAAGCTGGAAATAATTCTACAGCTATCATGCCTCTATCTGTTACGGAATTTGAGTTGGCGTAGTTTCGTGAAAGGTTCAAGTCTTGAAGATTGAAGGTGAAGAAAGTTGGATCATTTAACTCAATCTCAAGAAAGAAGAATTCAAAAGGATCAGGTATGTTTAACTAAAGATTATTGGTGATCCGAATACTTCTTGTAGTGTAGAAACACCTGGAAGAGTTTTTAATTGCATAAAAATCAAAAACTGGTGTTCGGACAGGTTCAGGATCCGGATCAGAGCCAGCGATCCGGATCCCGAAGGTTGTTGTTTCATACATTACTTCAATCCGGATCGCAGCATCTCACGATCCGGATCCCGAACGTTGAGTTTTCTGAAATGTATGAACGATCCGGATCAGGCATTCCGATCCGGATCCCGAACGTTTGTTTTCTGGAAACCGTCCTTATTGCTACTGCAATCCGGATCGCCCAAATCCGATCCGGATCGCCGTCCGTAAAAATTCCAGAAATGTTAGGTTTTTGATTCTTATCTCCTTCCAAATGTTTCTAACCTATAAATAGACCCTATGACTCTTTTTCTAGGGTTAATCCAAAAAGAGGCCGTCAAGGAAAATAGCCGTCATTTTCATATATCATTTCATACGGCCTAAGATCCACATATAGAGAAGAAAGGAAATAATTAGAGAATACTCTATGTTTCTTCATCTATATTGATTAGTTTGATTCTAGGTTTTCATACTCACATCTTGAGTTGAATCAAACTAATGAATACTTAGATGGTATTTCCGATCTATCTTTGATCTAAGTATTCGGCGGATCATCACCACCCAAAAAACAACGATTTCCCCAAAATCGGCGCGTGGATTCGCGTGTCCTTGTGGATTCAAGGTTCAACCGCTCTCGTGGATTCGGAGCGAGGCACGTTCGTGGATTCGAAGGGTGCTATTGGGTGCAGACCGTGGATTCGGTCGGACGTCGTGGATTCGACGTTGGACGCCGTGGATTCGGCGTTGGGCGCAGATCGTGGATTCGAGAAGCGTCGCGGAGCGAGCGGAGAAGATCCTCTAGGAGCGTATGGAAAAGGTTGAGTCGTAAGTGTGTACGGTAAATCACCTTGTACGTGTTTTAATTCTAGTGGATTTCGGCCGTGTTATCGGTCCTGTGGTTTTTTACTCCGGTGATGGAGTTTTCCACGTAAAAATCTTGCGTGTTATTTTTTATTTCCGCATTGGGTTTTTATCGCAACGATTTTTGAGTGTTTATACGTTTACACCTATTCACCCCCTCTAGGTGTTTCTTCCCCTATTTAGATCTATATTACATATAACCCAACAAGTGGTATCAGAGCGGGAATAGGGTTGTGAACAATGGTTGAAGGTGGAAACATCAATCGACCCCCTTTCTTTGATGGAACAAATTATGCGTACTGGAAAGTACGAATGAAAGCCTTTTTAATTTCCATCGACGAAAGGGTGTGGCAATCAATTGAATTAGGATGGTCTAATCCAACTGAAATTATCTCTGATGTTCGCACCTTAAAACCTAGGTCGAAATGGACCAAGGAAGAGTTAGATTCATCTTCTTACAATGGCAGGGGAATTAATGCTAGTTTTAATGCCTTATCTCAAACTGAATTCTCTCGCGTCTCGACATGTGAGATTGCGAAAGAAATCTGGGATGTTCTTCAGGTTACACATGAGGGAACTAACCTCGTGAAGATTCAGAAACTGCAAATGCTTACGAGCAAGTTTGACTCTATCTTAATGGCAGAAAATGAATCTTTCACGGACTACTATACACGATTGCAAGACATCGTAAACTCATGTGCTAACCTGGGAGAGAAGATTCCAGAATTTAAGATTGTAAGAAAGATCTTAAGAACTCTTCCTGAACGATTTCGCCCAAAGGTTACAGCCATTGAAACTATTAAACACCCGGACGAAATACGTGTAGAAGAATTAGTTGGTGCATTACAAACTTATGAAACGACATTTACTACTAACAATTCTTCTGGAAAAGCATCCTCTTCTAAGTCTTCAGGTTATGTGTTGAAAACAACTAAGGAAGAAGACGCGGATACATCCTCCTCAGACGATGACGAGAACCTTTCTATGGAGGAATTTGAGAAGCAGCTCGCTCTCTTGACAAGGAAGTTTCGCCGCAACTTTCGAAGGGGTAATTCAAGTAAATCTCCATCCTTCGGAAAGTCGAACAAAGGCAAGGGTACTTCAAGTTACAAGTCAAGAAAGCAAGAGAACTTCTCAAAGGATAAGAAAAGTTCAGAGGGACAACTACAATGCTTCAAATGTCGAGGCTACGGCCACATTGCAACGGAGTGTCCCAACAAGTATCCGGCAAAGAAGAAGGCGATGCAAGTCGTCACTTGGGATGACAACTCAACGTCAAATGAGTCGTCTTCAAGTGATGAAGAAAAGAGCTCCACGGCATTCCACGCGTCCATATCTTCACCCTTCATGTGCTTCATGGCAAGTACATCCGAGTCATTGTCCAACTCCACTGTTGAAAAGAATGCAACGGACAATGAATCTGATGATTCGGAAGGTGAAGATTTTGCTTTAGCCTACCACAGACTTTTGAGGGATTCAAAGAAAGCGGCTAAGCAAAACAAGAGTTTGAGAGGGAGAGTGCATGATCTCGAAGAAGAAGCAAAAAGAGCAACTTCTCTCTCAAACGCTCTTGAAGTGGAAAGGGAAAATCTGATAAAAGTAAATGTTTCCCTTCAAGAGTCCAATGAGCTTTTTGAGAAGGAACATACAAAACTGGTGGATAAAGCGGATCACTTCTCAAAGCTCTACAACGAGGCTCGACAGGATAACCTGGAAATGACAAAGACCATTTTCCAATTCAAGGATGACTTGCAGCGATTTTCTTCAGGAAGGAGTAAGTTGGATAGGCTTCTTGGTCTTGGTCAATCAAATCGGTTCGGCCTCGGGTACACTCAAACTGGAAACAGTCCAAGTTTGAGTGGGACAGTTTTTGTGCCTCAGTCGGTATCTCCTCCTCTGACACCGGAATTCAAGACAAACAACGACAACAAACCTACCTCATCCTCTTTGGGATCGTCAAGATCTAAGGTATGTTTTCGTTGTAGTGTTTCAGGGCACATAAGAAGATATTGCAAGACGGGAGTCAAACGCTCACCTCAAACACCTCTTGCAATGACTACCACAAAGGTGATTACTCGGAAATCAATTGCAAATCAATTGAAGGAAAAGAACCTTGGTAGTTTACCGCGCAAGACGACTTCATCAAGGAGCAGCAATCGTTTTAACACGACGCTTTCACCTAGGCATTTAACTTCACTACCATTACCGACGCATTCCAAAAAGGTTTGGGTGCGCAAAGGTGAAATCTACCCTTGTCTTGTTACCAATGTTTCCTTGCATGCATATGATAGTTCGTCTTGGTATCTGGATAGCGGGTGTTCGCGTCACATGACCGGTGACAAAAATAGTTTTCAAAATCTTGAGAAAATCTCCGGAGGACTCGTTGTTTTCGGAGACGGTCGATCTTCCAAAATTGTTGGAAGAGGAACAGTAGCTATTCCAGATGGCCCGGTTCTAAATAATGTGTTATTTGTTGATGGTCTTAAGACTAACCTCATAAGCATAAGTCAACTTTGCGACAATGGTTTTTCAGTTAACTTTTCATCTGTTGAATGTGTTGTAACTGATAAGGACCATGTATTCTTTTTAAAAGGAGTTAGATCTGAAAACAATTGTTATGTTGTTCCTAATAAATTTTCTGAAAAATGTAACCTAGTTTCTTTGGATAATGAAACACTTTGGCATGAAAGGCTAGGTCACTTAAATTTTAAGGAACTTGCTAGAATTTCAAACAAGGACGTGGTCAAGGGGGTTCCAAAACTTTTGCTTAAACAAAACGTTGTGTGTGGTGGTTGCCAAAAGGGAAAACAGTCTAGGACTGCACACAAGAACTTGAACCACGTAGGTACAAAACGGCCTTTGGAACTTTTGCACATGGATTTAATGGGGCCGACCCGTCAACCATCCTTGGGAGGTAAATGGTATATTTTCTTATTGGTTGATGATTTCTCTCGATTTTCTTGGGTAGCATTTTTAAAAGAGAAAGCTGATACGTTTGACTCTTTTCATGAGATTTGCCATCGTATTATGATTGAAAAGAATGAAAAGATCATTCGTGTTAGGAGTGATAGAGGTGGAGAATTCATAAATTCCAAATTCATTGATTTTTGCACTTCCAACGGCATAAAACATGAATTCTCAGCACCCTATACACCTCAGCAGAATGGTGTTGTTGAGCGCAAAAACAGGGTTGTTCAAGAGATGGCGCGTGTGATGCTTCATAGCCGGAATTTACCGCTACATTTTTGGGCTGAAGCTGTGAACACCGCTGTCTATGTCATTAATCGAGTGTATTTGCGCCCAGGAACTTTAAATACACCATATGAGCTGTGGTTTAGTAGAAAACCGGATATCAAATACTTTCGTATCTTCGGGAGTCGATGTTACATTTTACGTGACCGTGAAAATCTTGGAAAGTTTGACTCTCGAAGTGACGAAGGGATCTTTTTGGGTTATTCTACAAATAGCAGAGCATATCGAGTATTTAACATTGAATCTAAAACGATTGTAGAATCTATAAATGTTAAAGTAGATGAAGCTTTTCACTTTGCATCTGAAAAATCTACCCTCGATATCTCTCTGGATGATCATACTCCTGTAAGTGCATCTTCTCATGATAATACTTCCAATATTAATGATGCATCTAATGGCTCTTCAAGTTTATCTGATGTGCAGGAATCATCTCATATACCTCCGAGTACTCCGTTTCAACAAACGCTACGAATCTCCAAGGATCACCCTGAATCAAACATCATTGGAGATCCACAAGAAGGAGTTAGTGTTACGGCATTTTGGTCTTGGCATATTTCGTGAGTCATGTCAGTGAGTTGAGTCAGAGTCTTAAAGGGATCAAATTGTCAATCAGCAATCAAAGACTTAGAAAAGATTCAACAAGAGCTCAAGTTGACACTCAGTGTCTTGAATCTTGAAGATTGAAGTTGAAGAATTGTGGATCAGTTACATCAATCTCAAGAAGAAAGTATTCAAGAGGATCAGGTATGTTTAACTAAATAATTGTGGTGATCCGAATACTTTCTTATAGTGTAGAAACACTTGGAAGAATTTTTAATTGCATAATAATCAAAAACTGGTGTTCGGACTTGTTCAGGATCCGGATCAGAGCCAACGATCCGGATCCCGAAGGTTGTTGCTTCATACAAGACTTCGATCCGGATCCATGCAATTTCCGATCCGGATCCCGAATGTTAAGTTTTCTGATTTGTATGAACGATCCGGATCGGGCCTTGCAATCCGGATCCCAAACCCTTGGTTTTCTGGAATCGTCAATCTCGTTACGACGATCCGGATCGCTGTCCTGAAAATTTCCAGATAAGGTATGTTTTTGATTCTTATCTCTTTCCAAAGGTTTCTAAACTATAAATAGACACTTACGGTTTCTAAAAAACGTGGGAGCTACGGCCGATCTTTTTATAAAACTCTTGAGAGCAACCCTAGAGGCTAGGTTTTCATCGATCTTCTTTATAGCCTCTTTTAGGTCAATTCGATGGTTCTTTCAAGAACATATCTTTTGTCGAATTGATCTAATCTTTGCTTAGAGATTTCTTCTACGGTTCCTCAATGAGAATCTAAGCAAAGGGTCACCATCGAAGTCAATATTCTTATCGACTGAGTTTGCGTCGTGGATTCGACGTGGCATCGTGGATTCGGTGTGCTAAAGGCATTTCGTGGATTCGAAACGTGTGCTCGTGGATTCGAGTGGCGTTCATGGACTCGAACGTGTGCAGTGGACGTGCAAAATCGGTGGAGCGCGAGGTCCAAGAAATTGAAGGAGGGGTTAAATCCGTGGAGACGGTAATCACCTTGTTATTCTTCTTTTCTTAGGGATTGTTATTGCCCGGATATCCAACCGGTCAGCGCAAGGTCCGAAGAAGCTGAAGGAGGGGTTGAGTCCATGGAGTCGGTAATCACCTTGTTATTCTTCTATTCTTAGTGGATTGTTATTGCGTGTTGGTCCCGTGGTTTTTCTCCTGGATTGGAGTTTCCACGTATATCTCGGTGTGCTGTTTTTATTTTCCGCATTGGTTTTTATTTTGCACTGAGATTGAGTTTCTAAGTATTACACCTATTCACCCCCCCCCCCCCCCCCCCCTCTAGTTGTTTGATAGTACCTATTTAGATCCTTGGGGATCCTATAAAAACCAACAATTGGTATCAGAGCGGGTTTTAGGTTTATCTATCATGTTGGGTGAAAGTGGTAATATTTATAGACCTCCTCTTTTTGATGGGACTAATTATGCTTATTGGAAAGTGCGGATGAGAGCTTTTCTCATCGCAATTGATGAGCGGGTATGGCAATCCGTGGAATACGGTTGGGTGCATCCTGTTGAGGAAGTAGGAAATTCTACTACCCCAAAACCTCGCTCTAGATGGTCCAAAGAGGAATTTGAAAGATCTTCTTACAATGGAAAGGTATGAACGCTTTATTTAATTCTCTTTCCTCGACTGAGTTCACACGAATTTCCGCGTGTGAAACCGCGAAGGAAATTTGGGATATTCTCAAAATTACACATGAGGGTACTAATCTTGTAAAATTCAAAAGCTCCAAATGCTTACAAGTCAATTTGACTCTATTCATATGGAAGAGCATGAATTGTTTACAGATTATTACACTAGACTTCAAGATGTAATTAATACATGTGCTAATTTAGGAGAAAAGATCCCGGAGTCGAAAATTGTAAGAAAGATACTTCGGACTCTTCCGGAACGGTTTAGGGCAAAGGTTACCGCCATTGAAACCGTTAGTCATCCGGATGAGATGAGTATAGAGGAATTAGTAGGTGCTTTGCAAACTTATGAAATGACTTTTCCTACTAATCAAGTTTCTTCCAAGTCTTCTTCTAAGCTTACAGGTATTGCATTCAAATCAACAAAGGAAGAAGATAGCGAATCAAGTTCCGACGATGAAATCTCTTTTGCCGATTTTGAAGAACAATTGGCGCGGATCGTAAAGAAATTTCGTCGGAAATTTTGGAAGAATCGAACCGATGGATCTTCATCCACGAAACCATCTAAAGGATCATCGGGTTCTAAATCCTCTTACCTCAAAGGCGTTGCAAAACCTTCTAAAGAAAAGAAAAAGATGATTTCGAAGGGGAAATCCAATGCTATCGATGCAAAGGCTACGGTCATTTTTCAACGGATTGTCCTTCTCCGAAATCATATAAAAAGAAGGCTTTGCAAGCGAAAACTTGGGACGATTCTACTTCTAATGAATCAACCTCAAGTAAAGAGGAAAAAGAAAAATCGTTGCTTCTCATGCCTCTCATTTTCCCTCTTCTAATAATTGTTTATCATCTTTAGTCACTGACTCTACTCCTTTGATTTTGTATGAAACATCAACAACCGGCGGAGAGTCATCAAGTGAGGGGGAGTCGGACGAGAAAGAACTCGTTGTAGGCATATCAACAACTTCTTGCGGAATCTAAGAAGATGGCCAAACATATCAAGAAGTTGAGGAAGCAACGACTTGAGAATCAAGACGAGAATCGTGCTTTAAAGATAAAACTTCATGATCTCGAGGAGGAACAAGGACGTTTATTGAATAACAATAAAATCCTCCAAGAAAAGCTAAACCAATCGGAGACAAACGCTAAATCATATACGGACAAGATTGGTTTTCTAGAAAAACAGTTTGAGGAGATTCATGTCACCAACCAAGCTTTGACCAAGCAAGTTCATGAACTTAAATCCGACATACAAAGGCTTCAACTGGTTCCAAGAAACTTGATTGTATGTCCGGATTAGGTCAATCAAGCAAGGGTTGGTTTGGGATTTAAAAAGAACCAACTGTGAAGGCTTCAAGTTCCACAACTAAATTGAAAGGAAGAACTTGTCACCTATGTGGACTTGAAGGACATTTGGTGAAGGATTGCCCGAAAAAGAGAAAGAAGAATTCTTCGGCAACTTCATCTACGGAGCGAACTCAACGGAATCAAAAGACACATCAAGTCAAAGGAGTTCACTCAACCCACCAAAGGTCCGAGCCACAACATTAATCATACAAGTGGATCATTGCGAGGCAAAGACCTAAGGTGGACCAACAGTCAAAGCGGACAACCCCCGGCCACAACGAATCAAGACAACCCAAATCCAGCGATTTTGGATTCGGAAAGGTGATATCTTTCCTTGTCTTAAGTTCTAAATAGCGTATGACTGTATGTAATGCTTTGATTGGTTTTCCCTTCATATCTTTCATAATCTTTGCATTACATGTTTGTCAATGCTCTTCGTTTTTATACTTTGTTTTTGAACAAAAGGGTTTTACTGAACAAGTGCATTGAATAAAAAGTGCTTCACGTTTATTCACTCCAATTAATTTTATTTGGATTATCAACTTTTACTCCTTAATCATAATCTTGAGATACTTCATTATAGGAGTTTTTGATATTATAAGCATCAAATTTTAGAAATCATGTGTGATCTTTAGATGCTTAATCTATCTCGGTTGTGTGAATTCATTGTGATAACCATGAGACAACCGATAGACTAAAATTGGGATTTAATTCTTTCACGTAAGAGATTGCATTCTTACAAGGGTATTGAAATGATTTGCAAAAGATGTGGAAAGAGTTACATCCGAAAGGAGTGTGAAAACTACCACCACATGCTGGAAAGAGCTGCCACCCCCGGTCGTCCGGTTTGTGTGTGAAGCTACCACATGTCATGGATGCTTGATAGTATTTTATGAGAAAATCTGTAGTTGAAGCATTTGGAGATTTATATGCAAAACTCTTATATTTTGAACAATCTCCTGGTTGGTATAAGGTGGGATAGTTGAAAGATGCTCAAAGAGCCACCCTTAGGAATTTAGTGATTATCTCAATTTGAAAGGGTAGAATTCAAGATTGATGTCGTTTGAATCTCCGTATGTCATCTTTGTAATCCATTACATCTTGATAGACTTTGGATCTCAAGATTATTTTTGATGACTTGTGTTTGATGAATAGAACATGAAAAACGGTTTATAATGTTTTACCTTTATTTTTCATGATTTTGGAGTAAATCTTTTTTAATTTGTGAAATTAATTGGATTGAATGACATCTGTGTGAATTCACTGTTTAAAGCACTTAAATTGATTTCTTGATGGAATACAAATCGGTATTTGAAAAGATTCTAAAATCTGGATTTGTTTCAAGAAATTATTTGATTTTTGCTTTCTGGTACAGGTACGGAATCTGCATTTTTGTTATATACCAGAACTGGAGCTTTTATCTCTCTTTCTCTATGAACTAATATTGTTAGTGATTTCCTTTTGTCTAGTATGTTCACTGTTTGACAATTTGTGACAAAAAGGGGGAGAAGAGAGAATGGACGGAGATGAGATCATCAAGAGAGGATAACGAAACGAAAATGGAAAATGGGGAGAACGGTAAATGATGATCGTATCACAAAGGGGAAGAACATAGATGCTCAAGAACATGGAGGACATGAAAACATGTTAGAGATGCTCAAGAGAGGGGGAGACAAAGAAAAATTGAAGAGCCGAAAAACAAAAGACCAAAAGGAAGACGGATCAAATGTAGGATTCCAATTTCTAACGACTAACGGTTGATTTCGTTTGGAGTTTGTTTTGCAGGAATTACATCACTTTAAGACTCCAAGTCCTAAGTCATAGAGTATGTTCTAGGACTGTTGGTTTCAAATGTAATTTTGTATTTATTGGATCTTTCACGCAAAGAAAATCAATGTTTTGGTGATGACATTGAGTTTCGATTTTTTGGTTTAAGATGAGTGACTTGAGCGCCTTTATGTATTTTTGGGTTTTGTCACGAAATTGCTAAAGGGGGAGATTGTTACGGCATTTTGGTCTTGGCATATTTCATGAGTCATGTCAGTGTGTTGAGTCGAGTCTTAAAGGGATCAAATTGTCAATCAGCAATCAAAGACTTAGAAAAGATTCAACAAGAGCTCAAGTTGACACTCAGTGTCTTGAATCTTGAAGATTGAAGTTGAAGAATTGTGGATCAGTTACATCAATCTCAAGAAGAAAGTATTCAAGGAGGATCAGGTATGTTTAACTAAATAATTGTGGTGATCCGAATACTTTCTTATAGTGTAGAAACACTTGGAAGAATTTTAATTGCATAATAATCAAAAACTGGTGTTCGGACTTGTTCAGGATCCGATCCGAGCCAACGATCCGGATCCCGAAGGTTGTTGCTTCATACAAGACTTCGATCCGGATCCATGCAATTTCCGATCCGGATCCCGAATGTTAAGTTTTCTGATTTGTATGAACGATCCGGATCGGGCCTTGCAATCCGGATCCCGAACCTTGGTTTTCTGGAATCGTCAATCTCGTTACGAACGATCCGGATCGCAATAAATCTGATCCGGATCGCCGTCCTGAAAATTTCCAGATAAGGTATGTTTTTTATTCTTATCTCTTTCCAAAGGTTTCTAAACTATAAATAGACACTTAGGGTTTCTCAAAAACGTGGGGGCTACGGCCGATCTTTTATAAAACTCTTGAGAGCAACCCTAGAGGCTAGGTTTTATCGATCTTCTTTATAGCCTCTTTTAGGTCAATTCGATGGTCTTTCAAGAACATTATCTTTTGTCGAATTGATCTAATCTTTGCTTAGAGATTTCTTCTACGTTCCTCAATGAGAATCTAAGCAAAGGGTCACCATCGAAGTCAATATTCTTATCGACTGAGTTTGCGTCGTGGATTCGACGTGGCATCGTGGATTCGGTGTGCTAAAGGCGTTTCGTGGATTCGAAACGTGTGCTCGTGGATTCGAGTGGCGTTCGTGGATTCGAAAGTGTGCAGTGGACGTGCAAAATCGGTGGAGCGCGAGGTCCAAGAAATTGAAGGAGGGGTTAAATCCGTGGAGACGGTAATCACCATGTTATTCTTCTTTTCTTAGGGATTGTTATTGCGCGATATCCAACCGGTCAGCGCCAAGGTCCGAAGAAGCTGAAGGAGGGGTTGAGTCCGTGAGTCGGTAATCACCTTGTTATTCTTCTATTCTTAGTGGATTGTTATTGCGTGTTGGTCCCGTGGTTTTTCTCCTGGATTGGAGTTTCCACGTATATCTCGGTGTGCTGTTTTTATTTTCCGCATTGGTTTTTATTTTGCACTGAGATTGAGTTTCTAAGTATTCCACCTATTCACCCCCCCTCTAGTTGTTTGATAGTACCTATTTAGATCCTTGGGGATCCTATAAAAACCAACAGTTAGAACTCGGAGGCAGTTGGTTTGTGGATTCGCTTGCTACGTTTCTTTAATCGAACCAAAGAACATAGATGAAGCTCTTCAGGATGACTACTGGATTAAAGCAATGCAAGAAGAGCTCCATCAATTTGAGCGAAACAAAGTCTGGGAATTAACGAAGCCTCCACAGCAACACAATGTGATAGGTACCAAATGGATTTTCAAGAATAAGAAAAATGAGGATGGTACTATCATCAGGAACAAGGCACGATTAGTTGCTCAAGGCTACTCTCAAGTAGAAGGTATAGACTTTGATGGAAACTTTCGCCTCTGTAGCTAGACTCGAGTCCATTCGTATACTGTTTGCTATTGCTTGTCATTTTAAAATCAAATTATTTCAAATGGACGTTAAGAGCGCATTTCTAAATGGGTTTTTAATGAGGAAGTTTATGTAGCTCAAACGAAAGGTTTTGTAGACCATAAACAACCTAACCATGTTTTTTCGTTTGAAAAAGGCTCTTTACGGTCTGAAACAAGCACCGCGAGCATGGTACGAAAGGTTGACAAAGCACCTTTGGAGAAGGGCTATACTCGAGGGGGAGCTGACAGGACTCTCTTTGTGAAGCATTATCAAAATAACTTCATTGTTGCACAAATCTATGTCGATGACATTGTTTTGGAGCAACAAAGGATATGATGCTTCTAAATTCGCGGAGACCATGGAAAGCGAATTTGAGATGTCCATGATGGGCGAATGACTTATTTCCTTGGATTGCAAATTAAACAAAATGATGAAGGTATTCACTTGAGTCAATCCAAGTATGCAATGGAGTTGGTTAAAAAGTTGACCTTAGAAAATTCGAAGGATTTTCCCGACTCCAATGGGAAATAAGCCACAAGGGACTTGGAAGTGAAATCACAAGTGAGAATGTGAGAACAAGGAACCATGGACGAGTATGATGGGAAGGTCTATTTTTACCTCACGGCTAGTCGCCCGGATATATCCTTTAGTTGTGCACTTTGGCGCGAGATATCAAGCAGCACCAAAGGAGGTTCACCTGAAAGCGGTGAAAAGGATCATCCGGTAATCTAAAGGAATCAATTAATTTCGGAATTTGGTATCCTATGGGAACAAGTTTGGATATTGTTGGATACTCAGATGCCGATTGGGCAGGATCGTGGATGTCGGAAAAGCACGAGTGGTGCATGCTTCTATCTTGGCCATTGCCTTGTTGCATGGCACAGTAAAAAGCAGAATTGCATGCACCTCTCGACTGCCGAAGCGGAATACATTTCAGCTGGAAGTTGTTCAACTCACTCATTTGGATGAAAAGCGATTGAGCGACTTCCGGATTTCAGCATCTTCGGTAACAATTACTTTGTGACAACACAGTGCATTAACAATTTCTAAAAACCCTGTGTTGCACTCTAGAACAAAACATATTGAACTTAGATATCATTTCCTTAGAGAGCTAGTTGAATCAAATACTCTTCAACTTTCTATATTTCAACTGAGGATCAATTACTGACATTCTAACAAAACCTTTGGATCAAAAAACGTTTTATTCATTTGCGAAAAGCATTGGAATGCTTTCTTGAAATAAACTTCTGTTTGAAACCTTGCTTAGGATAGGTTTTGTTTTTGTTTTGTTTGTTCTTTATCTATGGTTTGTACATAGGACATTAATTGAGCATAGATCATAATTGACTTTAATTGTATCTTTCGCACATTTAGAAATTTATTATGCTTTGCCATCATAATATTTCACTGTTGCAAGATGCCTTTATGTTAATTAAATCATCTTCTAAGTGATCAAAGTCAATTTCTCTCTCAATGATCTCTTGGTATAGTCATTATCTTATTTGACTGCTTAGTCGAGTATGAAATCGATATCAATTTTTGGTTGAATACTTTATATCTTAAATAATTGATAGCCAATTGAGGGTGGAGTCAAAGAAAGTAAATGCTCAAAAGATGTGGAAGAGTTACATCCCAATGAGGAGTGTGAAACTACCACCACATGGAGGAAAGAGCTACCACCTCGGTCGTCCGAAGTATTGTGTGCAGCTACCACATGTATACCAGCAGGTTGTTCAATTTTTGATTAAGTAAAATGCATGTTGAAATACTTGACATCTGTCAAATTTCAAGGTTGGTATAAGGTGGGATTATTTAAAGAAGATGCTCAAAGAGCCACTCTCTTCAACAGATTGTCTAGATATTATCTACCATATTTTGGGATTTCAACATCTATTGATCTTTGTATTTCATTTTCTTACTGAATTGATGATTTGATAAAGGCATTACATCATAGTGATCAAGTTAGATTGTAATTGAAGGTGTTCAACTTAAAGGGATTTAATTTTTGTAAATTCTCGTTTCATTTTTGGATATTATTGATAGACCTTGGTATAATCTATTTCTTGTTGTATGAGAACGATGATTTTTTGTTTAAAGTTGATACACTATGTGCTCACAATCTTTTTCTGGTTTTTCTTGAATTTCTCTGAAATTTTTCTAATGAAAAAGTGGAGCCGATCCGATTGGACCTGCCGATCCGGATCCCGAATGCAGATATTCTTCTGCGGGCATGACGATCCGGATTGGACCTGCCGATCCGGATCCCGAACGCAGTGTTTTCACTGCGGGTAGCCCCGATCCGGATCGCATCATGAACTGCCGGATCGCGGCTAGGTTTTATAAAGAACAAAAGGTTTTTGATTTCTTTTACTCCAATCTTTGTTCCAAAGTTTCCAGAGCTTCTTCTCTAGATTTCACCCATCTTGGAAGCTTTCTAACTCAAGTTCTTCAACTCCAAGTATTTTTATTGATCAAATCTCGCTTTTCATAGTTTCCTTATTCCTCCTCAAACGTGAGATTTTCTTGTATCGATTCGTTTGTGGATGGTTTTTGATCAAATCTCTTTTGAAATAAGAACTCTGGGTAGATTAGTTTTGATTATATGCTAGGTTCTCGATAACGGATTTTAGGCTTCGATTTTTCTAATTTCGGTTTTAGGGCTATAATGGATATTTTCCAAAATCATGCAATTGATCTTTTTAAAATTCCTTTTGCAAAACTAATTTGATTCTTAGTCTCTCTACACGATAATGGAGTGTTTGGGTACAATTTTTCTAATTTCTGAAATTTAACAATTTTTCGTGTTCCTGAGTTGTTGCTCACAGATTTTTCTCTCACAAGAACCAACAGCTATGGTGATCACGGGATCATTCTCCTTCTGGCGCTATGGGAAATACGGAGCACACTGTAAGCCCAAGAGGGGTAAAAAGGATGAAGTCAACTGGGATGAGTTGTCAGAGGATGAACCATTCTAAAAATTCGCCACAGAAAACCTCTACTGCGTCGAAGGGAAAGCCCTGCCACGACATCAAAGGAAAAGGCTCCGCCCACTGCTACTAAAAAGGAAAAGCACGCAATGACCTCTTCATCCATACTAAAAAGAAAAAGACTCGCTCGACGACCTGGACGAGCTCGAGGTATGAAATAAATAACCCTGTCAAGAGACCCAAGGAATATCTCTCAAATTGACACTGAATCAGAAGACGAAGAAGATTGGGACACATTTCTTGCCGAAGTACAACAAGATTGATGAAGAAAATAAGGTTTCCTGAAGAAAAGAAGCTACTGAAGTCTTCCTCAATACTTAAGCAGCAAGCAAAAAAAAAGAATGTGCCAAGCAATGAACCCTCGACAATTCACATTCCTTGCCAAAGATCTCCTCAATAAATGAAGACTGACTGCGTCGTATTGTCACCAACGTTCTTCAAATTCTAGAAAAGTCGATCAAAAGCAAACTTAGAGTCCTCTTTCAATCAAGACCAGATAACTGGCTCTTGACTCAGAAAAATGTCCAAGGACATACATGGATGAAACAAGAAGGTTCTGCGATGTCGGTAATGCTAAAGGAATCTGAAGAAACTAGGCTGCATGAGCTCTGAAGATCTGACTCCGATGATTGAGTTGTCCTCAAATTTGTTCGGACGACTTAACTTCTTTCTAATCTTGTGTGCAGGATTTCAGTTTTAATGTTTTTACGTTGCTTTAGTTTTAGTCCTCAGGTTTTTTCGTGAGTTTGGAATTTTTAACTCTCCTTAAATTTTGGATATTTGGCTTAGTTTGTGAAAAAGTGGAGCAGCTTAGAGAGACTGAACAATGATTGAACAATGATTGAGTGAATGGTGTGACATCAAGGTAAGTATCACTTCACTTTGACTTTGGTGAAAGGTAAGTTCACAACTTTGGTTTTCATCTTGTGATTGTTGCTGTCCTACTTACTATTCACTAACTATTTGGACATGTATTATACAACAGTTGGTTGATTACACAAGCAAAGTCAGACATTTGGAATTTTATTGTTTAGAAGATATGTCAAGGTGATTGTGATCTTATTACATATCTGAATTACTCAATGTCATGGTGAGCATAACTCTATCTCTAGTGATTTTTGAATGCTAAATATCTTTGGTATCTAACGATCTCTTTTTGTCAAAATGATTTCTTTGTGCAGAGGTACAGATGGCTAAGTCTAAGTCTGTTTTAGGATTTTCTCAGGTTTTTATTTTTGTGATCTCCATTGTAATTTTTGTTGTATGGTGATAGCAACAAAAAGATATCTTTTTGCATTTTTTTAGTGGCTCTGTGTTTTGTCACGAAACCGCCAAAGGGGAGATGTTACGGATTTGAGTTTGCGTAGTTTTCGTGAAAGGGCAGTCTTGAAGATTGAAGGTGAAGAAAGTTGGATCATTTAGCTCAATCTCAAGAAAGAAGAATTCAAAGGATCAGTATGTTTTATAAGATATTGGTGATCCCAATATTCTTGTATTTTTTGTTTTTGTAGTGTAGAAACACCTGAAGAGTTTTTAATTGCATAAAAATGCAAAAACTGGTGTTCGGACAGGTTCAGGATCCGATCAGAGCCAGCGCTCCGGATCCCGAAGGTTGTTTGGTTCATACAATTCTTCAATCCCGGATCGCAGCATCTCACAATCCGGATCCCGAACGTTGAGTTTTCTGAAATATATGAACGATCCTGATCAGGCATTCCGATCCGATCCCGAACGTTTGTGTTTCTAGGAAACCGTCCTTATTGCTACTGCAATCCGGATCGCCCAAATCCGATCCGGATCGCCGTCCGTAATAAATTCTAGAAATTTTAGGTTTTTGATTACTTTATCTCCTTCCAATGTTTCTAACCTATAATAGACCCTATGACTCTTTTCTAGGTTATCCAAAAGAGGTCGTCAATGAAAGACCGTCATTTTCATATATCATTTCTACGGCCTAAGATCCACATATAGAGAAGAAAGGAAATCATTAGAGAATACTCTATGTTTCTTCACTATATTGATTAGTTTGATTCTAGGTTTTCATACTCACATCTTGAGTTGAATCAAACTAATGAATACTTAGATGGTATTTCCGATCTATCTTTGATCTAAGTATTCGTCGGATCATCACCACCCAAAAAACAACATTTCCCCAAAATCGTCGCGTGGGCTTCGCGTGTCCTTGTGGATTCAAGTTCAACCCTCTCGTGGATTCGGATCGCGCACGTTCGTGATTCGAAGGGTGCTATTGGGTGCAGACCGTGGATTCGGTCGGACGTCGTGGATTCGACTTGGACGCCGGGGACTTCGGCGTGGCGCAGAATCGTGGATTCGAGAAGCGTCGCGGAGCGAGCGGAGAAGATCCTCTAGGACGTATGGAAGGTTGAGTCGTAGTGTGTACGGTAAAATCCCTTGTACGTGTTTTAATTCTAGTGGATTTCTGTCGTGTTACGGTCCCTGGTTTTTTACTCCGGTGCTGGAGTTTTCCACGTAAAATCTTGCGTGTTATTTTTTATTTCCCCGCATTGGTTTTTTATCGCAACGAGTTTTGAGTGTTTATACGTTACACCTATTCACCCCCCCGAAGGTGTTCTTTCCCCTATTTAGATCTATCTTACATCTACCCAACACTATCTACCTGCTCAAAGGGATGATACGATGAAACTGATGCATCGACTCAAACGCAGTATACTCAATCAACCCAATCACAGGGGGACCCACATAGGGTCCAGTCAACCTGCGCCACCTACTGCCGCACATCCACAAGAGGACGGGTCTACCGGAGGTTGTCCGTGACTGCCAAAACTGGCCCAGCCAGAGGCACCTACTGCCGCACATCCACAGAGGACGGTCTACCGTAGGGTGTCCGTGACTGCCAAAACTGGCCCACCAGAGGGCTGCGTCGACAAGTCGCGCTACAAGTACAGGCCCAACTCCGGAGTTGCACTCGAGGGCGCGACCCCACCGAGGAAAGTACCTCCATCCATCGTCTGCGCGCTCAATATGGCTCATGCAGTCTATAGTCCAATCCCGATCAACAAGATCGAGTAACCATTATCACACCTCTAACTCCTGACTGGAAATACTAAGCTAGGACCACCGTTAACCTACGGCTCCCCAACAGACCCAAACTCAACAGGTAACACAGGAGGACCGCACCATAAGGGTTCGAAAATCCCGATAGGGTCGGTGCCTAGAACCCCAATCAAACAA